>OY728148.1:1879317242-1879917242 GCA_963277665.1 Viscum album | reverse complement strand
AATCCAATTTGAAATTGGTAGTTTTTCTGTACTAAAGTAGACACCATACTCATTATATGAATAATTGTTAAAATTATCACACAAATTATATGATATTTAATTCTTTTTGCATGTTCTAGGTCATTATTAAATAAACAATTAATTTTTAGTTGTTTCCAAAAAACAATCATGTTAAATTTTGATGTGGTCAAGGAGAAACATCATGGAGGTCAAAAAATATCTAGAATCACTGAAATCTAGCAATCTCAACCCTAATAAATTGATAGATCACTATATAATATTCCATTACCCATTAACTTGACTGTGACGTGGACAAAAAACCATGGTGCAGTTTTCCAATAATTTCGAACTCCATCGAAATCCTTCGACACATTTTTGTGTGTGGATAAGATACTGCGACATGGGGGTCACAAAATCTATAGAGAAAAATAAATACATTACAATCCTCTAAATGGAGTGGTATTATCAGTACTGTTTTATCCATGTTCTATACCCACGAATACTACATGTCATAAGGGGTTGTTGCATGGAGGTCACCAAATTTATTGAACCAGAAAAATTATTCAATCTGAACTCTTTGGCGAGGATGTTAACTACACCATGGATAAAATTAGTTGAATTATCTTCTATTGAATTTGAACTTGTGATGTATTTTATTCTATTATAATGTGCTGTATTCCAAGATCCTATAGATTATAAGCCTATTGTACATTATCTCTATGTCTCCTTCAATTAATTTTTCATCATGAAATCCATACATGATATATAGACACTAGGAATAGTTCACATAGAATCATATTATTTAAACAAAATTAATATTAATTATGTATTGTAAAAAAATCTAGAAAAATTAATCCTTTTCACGACCATCCTAGTGGGGAACATTCCATGACTACCCCAAAACTGACTCTAATAGGTCTGGGGCTGATTACTAGCACTAAGTAGGAATATACCAAAAATGGGAGGCATTAACCTAAATTACGTGCACACACACACCCAAACCCCTCCAAGCCACAAAATGGTGCAAATTTAAAATAAATAAAAGGATACATTAATATATATAGGATTCTACAACAGATTATGAAAGAAAATTTATTATAATGTAAACTGGGAAAAAAACAAGCCCACTAAAAACAGTGTGTAACCATAAGTCCAACACAAATGTAAATGGTACTAGGAATGATATCTATAAACCGTAGGAACACACATCAGTATTTTCTGTCTCACCAAGAACCATCTAGTCATGGTCTACCTAGGACTCCGTCAAAAGGTTGATCGTATGCACACACCATAAAACATGTGACAAGACCCATATACGGTTTATTATAACAATACACAATAAAAAACAAAAACCCAAAAATCTATACAAAACTGAAAATTAAATACATCTATACATAGTTATATGTCTATTGAATATATGACAAGGATATCCAGATATAGTCAAGAGAGACACCACACCATCAGACATTCATAACCATCTACCAGCCAAAGGATTCCATTTGATGTGTGATCATTTTAGGATAAATCACTCCTTGTGACATTATATCATATGAGAAACAGAAATAATAGCTCTAGATCATTTTTTATTTTACTAAAGAAAACATATTAGTCAAGGAATATTATGATAAATAGATTGAAAATCACACCGAAAACCATTGAGGGATACCACAAAACCAATTCTGGATCTACCCACTATGTAAGGGATTACAAGCTAAGGATTCCACAAAACCTAATGATGTCACCCATATATGGAGGATCAATTCCCCAATCATGGATATTATGATGATCCCACAAAAAAAACTATGGGTGATAGAGGATCACACTCTAGTCTCAGGAAGGGATACCATAACTCTATCTAAGACTTGGCCTCTTAAAGGGATTATAATCCAGTGATGTAAATGTAATGAAATATTGAACCTTCAAGGAAAGTAACTAAGGTGTTCTCTCAAAATATACTGGTCCAAACTAAAAACCCACCATTGGTCTCAAAATTTCTGTCTCAACATTAGGTTCTTATCGTCGTAAACTACTCATTGATTGGACATTCGGTTTAGGAGTTATTCTCTTTTGATCGAAGTGACCCACACACCAACCTACGTCGACGAAAAAACCTTTGCGGTAGACCCCCAACCATTGTGACTGACTGCTATGGTTAGTTCCTCCACCTCTTGGGTGATGAACCCACAATTTACAAATAGGTTCGACCGTTGTTGTTGGTTCACCCATGGTAGCTCAAGATATAGTAGCCCCATGATCAACTGTTGTAGTCGACCATAGAGGTCAACCACAACATGGATCCTCCCTAATTTCCATAGATCTGACTTGTGTCAGATATGGATTTGACCTTACCCACTAGTCTGACCCCACCCACTAACCTAGACTGTCGTGTCTTCCTAACTCGGGCCTCCTCGCCCAGCCCACTCCAGGTCACCACCGCCTCTCTATGTCCACCGTTGACACTGCTCCACACCCACTTCTTACACTTCCCCATCCTCCACTAATTCTATGTCAAACTATTTCATTACCAAATGAATGTGGATCCCCCACCCACATTCACTCTACTACTGCATGTCTTTTTTAGCTACTGGTCATCGCCGCCAGACCGGTGCTCACTTTCCCAGACCACCTTGCCTCCTCTGATTGCTGAAAATCAAAATAGTTCTTGATCTAAGATCCTTGGATACTGATCTCCAAATATCTAGTCTTTGTTGTCAATTCAGATCGAATATGGGTGTCCTATAATGTTAAGAACCATCCAGTAACATCGATCTAGGAATCATGGGGTTCTAATAGGGAAGAATGTGATGAAATGAGAGAATAAATCACAATCAAATTGAAAGGGATGATCCTCGAACAATTTTCATGTTCATCTTGTTTCATCGCCATTATAAGAGTTAAATGAAATAAAAAAACTCATGATTAGTCTCTTGATAATCTCTAAAAATAACCCATCCCACAAACATAATCGATCCTCATGCTAATATGTTCGTGGATTAGTCTACGTTCATCTTGGGAATCAGTAACCGGGAACAACTCAAATGATAACCCAGATGGAATTTTGTACCGAGATATATATGGTAAAACCATTAATAAGTACATATATATCCAATCCAAATTCCATTCTGGCCCCTCAAAGAGTTGATATAAACTCTCTAGAACGTGGTGCTCATCCTTTACTTACAGACATGTAAGTCATCGGGAGAAAAACTCTGCAACTCTTTTCTTCATTCTTGGCCACCAAAACTGATGTTGGAGGTTCTTGTATATCATCACCACACCATGATGTACCACTAGAGGGGTTTTATGAAACTACCTCAAAAACTCCTTTCGTAATTCCACTGGTACTACTGTGTACCCTCTAAAAAAACAATGTGGTCCTACCCTTTCATATATCCATCAGGTGCTTTCCCCATTGACAACTAAGCATGTAATGTCTCACAATTGGTATCCCCATGTTGTGACTCCCAAACTCAATATATGATTGGAGGGAATAAAACCATAGAATGGAGGTAAGATCATCCATATTCACCAATTAAGGATATCCACATTGAGGATAAGTACTCTAATTCCTAATTCAACAACTGCAAACAATATCTCCTAGTCAGAGCATCCATAACCACCTTCCCCTTCCTATGAGTTTAGAAAATCTCAAAGTCACAGTCCAGGAGGATCCCTAGCAATATCCTTTATTGATGTTTAGATTCCTCTGAAAGAATATATACTTGAGACTCTTGTTATCAGAGAGGATGACAAACTGTACTCCCTTCAGGTAGTGTTTCCATATCAACAATGTGAAGACAATTGATACTAACTCAAGATAACAAGTCACATAATTATTATTATGTGGTATCAAATGGTGTTATGAATATACAATTAAAACATTAATCTACATCAGTACACAATATTTATTGACTGCTGATGAATCTTTGAACACCACATACTCGATTTCTTTCTATAGTAACCACATGATGAGAGTGCTCCTAAACCTCTGTCTTAGCTCCTAAAAGAACTAATAGATATTTTCTGTCCACAAAAAAGGATACCCTTTCATTCCAAATATGTCATGGGTGCTTATGACATGGAGAATTTAGGTACAAACCTCTGATAGTACCCATAAATTCCTTGGAAACTCTGCACCTTAGTAACACTCTTAGATGGCTCCAAAGAAAGCACTACCTCAGCCTTTTCTAGATCCATAGAAACTCCAGCCTCTAAAATTACATGTCTTATAAAATTGACCTCTCCAATATAGAACTATCACTTAGAGAGCTTCATGTATTGTTGGTTCTCTTGAAGCATGTCTAGGACCATCCTTATGTGTCTCACATGCCAGTCCTTGGATTCTGAGTACATAAGGAGGTATTTAATTATGAAAATTACAAAATGATCAATGTAAGGATAAAATATCTTAATAATGAGTCACATGAACACTTTTGGGGAGTTCTCCATTACAAAAATAATCATCATGTACTCATACTGACCTTAATGAAAAATTAATGCCATCTTCAGTATATCCTCATCCTATACTCATAGTTGGTGATACCCAAATCTGTGGTTAATTTTTGATAACCATCAAGACTCATCAAATTAATCAAATAGGTCATTGATCCTTGATATTGGATACTTCCTTTTCGTGGTAATATGGTTTGAAAACAAGTAATCACCAAATAACCTGATGATCCTGTCTGAATTATTATAAAACAGAACGGGGGCAGCTCATGTGAAACGCTGGGTCCCATGAAGCCTATCCTCTACATGTCATCAAATTGTATCCTCATCTAATGGTTATTTTTGTGATACATACTTTATGTAGGTGTAGATATTGGTGTTGTCTCTAGGTGTAGATCAATGGAAAATTACATGTCTAGATGGGGAGGTAAAACTGGAACATCTATAGAAGAGACATCCTCATACTATGCTACCACTATAGATAAATGTTGACTCATATCATCCATTACACCACGGGTGAGGCCATCCAACTGATGGTTAATTGACTGCATGATTATATGTGTGAGTCCAACCTATGATGACTGTGTTTACTTCTATCCCAGAAAGAAAAACCAAATTCCATCACTACTAAAACACAAAACTCTTCAACTAAAATAGGAAATATGGGATTGAATTGTGGATAGAAAGTCCATACCAAGAATTACTTCATAAGGCCTCGACACCACTACCAAGAGGTCCCAACAAATACTCTATCCACTAAGATTCATGTCACACTATCATCACCAGTGTCTGATCATCATGTATCCTCTATTAGGAGACTCCAAGTATAAGGGTCGAGTATACTATTCAACCTGAATCTTCAGTCTCAGACTACATTCATGGAAATAATGGAATGACTAAAAACTATGTCTTTTTAAACTAAAACTAAAGTTTAAAATAAAAAATACTATCTTGTATCATCCCTAGAGTCTTGGGGTCATAAGCCTCCATTACATGTAACTATCCTCATCCATGTCCTCAGGCTTCCAAATCGTGGTGTAGATAGACTTGGTGTAGTGGTGGTAACAGGTCGATCCTCCCACCACCTTCTTCTTTCATGAATTCCACTTTTCAATGTCTTATAACCTACTGGAAATACAGATTTTATCTCTACCTCTACCTTGGCAGTCCCTCAACCTTATCTCAATCAACTATACAATAGGTCAGTCCGAATCATGCCAGATGTCCCCAAATGCCACATGAGTAACACCGTCTTTAACTTGCTTGATTCATGCAACCCTGAGAGCCATAAACCACTGAAACTGAGTCCAAGGATCACCCCTTGAAGCACCCAAACAACATGGATCCCTGTGACTATCGATGGATTCCTATCGACGATGTCTCATTTATTAGGTTCCCTCTACTTGCCCACACTACCAGTGTCTTCTCTTCTAGAAATCTCTCAACTATCAAGGTCAACTCGTGTACTCCAGTATATGTTTAAATTATAAGGGAGAACACTAATACCCTCACGTGATTGTGTAAGACCTACATGAAGGTCTAATCACAATAAAAATGGTCTCTTACCATATCAATGGATTATTGAGAACGATCAGTAAGGTTTTCTGAATACTCTGCCATGGTCATATTTCCCTATACATATGAAGGAGTCGTTGTCTATATACTAATCTCAACGTGTCCGGATGGTACTCCTCTATGAAGTTATACTCTATGTATTTATATGAGAGAGATGTATCATAGTGTGATTGAGTCACCATGATCCACCATCACCCAGAATATCCCAGGATAGGACTCGTGGAAAGGAGTGGAATTTGGTCAAAAATCATCCTCACATGGTGGAAGTCATGGGTGACTGCGTTTATCCGATCCTCAGCAATCTAGGGTCTTGAATTCCATGAAACCGTGCAGTTATCATCCTCTATAACTTTTAAAAAACACTTATACATAGTTCATCCTCATCTGGTAGTGCTGGTAATAGTTGTTTCTCAATGGGTGGTAGTATTGTTGGTAACCAAACCCAGGTTCTATCCTGGGTAGAGGCCCTAGTACAGATGCCTCATTTCTATAAATATCAACCTCATGATTATGTGGTGGAATCCAAGCTAGCAATATATATGGAGGCATCCTGAATTAAAATGAGATGTACCACAATCAATAGACCATATCTAGGGATTTAACTCTGGAAGGACATAGAAGACACAACCATTTCCATATGATGCATACACAATTGTTTTTCCCTAAAACATGTGTTTTCATGTAATAAGTAGAAAATAAGGAATTAAAATTCATGGAGTATGGATATGTTGTCTTCTGCACCATCACTAGGATCCATGACCTGATAGATAAACTCAAAACACGTAACACGGTTGACCCAAACCAACCTTAGAGACTCCCATTCCTAATGTAGACTTGACCGGCCTTTCTTACCACAATTCCATGACATATCCCAGAGGGTCCCATTCCATGAAAACTCCAATCCTAATTATAATAGGAAATGTGTTGGTGACTAGCATTGAGTAGGCATATCCTAAAAATGGGAGGCGTTAGACTAAAGTACCTATACATGGGAACATATCACCCATCAAAAAAATGCCGAAATGTAAAAGAACATAATGTATGTTTGAATACACCTAAGATCTCACAATATACTATGATAGTGAAATTACTGGAAAGAAAACAGGGAAAAAATAGTCATACACAAAGAGTTTATAACCAAATGTACCACCTAAAATTAATGTTTAGTGGGACTGTTGTCTAAAAACCGCTAGAACACACCTAAGATTGTCTGGTCTCAGTAAGAATAGTTAAGTCCTGGTCTTCCTAGGACTCTATAAAATGTTCAATCATCTACATTAGAGATTACATATATGGGAAAGGCCCATATATGGGTGAGTATAACAATACATAGTAAGACTATTTGAAAACACAATGAAATAAAAAAATTAATGTATAGTTATCTCTACATAGGTATTTATCTATATCACATATAACAAGGATTTCCAAATATACTCAACAGATACACCCCATAATCATGTGGTAATAAACAACTGCCTACCACATAATTCCAATATAAGCATGCACATTCCATGAGAACCCACCCCTCGAGACATCATATCATCAGAGATACTCAAAGAAGAGGTCTAGATCATTTGGGCCCTGCCCAAATCGAACAAATTGGTTAAGGAATACAATGATACATAGAGAGGGGATAATTCCCAGATTCACTATGGGATACGAAGATACCAATCTGGATCAGCCCACTAAATAGGTGATCGCATTCCATTGATTCCACAAACACGACTGATGTGGCCGACTAGATTGTGAATCAACTCCATGCTCTCAAAGATTATGAAAAGGCTAAAAAATTTCACTATGTTTGATTGAGTATTTCACTCCAGTATTATAGTCGTATACCATAACCCTATCTGAGACTCGACCTCTTCACGGGATTACAATCTAGTGATGTGGATGAAATGCCGAACTAAAACCTTAAGGGAAGGGAAAATGGAAATTCTTCAACCTATAATGGTCTAAACTAAAAACCCATCATTTGTCTCAAAATATATGTCTCAACATTAGTGTCTCATCATCGCAAACTGTTTGTCTATTGGAAAATCTTTTTAGGAATTATGATAATTTCAATGAAGTGGCCCACAGACCTACCGAGACCTCCAGATCTACTACCACGGTACGTCCACCAATATTTATGGATGTTACACCTACCATGTGGTCACTGCACTTGTGGAAAACCTTCTTGGTCATCCATGACCAGGATCAACCCTAGTTTCCCTAGATCAGACAAGGGTCTGGCCTCCACTGCTGGCCTAATCTGACCCTGCATTCTGACCCCTCCCGTCTGCCAAACCCAAACCACCTATCCCGGCCCACTCCATGTTGTCGTCGTTCAGTCCACTCCGCCTAGCACAAACCACTCTACTGCCACACACTGCCGCTAGAAACTGGTCACTGAAGCTGTGCCGGTGGTCTCTTTCAGGGACCACCACACCTCCTTTGATGCCTGAAAATCAATACAGTCCTACATTTGAGCTCCTTTGGTCCCAATATACTAAGATGTAGCATCAATTGTTGATTCAAATTTAATTTTTGGGGTCTGATCTAGTTCAGACCCATCTGGATATGTTGAGCATCGAACCTCAGGATTCCAATGTTGAATACTATGATGAACGGAGGGAGGAAAGAATAGTAAAATCAAGAGGGTTTAACCTCAATTGATGTTTTTTAGATCATGGTTCGTTTCCATTATAATGGTAAATAAAATACAAACAGCACTCAAGAATCATCTCATGATAATCCTGCAAACATAATCAACTAGTAGGATAATCAGTTCATAAATTATACAGTGTTTGTCGGGTTAATTATGAACGGGGAAAAATAGATTAATTCCGAAGCCCTAACATAACTTGGATCGATTGCTGATGAAGAATGATCGACGTATTGTCATTGTTTGTGGGATCATCCAAGATAGGTGTCCGTAAATCATCAATATAAGGTTCCATCATCATTCATTAGAAATGATATTCATATAATTATCAAATGATCCTCCAGATGTTCATGGGTAATGTGGCTAACCATGGAATTATGAAATAATAACACATTTAAGGATCAAGATAAGTCATTGTGTCAAAAATAATTTTTAATGACTTATTTTTTTTATGTCCATGATAGGGTTTTAAAAAATATCCCACACTAACTAAATTCAATACGCACCTAGGGTAATGAATCTATTATGAACTTTATCATTCACTTATATTTATGATTCAAGAACCCATTTAACAGTTATTCCACTTTTTTAGGAAAACCACACAATTGATTCTAACTATTTTGATATTTTTCAATCTTATGTTTCAGGCACACTGGTCCTCAGAATCACACATCCTTTGAGCGCATGGTCTTGAATTCAATCCATATAATATCTAAAAATAGTACAAAAAAATCTAAGACATTATAAATCTATACTATACTTCAAAAAAACACTCTTACAAATCACCATAACCATAAAAGAAATATTGGGCTTATCAATATCCTTTATTTATTTCATTGAGAACCCGGGAACATAAATCACTACTAATGTAAAAAAAGTATCAATGTATCACCACTGAATAAGTATTGAAAGACGTGAGTGAATTAAATGTAAGGAAAAATAATATTTAATAAATAATACCATATTTTCAACAAGTTAGGGTTCAATATGAACCATTATCAAACATGAAAATAACATACATCAAACTTAATAGCTCCATCACATCAACAATTATTTCAGACCAAAAATATTTCTAGAAACACATTCAATAATCTGTTAAAATAGTTTATAAAAGATGAAATCATATCATAACCATTTTAATAACTCTATATAAATATATTCTTCCCCAATGGAAGCACATATCAATAGTTACCCCACCTACATTGTATACAACACCTATGAATAAAATAGGCAAATAAAAACAATGGAAATTTTTATTTTATCAATTTTTGACCCCATTAAACAAAAATATAGACTATAATTAGTAGGTAAATCGACATCCTACCATAACTATATGAAGTATGAGGTTGAATACCTAAATTTAACATCAAACTATAGAAGTCTTAAATTTATAATAGATTGGAAATCATATTTTCAATTTTCACATTTTTTGGAATCAAATTACAATTTCGTCTCAATCTTCCCCTCTACATATTGTATGATGTTATATTTTATAGATGTTTTTAATACCATTCATAATAAAAAATATTTTATGAAATCTTAATTTAATAGTAATGATCACATCTAAAAAGTAATGAAAACTTCAATTCAACATTTAGTTCTTATAGTTGTGTCTCCATCCACATATTTTTCATTAAGTCATGAGTAGCACAAAAATATTCATCCTCAACACTATAAAAGGTATCTAAATTTGACCTTACCGAATGAAAATAAATACATAATGTTTATATTATGAATTACTCACAAGATATTGATCTTTTATATTCAATAAATCCTTACCACTAAACATTTTTAAAAACTAAACATATCAAGCATCCATTTGTTATCAAATTACAACACAAAATATCTTTTAGATTGATGTATCTATGTATCAAATTTCTATAAATAAAATGAGACAAATTTTTCTGCAATGATACTTATATATAACAGTATCAACATACCTTATATTTTTTAATGTTGTTGTTATGTAAATTAATCTTCAGACTAGCTTTCAAAAGTTTATTTGATCCACATCATTTAATTGATTATTATTTATGAAAATCATTCCTAAAAAATGTGGTATAAATAGAATAAAATCCACCATTACAAAATTTTTAATCATTTCATTAGAATAATATTCTTCATTTAGAAAAATATAGACATTACATTGAGAAATTTTGAATCCCATAATTTATCTCATCACCCATTTTGAAATTAAAATTTTTCATGACAGTTTCATGCATTGAAAACAAATATCATTGAAATTAAATTAGGACATATAACTCCATCTTTAATCTCTAAAACATTTATCATATTCACTATGTGGAATAATATATTGTTGTTCAATATAAACTTCCTCTTTTAATTTATAATTAATGAAGGCTATCGTAATATCCATTTAAATGGTCTAGCAAGGCCTTTGTAATATAATGGAAAAAATACATTTTATTTCATATATTTTGATAGGTGAAATAGTTTAATTAACTGAATTTTTTTCAAAAAATGAATATCTTTTATACATCTATTTTGATTAATTTCTCACTAATTCTCCCTTTTTATTAATTTTTTCAGAACACCCACTTTTCTTTAATAATGTTCCTTTCATAAAGATTAGATTCAAATTCCCATGAAATGTAATTTTATATTTGATGAGACTCAACATTAATTTCATCAATACACAATATATTTCATTATTTCATTCCAGAAATTTTCTTAAACAAAATAGTGCAATGAGGTATGATTTTCTTCATCAATGTTTTTCTTATTTGAATATGTTGTCCATGATTTCTAATGATATTGTGAACCAAAAAAAAATTCTTTTCTATGCATGATAATTTGAAAAAAATTTTTCATCATCAATATTTTTTAATCAAATTATTAAAATGGAACTTCCACATTATTGTCTATTATTTTTTAAAGCTCCAAAATTTCTTTTAACAAAAATTAATTCATTATCATAACATATAAAACATGAGTTTGTCATGATAGATCACATTATTTATTTTCCCAGCATTTTCACATCAACAAAATCAATAATATTTTATTTCTAGTTGATATAGAAATGATATACTCTTGAATTTGGTGGATAGAAAAGAATGTTTACATAAAAATCAATTCATTCAAAATTTATAACATTTACAACATTTAATATTTATAATTCATGGATAACCAAATATTCATAAATTGTAAAACATGGATATTTAATTAAATATATATAATGATATCAAATATTATAAATTTTCCTATTATGATAATGATTTTGAAAATGAAAAACTTCTCCAATGACATGTCTCTAAAAAAATATATTGTATCTTTCTCTAGGAACACTTTTTAAGCCGTATCCACAAAATTTATATTTTTTAGTTCATCCAAAATATTTTTTTGGCATGTTTTGAGTTCTATATTCCTGATAAATACCATGATGATCATGATAGGAATAACAAAATAGACTAGTATACATAGAAAAATAGTCAGTTCAGTTCTTCTTTAATGAATAACCACAAACTTTCTATATAAGTATCTTGATTCTATTAAAATGTTTTATTTAATCCATTTTATATTTCAATAATACAACAAATTTTATATAATTAATTTAATCAATAAAGAAAACAAAATCATTATATCCATTATTTGACTCCCTCCTCATAGGCTAAAAATTGTCACATTGAATCAACTCTAACGAATGAGTAGTCTGTATTTCAATCTTCATCTAATGGAGTATTATCAAATGGCATATTTTGACTAGTAGAACATATAAAATTCATTCATATTTTAGACATATAAAATTTCAGATATCTTTTTTATATAAATATGATATTACATGTTCCATTTTCCATTATGAACATGTCTTAAAACCCGTAATAAAATTTATTCATTCAAGTCTATATAATAATAATTTATAGAATAAAAAATCCAGAACATATTTAATATAATTAATTGTACTTTAATTTTGATACATCCAACATTAAATATCTTCGAGACAACATTTTTTCCGATAAATCACTTCATTCCCTTTGAAACATAACTGAGATACACTAATAATATTGTGTTTTTATCCATAGAAAAAAAATATTTTGAGGTTTCAATTGATATATGTCAAATATTTTTTACCAAAAACATTTTATTTTAAATGAACTATAATTTTAAAATATCACCAACACATATTTACATTTATCAGTATGAATGTGTAGGTTCATATTTCTGGGCATATGAGAGGAGTAATCGATATCAAAAATCTCTATAAATTATCCTTTATATGATTTTTAGGTAACATCATAAAACCAAGATTTTTCATTTCCATTCTTCCTCTTATTATGAGAATTGTAAATACCTTAATTTGACCACATTTATACTATTATAAAAACATGCAACCCATTTTATTGATTTATATGTTTCTCTCATGAATAAAAAACATATCACTACTGATGAAATCTACATTATATTTTCATTCTAGATTTCACAGGTTTCCAATAAATTATTATATTTTTTGTGAGATGAATACACCAATATTTATTCTATGTAAAAAATCTAAACTCTTTATTTTATTAGAAATTAATCCAAAAAATTGTTTCCAAGGTCCCAAAATATACATATTGAAACATTAACCAAAATCCAACACAATTTTCTTTTTAATCATTTTTTCATGAATTAAAATAATGTATTTCAGAATTCGTCCCCTAATTTATTTTTTATACAATAAATTTTTTATATAATTCGTTCACTTTCTAATTCTTATGAATGTTAATTTTCATCCATTATTTTATATCACTATTTTTAGAAACAATTTCCTTCATTTTGATGCACTCAAAGTATACTAATTTTGGTGAAAAAAATGATTCTCAAACAAAAAATTTATCTTGTATTTGATTTATCTTTTCATGAAAAACACCTTATTGATCAATATTTTCAACTTTATTTGTGAAAAAAAACTATTGATGTCTATTATAATTGTAGTTACATAACATTTACCTAATATCAAAAATATATTATTAGAAATAAAGACTACATTTTTTAATATCTTTTTCCATATCATAAATTTGTTTTGTATAATATTTAACTCATTTTCTACATATTTCATTTATTCAAATATAATGAATATTGGTCTGTCAAATTCAACCAAACATATTTAATTCACCCAATTGATTATCCATTATTATTTTTTCTTCAATAAAAACGTATTCATATTATCTAGAATATTGAGTTTACATCTTAATGTATTTTATCTCTATTTAAATCATTGATATTATTGCATGAAACTCATTTAGTTATCTTTTTATGAATAATTATTTATAATTTTCTTTAATTTCATTATCTTTATAACAATTATCAAAATTTAATTTTTTATTATCCACATTTACAATGACTGTTTTCTCATCATCATCTGTTGATGTATCCATTTATTCTTCCTAATCACTACTATAACATCATCTTCATTTAGTTATTAAAAATTAAATATAGTATTATGAAAAATTTCCCTTATTATCATTAAAATAAAACCATTATTTTTCAATCTAAAAATATATCTTCTTTAAGACTCTCCTTAAAGTTGTATTTTCTTTTTTATTGCCAATTTTTTCATTTAATTAAGGATAATTTATTACAAAATTCGCAAATACTATATATTCAAATAGTTGAAGTATAGTTTTTTAAATAGAATATCCTTTTCAATTTTCCACATTTCTACAGATTAAAGACATCATCTGATCAAAATTATGACCCAAACCAGAATGAAAATCAATGTAATCAATATTTTCTAAACATATTACTCTTAATACATCTCATTAATTAAGGCCATCAAAAATATTTCTTTTTGATCCTTCCAATTAATCTTGATGGTACAATTATTCACTATCTCATTAGTTATACGAATAAATTGTAAATAATATAAAGGAATAGTTTCTAAATCACTTCCTTCAAAATAAGATAAATATTCCACAAAGCATCCCAATAATATATAAATTATTTTTTAAAACAATTTTGTATCGTCTAATTTATCAAAGTAAAATTTAATTGTACTTGAAATATTATTAAATACTTTGAATAATTCTTCCTAAATTTCACATAATTTAAATTTATGAACATTACAGTTAAATATCATGATCTGTACCATTGCATGTTTCCCCTTATTATTCTATTCAGTGATATTTTTAATTTTATCCAAAATGTTAATGGTTTTATTAACTCCTAAAACATTTATAACATCTTTCATAAAGAATAATGAATGTAAATCTTTTATTTCCTGACAATAATTGTATGTGAAACTCAAAAATATTCATGAAAATGTAACATTTCAAGCATGAGGTCGATAACCATAAGTTTATGCCACAAAAACATCAAAACGAATTCATAAATGTTGTGGAAACATCGTTTCAATCGTTATATGATTATTTATTCAATTAAAATTTAAAATCCCCTTCATATGGACTAAATTATCATTTTACATGATATAAACTATGAATTGAGTAACACTTACTTCTAATTGAGAGATAATTATTCTCAAACATCAAAAAAATGAATCACCAATGATGGGATCCTATGTGCTGATACCACATGAAAATTATAAACCTAGATTAGTGAGGAACTTCTTAGAGTTAGGTTAATATGTGATTTTACTTCTTCTATGATTCCTTATTAAATCCACACTCATGAATGGTTAAATTTAATCTTTATCACTATTAGTTAAAAACATGTACAAATAAATGGAATAAATGATTTACATGGTTCAATGCTTAAAGGGAGTGGTACAGTCCTCAAAATGAATGAGATTCCACAATGATCATATAAAACAGTCCTCACTTCATCATAGTAAATCTTCTATATTATTTATCACAACATAGTGTTTGGTTTTTTGTGTGGAGGTACCCAATCTTTTAGTAGCTCTAAAACTCATCTCTATGAGCTATTTGGAATAGATATATTTAGTGGAAGTCTCAACTGTATTGTGGGAACTATTTATAATATGTTTTCTATTTTTAGTTGTTGTTATCCATGTTTATTCTCCATGAAATCCTACACTAAATAATCACAATGGCTCTTTCAATAATTATTTCATTAGGCACTCATTTCATGAGATATAAACATTATTGACATTTAATGTTGAATCATCCAATTTAAACCAATAGAATTTATTTATGTGTTTCCCAAAAAATGCAACATACTTAATGATATAAAATTCTTGAAAAAATAAATCTAAAAAAATAAAAAACCATTAAATAATAACTTGGGCTCAATAGATTTTTTATCTTCTAATGAAATTAAAAATACATACAAAATTATTTATTGATATATTTTTCATATCCCATTTCTTACCACCACCCTTATTGTATTTATGTTCTACTTTTATTCCCATATACCATGATACTTGAATCCCATTTTTAATTCCATAATTAGTAACACTCATATTAAACAACTCCATCCTACAATAACCTATTATTTACTAATGTCCTATGATAAATTTTGATTAGAAAAGATTATACCATAAACTTAGTCTTATTGGAAATATTTTTTTTTGATAAGGGGGATATTTTCATTTCACTAAACATAACTTTTTACAAATAGTTTTCACTATGGAAAGGTATTGTTTTAGGAATTTTGTTTCATAAATTTCATCTTTTAGGACTGATGTTGTGAGTTTATGTATAGTGGAAAGTGAAATTATATGAAAAAACCTTATAGTGTGATTAATAATTTAAATTATATGTCTTATGAAATTCCTCATTTTCAAACATTAATGTCTGAATAAGTATATCATTATTATTTTATTACATTGAATATTATATGTAATATATTATAAAATTTTTTTGACCCTGACTATGGTCCTAATATAATTTCTAGCTATGTTTTCTACATCCTTATTTTTTTATGGGTTTATGATAATAATGAGATACTTTTTATTTCTTTATAATATGTATTTCTATTTTTATTGGGAATTATATTGAAATCAATGAAATAAACTAAATCTCAAAATCTATGTGGTTCATGAATTGTTGTTATTAATGAAATGTACATTGCAAATTTTAGGATTCGAGATGTCAATTATATTA
This sequence comes from Viscum album, assembly GCA_963277665.1. Classification (NCBI taxonomy): domain Eukaryota; kingdom Viridiplantae; phylum Streptophyta; class Magnoliopsida; order Santalales; family Viscaceae; genus Viscum; species Viscum album. The sequence continues at coordinate 1,879,900,550 of OY728148.1, read as the reverse complement.
TTATACATACCATGTCTGTGTTTTTTGATATAAAATTTCTACAGGATGGTTTATGATTATATATATAATTAATCTATTTAGCATTAGTAACATATATTGAAATTATAATAATTCCTAAGTGATAAAGGAAGATAAATTGTTTGTCATATTTATGTGTGGTCTATATCTTATATATCTTGTATTAGAATGATATCATTATTTTGTTTTTGATGTGTAATAATTTAGAGTACATTTTGAAGAAGATGTGTAAATTTACTTCCAATAGTGATGCTAGTGGTTGTGTTTAGTGAATTGGGAAACAAGGCTTATGGAAAGAGGTAAGGTAATTATGGGGGTTGAATGGTTCACTTCACATGTTTAGGTACTAATGTAAGATGAATTTTGTTGTCTATTTTAGTGGGAAAACATCTATGAAAATGATTAGTAATTTTGTCTTTTAATTTTAAAATTGTAGTGTAAGTGCCTAATTCTAGTGATATGTCACTCCCTTATTGTCATTTTGTAACATAATCCCATTAAATTTATATCCAATTTCATGATGGATATATTTTAAACAGATAAAACATGTACTAGAATCCTTTTGAAAATTTAATCCATTTATCTTTCCATAATTATAGAATATGGGAAAACTCATCGTCATCCCTATATTAATTTTACTTTTTGAATTTAATTTTAATAATACCTTTATTTTTATATCAAATTATTTGAGTTATGTGTTATTTTAATATCTATTTACTCCTATATAGCATGTCAAATTATTTATTTCATATATATTGTTGTCTTATATGGATTTTACACTATAAATAAATTATTTTATGGAATTAATCAATCAATAAATCAATCCTTTTATTTTAATAATAATACCCGAAGAAAAGATCACATGTCTTGTAAAATATAACTCATAGTTATGAATATGTTCAAAATAAATTGGGGAAATCATAATTAATTTCTTATTTATCTTCCTTAAATGAATACATAGAAACTATTTTTTGAAAACAAGTTCTCCATCTCATCCCACTCAAAGGAATCAATTACATCAAATTTATTTATATTATTTTTAACTTTACAGAATTAATGGATTTCACCTACTAAATGATTACAATAAATGATAACCTTTTCCAATTAATATAAATAGATAATTGAAAATATATTTTTAGTTATACTAATTAGTTGATTATCAATTAGTTGTTTAGAGTTACCACAAAATGAAAGGTTAAATTTACTCATGACAAACTCCATAGTACATGTTTTCTTTCCATTTATAATGTGGAAGCTATCCATGATTCATGACTTTAGAATGTCCCATTAATAAAAATATTATTATTCATTCCCTTTCCTATACCATTCTGTTTATTATGGGGACAATCAATCCATTGTCCATTTCATATACTGTAAACATTGTTTGATTAGTTATAACCTTTTAAAAACCCCAAAAAAACGTTTTATTATCAATAATAATCATAAATAGATGTTAAATAAAAATTAGAGCCATTTATTGTATGTTTTAATAATGATACCTTCTTTTCCATATATGAATCATTAGGTTTGTCACGACCCTTCCTCGGGGTCCGGGTCGTGACTACCCCATGCCCGCCTTCTATAGGCCAGAGACTGGTGACTAGCAACAAAGGTGTAAATTCCTAAGAAAGGAAGGAATTGCCTTTATAAAAGTAAACAATCACAACAGATTGAACAACATGTAGTAAACACTAAGTAAACTGAATACAAAAGAGCGTACTGGAATGTAAATCTGCCAGTGCACAAACCCAACTGAACAACTAGTACAAGTAAAAAGGGACAAACATCTGGAAGTAATGAGCAGCTACAATATCGTGCTCTGGGGTTCCTACCTGAAGGGTAGGTAAAGATGGCCTCCTCAGTGCTCCATGTCCGTCTGTCTCCTCTGGGTATTGACTCATCGTGAGGTCCACCTCCGGTTACCGTCCAGTCCTTGTACACTCTGCCTCGATCAGCGATGTCCGTCGTCTGCATCTAACACAACATGGTGTGGGCATAACCCATGTAGGGGTGATTAAAAAAATACTCATTAGGGACCCCAAGACCATTTTGGTATCACAAAATCCACAATGTACAAACCATAGAAGAAAGATACAATCACAAAGTATCAACTAACCTTACTTTGGTATGTGCCCATACATATACCAACGTTACCAATCACAGTCCAGCTCCAACTCACGAGCACAAGCACAACATAGTCTACACGGGAAGTAAAGTCAAACACCATGATGATAATGGTTGAAACACATTACTCAGATCACACAGGTATTCCACAATAGTAGAGATATTAGATGATCAATTGTAGCCACTAGATCATCTAAGCTGTCGGACCCACACATCATACAGTCCAGCTCTCTATTGGACCCACAAAGGATACCATCTAGCTATCTCATCTAAGATATCGTTCCCACATAGGATACAGTCCAGCTGAGCCATCCGACCCACACATGATACAAACCCATCAATGATTCGTCTAAGCTGTCAGACCCACACAGGATACATTCCTACTATTCTAGACTAATAGAGATAATCAGATGTAGTTACTAATTCACCTAAGATATTGGAACTACACAGGATATAGTCCAGCTACTCTGTCAGAACTATCAAAACCACACAGGATTCTGGTACAATTATCTTCGTCATCGAACCCACGGAGGATTCCAGTACGGTAGTCGTCGCTGTCGCAACCAACTCTATGGTTCCCGCACACAACATGCTCGATTCTGGGAGGGTCCACTCCACTAGAATAGGGTTCAATAGATTAAATATCATAGGGTCCTGATTTTTATTCATCTCGATGTTCCGTCTCGTCAATAGAAACCCAACGTGACAAATGACACATCAATCAGACTTCTGGTCTGAGAGTTATTGGCTTTTCCGTTCCAGGGGCCTGGTTGGATTTACGCTCAATCAAAACCCAGTCATTTTCCAATGTTGTCCAAAACTCACATAGAGTATCTCAAATGTATTTCCTCATCGTTAGGATCCTAGTGACGTAGATAGGACATCGATCGGATGTGCGGTCTAGAAGATATTTGCGTTTAAGCGTAACAGGCCCGGCCCGTCAAGCCGAGTGGGATGGCGGGTTGGCCCGACCCGGTTTGGCGGGTCCGATCCATATGGATGTCATCCCGGCATAGTAGGGTGCGGCCCAGCCTAGCGGCTATATACCAACCAATTCGAGGGCGTCCTGGTGGCCGACCGTAGCTCGACTAACTGGCCGAGCAAAGGGGGGGGGGTTCCTTGTAATGGCGGCACCGCCCCTCCTGACCGACTGGTTGAAGCCGGTCGGGTTTTATAGCACGAGCGGCCCACATAGCGGGTCCCTGTTCTTCGCACGCAGCGCCATGCGGCGACGCAGCTTCCTCATCTCGGCCTCTAAATGGATGGCCAGTTCGACCGCTGAAGCAGCCCGCGTAAGCGGGCCGCAGTACTATCCTCCACGCAGCACCTGCGGGTGGCGCGGTTCCAAGCGGGCCTGCTGGTTTTCCCTGCCGGTCTCTTCACGCGGACACCGCTGCCTCCAGCTCTCGCTGCCTCCGATCACCATTTCCAAATTAAACAATAATTTTTAGAGGGTCGTTGAGACGTGTTTTTTCAGCCCATTCCCTCTATGATAGGCGATATCAAATGGCCATAGACGATCACTAGCATTAATCAAGTAAGAGATATAATTTCGTTCACTTAATATTATACAAAAAACCCCCCACATGATATTTAATATTGCACGTCGACGAGCCACGAAAGATGGTTTCCCAGAAGACGGATGTAACTTCCGTCAACGTTGGAGGAAGCGTCTTTGTCATTGGAATCTTTTTTCACATGCGGTGTCTTCTCCCTCGATGTGGTGAAAGAAGAAAAAGAAGATGTTCAACGGCCTTCTGTTCTTCTTCTAGAGAGCATGTCGTTCTTCATGGGAATAATGTTCTTCCTATTCTCCAAATCTCTCTAAAATAAGAATTTCCAACCCAAAAAATAATAGCTATTATAATATTTTATTCTTGTTATGAATTTCAAAATAATTCAAACTTGGTGAGCCAATTAATTAATTTCAAATTAATTAGGAGAGTGTTTGCATCTTTAATGGAGAAAGGTGAAAGGTTTAAGAGTTAATGGGGGTTCATGGAAGTTAAAGGGGGAGTTAAGGGGTTAGGTGCTTATGTGGGCCCCACCACACATTATCACTTCATGGGAGGTTATGTGGGTTGTGGGACCCACCTCTAACTCCTCTTTGGAGATGATAACTACCCCTTAACAAAAATTATGTAATTCATAATTTTTTTATATATTTGAACAACAAACCCAAAAAATTAACTTCTCCTCCCATCTAAATGCAACTACAGTAGAGGTCCCCTTAGGAAAATACCGATGTCGTGGATTCATCAGTGTCCTCAGATTTCAATTCTGAGCACCAGTTCAAAAGATAGAAAAACCTGCATGTACATTTACTAAACTTACATGAACAAAATTTCAGAAATTGATTCCTGGCACACCGGCCCCCGGAATCAGGCACTGTCAGAAACTGCAGACTCATAAAATTCTAAATAATTTAAGCAATAAAATTACATGAAATTTAAGGTTCTTTAAATTACCCCCAACTCATGGATTTATGTCACCTTAAAGCTACAATAAACACTAGGGAACCATATGGGGGTACAGAGCACACATCTGAGGGTCCCGCTCCATTGTGCTCTCATGGAGGTTGTTGTGCTGCCAACGAATGCGCACCAGAGAAATATACCATCCACATAGGACCCGCTCTTGTCGATCCTCAATATCCACTGGAACCTCTATGAATGTCGCCAAATCATTGATGTTTAGCTCCCCATGGTGGATGATGTGGGATGGGATGTGCACGTATCTCCTCAGCTGAGATACGTGGAAGACGTCGTGCACCCGATTCAATTAAGGTGGAAGTGCTAGACATTAATCCGCCTCGCCTAGTATTCTAAGGACCTGGAAAATCCTGACTAATCGCAAAGATAACTTGTCGCCTTGGCCAAATATCTGTATACCCTTTCGAGGTGAGACCTGTAAGAAGACATGGTCGCCATCCTCGAACTCCAGTGGTCTCCGCCTCCTATCAGAACATGACTTATGTCTGCACTGTGTAGTCTTCATCTGCTTCTAGATGATCTAAAACTTATTTGTCATAGCATGAACCATCTCTGGTCTTACAATTGTTGACTCCCCTGGGTCAGTCTAGCACCGAGGTGATCTGCATGTTTAGCCGTATAGTGTCTCGTAAGGTGCCATACCGATGGTGGAGTGGTAGCTGTTGTTGTATGAAAAATACACCAAGGGTATGCGATCCTACCAGATGTGACCAAAGTTGAGGATACATGCACAAAGCATGTCATTGAGAGTCTGAATAGTCCTCTCAGTCTGACCTTCCATCTGAGGATGAAAGGCGGTGCTCCAGCGATGCTGCATCCCAAAAACCTCCTGTAACCCCTTCCATAGCCGAGAAGTGAAATGATCATCTCGATCGAAGAAAATAGTTGATGGAACACCATGAATCCATACAATCTCCAGAATGTAGAGGTGTCCCAATCTCTCCACTGATCCCTGATCTCTAATCAGTAAGAAGTGGGACGAATTGGTCTGTCGATCGACAATCACCTAGATAGAGTCATGTCCTCTGGATGTAAGTGGTAGTCCCATCAATAAATCCAGTGATATCCCATCCCACTTCCACTCTAGGACCTCTAAGGGTTGTACCAAGCCATCTGGAACCTAGTTCTCTACCTTCACATGCTGAAAAGTGAGGCATCGTGAAACAAACTCCACTACTGCTTTCTTCATACCTGGCAGCCAGTGCTGTTGTCTGAGATCCTGATACATCTTCACAACTCCTGGATGTACTTCTATAGGGGATGTGTGGAAATCTCTCAACACATCATCTTGTAGTGCAACTGGTACCATGGTATGTCCTCTAAAGAGGATGATGTGCTCCCCACCATCAGAAAACCCATTAGGTTCCTGCCCTGAGGATATCTGAGCATGTCGCGCCTCACAGTCAACGTCCCCACGCTGCGCCTCTCTGACTTGCTGAAGTAGTGGAGGAATGACTGTGAGATACTGAAGAAAGGATTTTCCATCTCTATCCACAAAATATATCTACATCGTGGCCTGCTTCTATGTCACCTCTCCTAGCACCTGAATTCCCGATCTCCTACTGAGAGCATCTTCTACAATGTTCCCCTTCCCATGAGTATATACTATTTCGAAGTCATAGTACTTGTGTAACTCAAGCCATAATCGTTGTCTCAGGTTCCGGACCTTCTGTGAGAAGATCTACCGCAGACCCTGGTGGTCATAGTAGATGGTAAAATGATTTCCCATCAGATAGTGCCACCACATCTTCAACGCGAATATCACTACTGCTTACTCCAGGTCATGGGTAGTGTAGTTCTTCTCTTTCTTTCTCAAATGTCGTGAACCGTACCTGATCACTGATACCTCCAACATCAGGACAAACCTGAGTCTGTTCCCTGATGTGTCACAGTAAACTATGTACCCAATGCCCTCCTCTGGTAGCCTCAAGATGGGCAAAATGGTCAACCTCTTCCTTAGATCTTGAAATCTCTAATGGCATCTCTCTGACCACATGAAGGGTTACCCCTTATTTTTCAATGATTAAAGTGGTGATGCAACTCTGGAGATGTATGGAAAAAATCTACAATAGTACCCAACCAGACCCAAGAAAATCCACTCCTTCATCACACTCCTGGGTGGATCCCAAGAAAGCATTTCCTCGCTCTTCGCTGGATCCACTGCAAATCCAACCACCGAGATGACGTGACCCAAGAATCGAAGCTATCGAATCCAGAACCGGATCATCAAGAGTTTACCATAAAGTTGGTGCTATCGGAGTGTGCCCAGTACTACCCGAAAATGGTAGGCCTGCTCCTCCTCAGTAGTCGAGTAAATCAGTATGTCGTTGATGAAGACTACAAAAAAAAGATCGAGGTAAGAGAGAAATATCATGTTCATGAGACTCATTAACACTACTGGAGTGTTGGTTATGCTGAAGGGAATAACCAAGAACTCATAGTGACCATACCAACACTTGAAGTCCATCTTCTGCACATCCTCATATCAAAATCTAAGATGGTGATAGCCTGACCTGAGGTCTATATTCGAGAACCATCGTACTCCCTTGAGATGATCAAAAAGGTCTTCAATCCTCAGAAGTGGTTACTTGTTCTTCACAGCCACCTGATTTAGGCTGCGGTAGTCGACACACATTCGCGAGCTCCGATCCGCCGTCTTGGTGAACAAAATCGTAGATGCGCAGGGTGAAACACTGGTTCGGATAAATCCATTTCCCTGCAAGTCCTCCAATTGTACCCACAATTCACGAGTATTGGCAGGAGCCATCAGATATACTGGAGTAGATATCGATGTTTTCCAAGGGTATCAGTCAATGTAGAAGTCTACCTCTCTACGAGGAGGTGGTCCTGGAATGTCGTCAGGGAAAACATATGCGTACTGATCCACCACAATAGAAAAACTCATACTCTGCACATCAACTTCTCCAAGGATGAGACTATCCAACTGAGGTGTGATCAGCTACCCCTACTCTACGTAAGTCCATCCTGCCCTGTAAAGGCTCCCTTCTCACCAGTGATGGTGAACATGCTCCTATCCATGCGGACACACCGCACATTGCACCTAATAAAGTCGATCTGAGCATGGACTATAGATAACCAGTCCATAGCCCAGATGAAATCGTAAGGCCTTGGCGCCAATACATGAAGATCCTAGCTGAAGCTCTCACCTCCTAGAGTAAGATCACACTATCGACACCAGTGTGTAATCATCGAGTTAGATCACGTAAAAGTCTATAGCTGTAAGGATTGAGCTAATGGATCCTTCGGAAACTCTGAACTCCAAACAAGGGATGCGACAATATAATAATGACTCGCACCAGTGTCTATTAGTACTGCAGCAAGGGTCGAGTATACATAGATAGTACCTCAAATCATCTTAGGTGCACCATGGTTGTAGGCCTTGACTGCCTAGAGCTGAGCCCGCCTCTGTTCGCTAGCTCCCTGTGGTCGGGCAGGACCTCCTAGTGGTTGTGGTGGTAGAGCCTCAAAACGTCGTGAACCACCCACTACTTGGTCATATCCTCTTCCACGTCTACTTTCTCTCTACGGACCACCACGGTTAAACCTCTGCCTCTACCTTGGAGATCACTCTACCTTCTGTCGCTCATCTACATTGAGGGTCGGGCAGTCACGTGCCATGTAGCCTTTCCCTCCCCATGTATAGCACATCATGTTCCTTGTATAGCTAACTCTGTCTCATCTTCCCCGCACAACCAAACCTGTATCCTGAGATCGCCCACCTGATGGCCTGGTTCGCTTAGACCTCTGCGACATCTGTCTACTACAGGCTGCAGAATACTCCACGACGTGCCTCCATGTGGTGGGTCCTGTTACTAGTGACTGCTCAGCGAGAAAGATATCCACTAGAAGGGCTCGCTCCAGCACCCCTGCCTGCATCAGGATCCGGAGTGGAATCATTGAAGCCATGATCTCATGCCTAATCCCCTGCTTGAAGGTCAAGGCCCTAATGAACGGGTCCCACACAATATCGATGGAGTAGCACGAGAGGTTGGTGAACCTCGCTGAGTACTATGATACTGTCATGTTTCCCTATTTTAGATGAAGTAACTCTTGAATCTTCACTACAGGAAGGGTTGCTGGAACAAACTCTGAGTGGATGAGACTCTCGAAGACCTTCCACGGTAAATATTCCTCTTCATTCAGCTAGAGAATCAGGCTCCACCATCTACCTGCTGCTTCGTGCCATAGAGTCATGACAAGGATCACCATAAGGTCGGTTGGTGTCGCTACCAATCTGAAAACTATCACGACAACCTCCAGCCAATACTCAGCTTCCTGTCGGTCTGTCTCTTATCAAATCATGGGCAGCCTCTATCGCTGGAACTCATGCAATGCACTCAGGCGGCGCACACTCTCTACTGCTGGGGCTGGTGGTATCAGTGGCCTAGTGGGTAGTGGTACCGCTGGTGCCTCCACTGTGATGGAGCCCTGCACCGAGGCGTCGTCACTCTGTGGGATACTATCTCATACATAACTCAGAACCCTAGCTAGATGCCTTCGTGAAGCCATCCTGAAAAGAAAAAGGTGTGCCACGGTTAAAAAAAATACCTGGCGAGCTCACACAAAGTAATCAAAAATAAAACTTTTCAAAGAAAACACACATGCATTCAGTGTTTTCATGCACTGAGCCAGAAATCAGAGGTCAGGGTCCTGGTGTATGGATACGTCGGCCTCCGCACCAACACTGGACTCCCTGGATTGAAAACCACATTCAATACTATTAACACTATTTCTTCACATAAAATAATTATCAGATTACTGAGTTCTGCTATAGAACAGACTCCTTTGATACAAATTTGTCATGACCCATCCTTAGGGCCCATGCCGGGACTACCCCAAGCACCCCTTCCATAGGCCAGGGGATGGTGACTATCATCAAAGGCATAAATCCCTAATATTGTAAGGCATTGACTTTATAAAAGTAAACAAACACAACAGAGTGCACAATGGTTAGTAAACACTAATTAAATTGAATACAAAAGTGTGTACTGGAAAGTCACTGGGCCAGTATACAAACCCAACTGAACAACGAGTACCAGTAAAAAGGGACAAATAGCTAGATGTAATGAGATGCTCTTAGACCTTCCTCTAGTGTTACTACTTGAATGGTACGTACATATGGCATCCTCAATTCTCTACATCCATCCGTCTCCTCTGGGTACTGGCTCGTCGTGAGGTCCACCTCCGGGTACCTTCTATTCCTCATAAACTCCACCTCAGTCAGTGTTGTTCGTCGTCTGCATCCAACACAACGAGGTGAGAGCATAGCCTGTGCAGGGGTGAGTATTAAAATACTTATTATAGACAATGAGACCCTCAAGGTCTCATAAAATCCACAAAGTATAAACCATATATAAATATACAATCACAAATTATCAACTAACCATTCTTAGCTGTATGCCCATACATAAACCTAAGTTACCAATCACAGTCCGGCTCCAACTCACGAGCCCAAGAACAACTTAGTCCACACAGGAAGTAAAGTCAAACACCTTGATGATAATGGTTGAATGACATGACTCTAATCACAAAAGTATGCCACAATATTAGAGATATTATATGATCAGTTGTAGCCACAAGATCATATAAGATGTCGGACCCACACATGATACAATCCATCTTGCTGTCGGACCCACACAATATTCAGTCAAGCTATATCATCTAAGTTGTTTAACCCACACAAGATATAGACCAGCTAAGCCATCAGACCCACATAGGATACGGGATCAGCTGTGATTCATCTATGTTGTGAGACCCACACAGGAAACAATCCAGATATTCAAGAGTAATATAGATGATTAGATGTAGTTACTGATTCTCATATGCTATCAGACCCACACAGGATACATTCGAACTACTCTTTTAGAAATGTCGAACCCACACAAGATTCTAGTATAGTGGTCGTCGTCATCGAACCCACATAGGATTCCAGTACGGTTGTCATCTATTTCGCAACTAGCTCTAGGGTTCCCGCACACTGCACGCTCAATTCCGGGAGAGTTTGCTCCTCGAGCAAAGGGGTCGATACAGCATCTATCACAGAGTCCTGAGTTGATGAATCCCGAAGTTATGTATCATCAATAAAAACCCAATGTGATAGAAGACGTGTCAATCAGACGCCCGACCTGAGAGTTATTGGGTTTTCCCTCCCAAGGGCCCGGTTGGATTTACGCTCATTTCAAACCCGGCCATTTTCCAAAGTTGTCCAAAACTTCCATATAGTATCTCAAAAGGACAACCTCGTCGCGAGGATCCCAGTTCCATAGACGGCGCTTCGATCAGACGCGTGGTCTAGAAGATATTCACATTTAAGCGTAACGGGCCGAACCTATCAAGCCAAGTGGGCTAGCGGGACGGCCCGACCCGGTTTGGCGGGTCTGAACCAGCTACAGGTTGGCCCGACCCACTAGGTCACGGCCTAGCCCAGCGGTAGTGGCCAGACCTATACAAGGCTGGCCCGACCCATGAGAGAGCGGCTTGGCCCGCACGGCCGGCGGCCTGGCCTGGCGGTCGGGTGGAGCGGGGGGGGGGGGGGGGGGGGCACAACCCCCCCCCCATTCCTTGTAACGACGACATGAAGTTGTTACGCCCCTCTTACCCAGATGACCGAAGACAGACGGTTTTTCCGGCATGAGCGGCACACACAATGGGCCGCTATTCTTCCCACGTAGTGCCAAGCGGTGTTGCAGCTTCCTCCGCCTAGCCATCAAGCGGTCGACCGGTTCACCCAATGAAGGGGCCCACGGAAGCGGGCCATGGTTCCTCCATAGCGCAGCGCCAAGAGGCATCGCGGTCTTCTGCCCTGCCAGTCGTAGCAGGCCAGTTTGTCCGGCAAGTGTCCCATAGTTGCGGGTCACGGTTCTCTCCGCCGCGCGGCACCTGTGGGTGCCGCGGTTCCCAGCGGGCTGGCTGGTTTGGCCAGCTGGTCTCTTCACCTAGATGGCGTGTGGATGTCGCCGCCTCTAGTTGTCATCGCCGCATTCGTTCATCATTTCCAAAAGAAAAAATAATTTTCAGAGGGTTGTCGTGTCGTGTTTGTTTGGCCCGCGCCCACCACGTTTTAGATATCAAATGTCCATAAATGATCATTAGAATTAATCAAGTACGAGATACAATTTTATTCACTTAAAATTATACAAAAAACCCCACTACATCTTATTTGAATTTGCTCGTTGACGAGCCGCGAAAGACACTTTCACAGAAGACAGATGTCTCTTTCGTCAACGTCGAAGGAAGAGTCATTGTTGTTGGCGACATTATTCGCGGACGGTGCCTTCTCCATCGCCACGGGGAAAGAAGAAGAAGAATATGTTCACGGGCATTATGTTCTTCGTTAAGAGAGCACATCATTCTTCATGGGAAGAATTTTCTTCCTATTCTCCAAAGATCTCCAAAATAAGAAGTTCCAACACAAAAAATAATTGGTTGGCTATTATTTTGTTCTTGTTATGAATTTCAAAATTATTCAAACTCGGTGAGCAAAATAATTATGTGAGTGTTGGCATCTTTAATGGAGGAAGGTGAAATGTTTAAGAGTTATAGGGGATTCATGGGATATAAAGGGGGTGTGGAGGGGTTAGGTGCTCATGTGGGCCCCACCACACATTTTCCTCTCATGGGAAGTTATGTGGGATGTCGGCCCCACCTCCAACTCCTCTTTGGAAAGATAACCACCCCCTTAAAAAATTATGTATACATAATTTTTTAATTTATTTGATCAACAAACCCCAAAAATTAACTTCTCCTTGCTTCCAAACACAATTGTGGTAAAGGTTCCCTTAGGCGAATACTGACGCTGTGTACTCATCGGTGTACTCAGATTTCAATTCCGAGCACCAGTTCAAAAGATATGAAAAAACCACATGTATGATTACTGAATGTACCCGACCAAGACTTCTGAAATTGATTCCAGGCACACTGAGCCTCAGAATTAGGCGCTGTTAGAAACTAAAGACACGTAAAATTCCAAAAAATTTAAGAAAAAAAATTTCCTTGAAATTTTCGGGACTATACAAGGTTTAACCAAGATTCTTTAAAAACTATTTTTATTGAAATACCTCATAATTCATCTTAATTAAAACATGAAGTAATTTAATCATATACCTAGGAAGAGTGAAACCTAGTGTATTTTAAGGAAAAATTTAACATGCACGATAAGAATGAAAAAATTAAACTAAAACAAATCTTATTAGGGTTATATTCCCTACTATTATAATTTAAAAACCACATAAACTATTTTTATCTCAGTATATATGTATTTTCTTCAGAAACCTAGACACATTTAATTAAAACAATATAGGATTTTCGTCATCATATAAGAATATTTGAGGCGTTCTCGCTAACATTTCTATATAAATGTTTTCAAAAGATACTAAAATAATCTATGATTAAAAATATAGAAACCCAAACTATTCATTCATAAATACTATATCTTATTAATAGAAAAAATATATAAAATATCTAAAATATTCCTTCTAGACCTGTAATATTTTAGTTTCTTTGTAATCATAAATAGAAAAAAAAATTCTCATATAAATGATAAAAATTATTTCCTATAAATATATTTAAAAATTGTATAATTCATAGATATAAAAATCTTAAAATCATTATCCATAACCTCAATAAGGGTACATCAATAATGTGTGAGATCCGATTTTGGGTAAGGATTATTATTGAGGAATACAAATAAACATATGAAATACATTACTTAGTCAAAGATCTCTACTCTTATAATCATATTTTACCGAGTTCACTCTACATTACATCATTTCCATAGTCCATGTTTGCACAAAATAATATATTATTTGAAAATTTACCATATTAAAATAGATAAAGTCAAAATCTAGTCCATATTATCTCAAGATATACCATTATTTTCAAAATGATTTGTATGGTGACAAACATCATGGATCACAAATCACATATTGAGAACTATACATATGTGTACCCATGAATAGAAAACATCTATCGTACCATTATATAATAAACTATTGAAATGATACAATATTCATTAAAATTTCATCATTATTATCATAAAACATATAGATAAATAATAATGTTGTAAATATTGTATAATATCACTAATAAATCATATTTTACATAAACATATGTCATTATAGATTAAATATAATATAATAATTCCTAGAACATTTCGGGATGAAAATGAACTTATAATTCCAAAAAATAATTTATATTCATGAAATTTCATTAATATTATGGGAAAATTTTTCATTGAAATTAACAATGAAATATTTAATTTAATCCATAATTAAATTTTTATTCATAATTGTGGTGAAAAATATTCATGAGTTGTATTTCTAAATAAAAAATGTTTTCATATTTCTGTAAAATGTAAATATTACCACATTTGGAAAATTATAAGAAGATTCATTTTAATCATTGGTATAAATAGTCAAATATAATAATATAACAATTTAAATTATCACTGTATATTATTAATAAAATAATTAATGAATTTCAAACAAAATATGGAAATGTGTGAAAAGTTTCATTATTGATGAGAAAAAAAGTGGGTTTTCCTGGAAAATAATTATTTTGGTATCTGAAGTACATTAAGAGAGAAAAAATAATGTAAAATATAAAATATAATAAAATATAAATTAAATAATTAATATATAAATTTTTTTAGATATATATAATTTAATTTCATCAATCGAAATTTACTCATAAGAATACTAGTAAAAATGAGATTGTAACAAAAAACCATTACCCCAAGACCATTTTTCATTATAGGAGATATAAAATATTGTATTATAAATTTTAATTTTATTATTATTATACACAATAACTATAAGAATACATATTGTATCATACATGTTTTTATTATGACATTGTATCACACATTCCTTAATAATTATTCCTTATCACCATCATTTCTCATGTTTTCTTCTTTGGTTTGCTTGTATGTTTTTGTTTAAATGTTATAGAACAATAACATTATTTATGGTTTATTCATATTTAATTATTAAATAATCATATATATATATATATGATATATATATTCTTTATAAACAAATTTTATAATAATTAATAGAAACCATTCGTTAAAAATGAATTACATCAGTATATGTAGATGGTAGTTTGTTTGTATGTACATGTTAGGTTTCTATTTCTTTGTGGATGGAATGAAAAAAATTTAATTATTAATTCATCATTATAATTTCATAACTGTATCATAAATAATATAAATATAAATTAAATATTACATTATAATGTACCATGAATGATGGGGATCGAAATTTAATCAAATTACCATGTGGATGTTGTAGTATACATATACTCTTGAGGGATGCTATCATATACCATTTGATCTAGAAGAGGTGATAAAAGGTTTTTACACCACTATAATAGCATGTTAATAAATTTAAGACAATATTTTAAATAATCTTTAATTTATAATACTTTTTTAGGGAAATTATTAGAAGAAATTAAATTTGAAGATCATGGTTAAGATCAAAACATATTCATTGAGAATCCTCCATTGGATTAATGGTTAATTCATGAAGGAATTTAATTAATAAAATAAAATAATATATAATATGAGGTTACTGATTATATAAATTATTTATTGTAGTAATTTTCCTATGTAGAAGTCTAAAATGGTTTAAATTATAAGGGATAAGTGGTATCTTTTTATAGGTGTTGGGAGGGACCAACATAGAATTTCATAAAATATTTCATTGATATAAGGTAGTTTCATGGGAATGTAGATATAAATATAGAGGTATTATATGGTAGGATAATATTTGGTTAAGATATATTATAAAAATAAAAATTTACCATAGTCGGTTGCAATCCTATCCTTCTTGAACCCCATATTAAACAAGTTCTATCCTTAAACACGGTAGTAAAATTTCATTTTTCTTACTGTTTTATATATCCAAAACTAATTTGGCCATATGAAATTATAATAATTACTACGATTCTAAATTTCCATTTAATGTTTCATCATTTTATTTCTATAAATATATATATTTTTTATTTTAATAAGCTTGATACCCCCAATGCAAACTTATTTTAGAATAATGACTCTTTAATATGAAAACATAATTTTCATATAAACCATTCCATTTTAAAACAATAAAATGAAAGTTAAAATATTTTATTATTTATATAATATATGAATATTATTTATACCACCAATTAATATAAATTAATTTAGCATATTAGTATAAAAATAAAAGTTTTCCATAAAAACTATTTTTAGATAAAATAATTTTTATGAAAAAACCGATCTTATATTAAATAATGTATAGTTATGACTCATATTAAATATATTATATTGTATATAATTAATTAACAATTGTTTTTTAGAGAAAATACAATATAAAAATATATTATTATTTCAAATGAATTGATGTTTTTTCTATAATGTGATAATTTAAATTATAAAATAAAAAATATATATTATAAATAACATAAAATTTGACTTTAAACTAATACTATCACTTTGACATAAAAATTTACTTTTATTTCCTGAAATAAAATTTCTTGTAAAGTTGGAAATTAATTTTATTGTTTATGTTGAGAAATGTTATAAAAAAAAGTTTTCTTTTCAATAATATTTCTGAATCATAAAATGACTCTTTAGAAAATTTATTACTCATTTGTTATCCTCCAATCTATAAATTTTCATTTCTAAAAACAATTATGCACATTTTTCATGAATTTTTTATTACTAATCATACCTAATGGTTTAATGGAAAGAATGTGGACGTTTACTATATAATGCTTCAAATATACATGGGGATGGATATAGGAAAAGACATCGGTTAATTATTTGTTTCATTAATAGAGAACCATATAATTTAATGGGGTGTAACATCATATATTGGTAATTAAAATTATTGAAATAATACATTTGATATAATCTATCGTTATTTCCATGGATGAAAAATACTTTCTTCATTAATCATGTTTTCATAAATATTATTATAGTAATTTTTTATTATTATTTAATGAATTAATGATAAAATTTTTACAAATAATGTACAG
The DNA here is from genome assembly GCA_963277665.1 of Viscum album. Classification (NCBI taxonomy): domain Eukaryota; kingdom Viridiplantae; phylum Streptophyta; class Magnoliopsida; order Santalales; family Viscaceae; genus Viscum; species Viscum album. The sequence goes on along the minus strand of OY728148.1, from coordinate 1,879,883,880 downwards.
TATAAAAAAGTTTCTAAATTAATATTTTTTTAATTTTATGAATCAGTCCCTTTCCACATATGATATTAATACAATATTTATTTTAACTAGTCAAATATTAATTAATTTTATATCCTTCATGAAAACGGTTTACATTGAACGTTACATTACACGATACTGTGTTTCTTTTGATGTAATATTATTTCCTTAATATTTTTTCTATTTTTTGATTTTTTATAATTTAATTTAAAATGGAAAGGGGATTTTCTTGATGTAATAATTATGTTTTATTTGAATGAAATTTTTCATTTATGATAAAATTTATTAACGATTAATATATTTCACATTATATTGGTGCTTACTCTCTAAGACTAATGGCGATGGCCTTTGAGGTGGTCCATTCCCCTACATAGGGGAAGGGACCATCGTCGTCTGATTCCAAATCCTGACCTCACCCCGTATTTCCATTATCTAACCATAAATTCATCACTTTATTCCATCAGATCTCCCTTTTATTTAAATATATAGGTTTTATCAAGGGTTCCCCATGGCTCACGCTCTTTTTTTTAGAGTTCTCAAGTTACTCTTCTATTGTGAATATTACACGTATTTCTCTCTTTAAACAGAAATTGCAATTGGTGGACTCTTTCAACATATTTTTCATTAACTCATGGGGATTGTGGAATTTTCAACCATTGGTCTCTATGACACAAAACATACTACGATCCACATCTCATTATAGGATAACATGATTCAGGCCTGGGATATAGCCCCCTACATCTGAAATAGGTCACATTTCTTCATGCTACGATGGACCTACGATTTACATATAAATCCTAATACTACAATAATGAAATTTGGGTAAGGTTTCCTAAAATAACATTTCCCGTTAATAAAACCTCAATTACGAAGATGTTAGGGAACCTTTTTGGACACGATTTATGTTTTGAAAGTAGAACCATAGCAGTGTTTCACCCAATAACTCAATGAATTTTCATGGAGGTCAATGTCTCTTGACCAGGAAAAACTACAATTGAATAACTATTGGAAAGAGTTCTGTAACAAACATGCTGTTTTCTTTAAATCACGGTGTGATTTATATTATTTTTTAAATTAGTAGGACATCTGATAGCAGAGTGGAGACTTGGGTGTATGATAAATTACCTTAAGATGGATTTTTTTCTCGACTATAGGTTTTGTGAGTATACACCTTATGAAGAACTGAAAAAAAAACACAATTTGTCTAAATTAGTGAGGCCACATTCACTAGTGCATACAAATATAGGGGGTGCATCAAGGGCTGATCATCCTTTTAGGCTTGCAGTGGATCAGCTAACCCCATATGGGATAATCAAGGATAATTTCTCTTAGAAAGGTACATATCCCGTTCTTTAGGACTCAACTGTCCCTAATAATATTACCTCTTATTCTATATAGTTTTAGGAATTAGACAGAAGGTTGTTGAGTTGTGTGGTCAAAGCTCAGGGGTTAGTGAGGCCCAACCTATATAATATTCCAAGGTAATGAGTGTAATGAAAACACAATAAATTACATCACTTACAACTATTTTTAATTCATATACTACTTGAGATCCCCTAGTAAGGTGATATAATGAATTTCATCTGATTTCTACTTATGGAAATGAGTGATCTGAAATTTTTGGGATTGTGGAAAGCATGACACAAGAATATATATATATATATATATGAATTATGGTGATGAATCTATTAGTGGATAGGGATGTTTCCTCATGGAAACTAATATGGTAATATCTTATACCTCTCACCAGTTGAAAATTTACGATCAAAATTACTGAAATAATATTTTAGAGATGTCATATTTTGTTTCTTCTTGAATATATGGATGAAATATATATATATACATATATGATGAATATTTATTTTGTAAATAATAATCATACAATATTAAATTATATATATTAAATGTTTTGAAAATAATTGAGTGATTATGGTAGGAATTGATCATTGAAAACAAGTGAGTTTTCCATTACGAGGATTGAAAAAGATCAAATAATTATGGATTTATAGAATATTGTTCATTAAATAATGGGTAAATGATATTGATACTAAATTTTATAGTTCAAGATTCACAAATACATCCATGAGAGTATTAAGAAGTATTTTGGGGATGATGTGGAATTAAGGAAGATGATGAGAAATGATACTATGTTCAACCATGATTATTATGTACTTATTATCTTTAAAATTCATGTGTATTTCCCAAAAATACCATTGGGGAATGATATTTTGGATGAAGATAATAATTCATTATTATATATTTGTCTCCAAAGTATAAAGATATGTATATATATATATATGAAATTTTATTTCTTATGGGATAACATGAAAATGGATACTACATATTATATATCCTAATGAATAGTATATCATATGTTTTAGGCTACGGGATATAATTAATTGTGATTGTTATATCTATTTTCCAAAATTTAATGAAAATGTGAAAGCAAAACGATTGTTTTTGTCATTATACTTCCTAAAACATCATATTTTCGTAATTATATTTCAGTTTTAATCAATATCATTTTTAAAAAAGTTCTTATATTTATTACAAAATATCAATCCATTGTTAAAATTAATCACTAATACAATTATTTATGAGATTTTATGGATTATCGCCCTAAATTATATCATATTTTTAAAATATGGTTTACCTTGATGCTTTAGAGAATTTATTAGTAGTATTTGGAAATAGAGTTGAGTTTTAGTAATTTATAGGATTCACTATTTTATTCAATAATATAAGAATATTAAAACACAAAAATACATACGTAGTGTTATATGTGTCGTTGGAAACAATTTTCTAATTTGAGATTTAAAAAATTATTAATTTACTAATGATCAAATAATTGGGGATTAACTAATTTGAAAATCTAAGATGTGAGTTCAGGGTCGAACCATTGAGGTAGTGAAAATTGATTTTGTTAATATTATATAATTAATTTAATATATACTTTTTTAAAATTATAATAACAAAAAAAATTTGTTTTTTTCAATAACATTAAACTTTCTTGGTGTTTTAAAACCAGGCCCGTGATCGATTGATTGTTATAAATTAAATTATTTTTCCCAATATTGATGTCAGAGTTGGGATGGAGAGAGATCCTTGGTCTTTTATCCTCTCTTTAACATATAAATTTTATTTTGATATGTAAATTTACATAGAGATATTAATGAATTAAGTTTTTCAAATAATTTTTTAATCTTCATCGTCTTAATATTCATAATGGCCAGGAAGATTTCATGATGATTAGTAGTTAAATTAAATTTGTTATTTATTATTCACATTATAAATGGTTATGAAATAATAAAATAAAAAATATATAGATAATTAAAATAATAATAATACAAAAGTAAACATTAGTGATGAGAATAAAAATATTCCACATGAACACTTCGTATTAAAATTATATTACCTAACATAATATGATAATTGTCCAATCATATTAGTTGTGAGTAGATGACATAGAGGAAATTTGTAATGAAAATTGACTCAAGAATATTTATTGTTGAGTTAATTCATATCCAATATTATACTCTATCTTATAATTTATTATTTTCAGAACACCCTTATCCATGTATTTATATGTGTAGTGGACCTCAGGAATCATTAACATCATTAATTAATCAATTTTATTCTCTGAACTCATCCATGAGTGTCACAAGTAATTTATAAAAGGGGATCAAACATTTTTTACATGAAAAAGAATTGTTATGGATATGATTAGCATGTGTCATGGTGTCACACATAGTTTTTTCATGAAAAATCATGGTTAGATCACGACTATCGTTTTACACTTTTTTTCATCATCGTACATCCATGATTTTTTTCAGGTAATGAGTTATGTGTTCACAATGTGAATTGATATTTTCTATTTATTTAATCCTTATTTACATTCCATTATTCAATTTATAGCCTTAATATTCATCCTTGACCAATCCCATGTCATGGATCTTCATTTTCATCATCAATTCAATCTATTTTTATTGATTTTTTTCTTCCAAATAATTTTCACATGTATCATGACATGAAAAATAATGGAAAAATATATATAATGAATTATGAAAATAATCAATTAAATAATTTTTTAAATTAAATAATGTTTGTATAAAATGTCAAAATAAATCTTCAATACAAAAACTCATTATTTTCCTCAATAATAGAATCTATAAAAATTAAAAATATGGTCACATCACAATGATTAACATTAAAAGGTCAATAAAATAAATGTATTAAATGGATAATTTATATTTTAAGCTTATTAAGGAGAAATTTCATATAATCTAAACATTCCAAAGGAAAATGTTAATAATGTATATTATAGGTGTAGTGGCCCTCATTTTTTCTTGCCCCACTTGTCGTGGGTTCGGCCCCGCCCACCCGGCTGGGTGTGGCCTGCCCAGCCGCAGAGTCGCTTGGCCCACTGGCTAAGCCCAGGGTACCGATCCCCTCTCAAGTGGCTGAATTCGTTCAGGTCTTCAACGTCATGGTGCCATGTTGAATCATTTCTCTTTTCTGGTCCATATGGACCAGCCCGCTACGAACTTGTGGGCACGAGTCCGCCTTCTGTCATGGCTCGATGTCGCGGCCTTCCACCATAGCGCGCCACCGTAGTGCACTTCCCTAGTTTGATGCAGACGACGTTGGTCGGACACTCTTTTTCATTCGTGATGCCTTAGGGAACCACTGTTCCTTTGTGTTGGGAGAGTTTTGTTCGCCGCCTCCCTTGGTCCCTGGTCCCGCCGCGTACCTTCATGACGTTGTCGCATCTTTTGGTCACCCATATAGAACACAACCATAACCTGTTCGGTGGAGGGTCTAGGCCTTGTTCGTTTGGCCCGAGACTTCAATACTAGTATAAGAACATGGAAGAATTTATAGAATGAATAACTCATAGCTAAATAACAAATATTCCCCACCTCATAATCGTTGGAAGGAATTGTGGATAAGGAAGAAGTTTTCACGTACGAAGGTGTTCTTCAGTGCTTGCCTTTGTGCGTCGATTCCTCTAACGTTCATCGATTGATGATTCGTTCTAGGATGGTGGAAGACATCATAGAACATCATCATAGGTTCTTCTATTGGGTACCAAAACTGATGCCCAAGCATAATTTATATATAGGGGAGGAGAGGATCAACACACCACAAAAATAATGAGGATCATTAATGAGTATAATTAAGGAAATTCATTAAGTATCTCAATGGTGTTGTTACACATTAATTTAAAACTCATAAAATTGTGGTTACAAAAAATAAAGAGTCAATCCATTAAATAGTTTGACATTGCACTGACGTCCCACCACCGTTTGTACAATGGTTGCAAAAAAAAACCAAATGTTATTTTATTATTTTATTTATAAATTCCAAAAAATAACTTTTTCTTCTGACCCTTTCTGGTCGATGATAATATTCCCTTAAGTTAATCCTGGAGCTTTGGATTCAATAGTTCCCTCATATTTTTAATCCAAGCACTTATTTAAAAGATAGAATTCTCCGCTCTCACATTTACTGAATGTACCATAAAAAAGTCCAAAAAATTATTAATAGTCACCCTCAACCAACACTAGTCGTGGTTAGGTTTTTACAAAGGGGAATATTCCCTCATGAGCTCCACAATACACTCAAATTTTCGATACGAGTTACATTTTAAAAGTTAAGGATTTTGCAATAAAATAATTGTTTCTTGATTATTTTATTTACATCCATAAACTAATTTTCATTGGCATCATGCACTGACCAATATTAGTATATGCCTAAGGAAAGAACACCATCACGAGTTCAGAAATGGTATCAAATTTTTAATCCATGTCACTGTTCAAGAGTTATATGTATTTGGAAAATAAAATAATTTTATTTAATTATTTTGTTTACAGTTATTCCATTTTTTGGGTTTTCTCACTGGAGACTTACACTGACTAAATTTTAGTCACACCTCTGGTAAAATAGCTATCATGAACCCAACAGTGCCTTTGGTGTTTTTATATGGGAACCCATTTAAGAGTTATTCAACTCATTGAGGATAACTGCTTATGTGCACTATTTAAATCTTAACATTTTTTCGACTGATCATTTCGGGAACTTCGGTCTTCGGAATCACATGCCGTAAATTTTCACAGTTCCGTAATAATCCCATAAAATTAAAAAGAAATAAAACAAAATTTTGGGAAATTACATTCTCCCCACATTAGTTATTTACATCCTCGAAAGCCAAAACAATTGTAAAATGAACAAATGGGGGTATTGAGCATTAATATGGGCCTCTCACTCCATTGTGCTATCCTGTAGATTCCTATGCAGCCATCGAATTTTCACTATAGGAATTGACCATACATGAAGGACATGCTCTCATAGATCCTAATCTCCATTGGGATCTCTACAAACGTTACCCCATAAACAATTCCTAGATTTCCATAGTTGATGATGTGTGATAGATCATGCATGTACCTCCCCAGCTGTGACATTTGTAACAAAAATCGTGCACCCGATGAATATTTGGGTGAAGAGAAAAGTGGTATGTCACCTCTCCAACTCCACTTTGACATAGAAAAGGTCTAATGAAACATGATTATATCTTACCACTTCGGCCCAATCTCGACAATCCTCATCGGGGTGAGACCCATTGGAAGACATGGTCTCCCTCCTCTGACTCCAAGTGTCTTCATCTCCTGTCGAAATAAAACTTCTCTCAGCTCCGTGTAGCCTTCTTATGCTTATGGATGATCTTCCCATCTCAATGGTAGATCATACCAACTTTGGAACCATATGTTTTGACTACTCTGGGTCTTTACAGTAGAGAGATGATCTACATGGTCTCCTGTACAAGGCCTCAAATAGTGGCATGCCAACTGTTGAGTGATAGCTATTGTTGTATGTGAACTACACCAAAGGAAGGCAGTTCTCCCAACTGTGGCCAAAATCTAGGACCCATCCATGAAGCATAACTTCCACGGTCTGTATGGTCTGTTACACCTAAACATCAGTCTGGGGATAAGAATGTGTGCTCAAGCGTGATTGAAACTGATGCTCAACTTTCACTTGCTGATAAGTGAGGCATAGTGATACCAAATCTGCCACTACATTATTCATCCTAAGCCACCAGTACTAATGCTGGACTTCCTGGAACATCTTCACCACTCCAAGATGTACCCCTAAAGAGAATTTGTGGAACTCCCTCAATACCTCCTCTCTAGTATCACTGGTACCATGGTGAGTCCTCTGAAAATAACAATATGCTCCCCACCTTCATAAAATCATTCAAGAGACAATATTGAGGATGTCTGATCACGTTGGGACTTGCAGTAAATGTTCCAAAGCTATCCTTCCCAAAATCGCTATAGGAGTGGGGCGGTGACAGTCATAGACTAGAGGCAAGCTTCTCCATCTCTATCCATGAAGGATAACTGCAACATGGCTAGCTACTTTTTCGCTTCACTCAAAAAATATAGACCAAACCTCCTACTGAGTGCACCTTTTACTACGTTTTCCTTCCCAAGAGTGTAGAATACATTAAATTCAACGCCATGGAGGAACTCTATCCATAACCATTGTCTCAGGTTCAGGTCCTTCTGAGAGAAGATACACCTGAGACTCTTGTGATCAGAGAAAACAATAAAATTTTCCCTCAACTATACTCTCAACTCTTAGAGCTCTGAAGGAGCAATCCGATATGCTTTTGTATATATTGGTGTCATCCTTGGGTACAAGAAAAAAAAGAATACCCTCTCCCAATAGAGAGTTGTTCCTCGAAATATATTTTAAAATGATGTTATCACACTCTACCAATATTATTTGGAACAAAAAACTCAAAACACCTACTTCCACAAGGGTAAGGTTGGTCGAATCAAGAGTTATCAAATGCACCCTCCTATGTATGAGATTATCCCATGATACCTAGGTTTACTTTTTTTTCATCCAAGGAAAACCTCTTACCAATGTTGTATATATACCAAAAACTTTTTTCATAAAATTTTCAATATGTGCATGAACCATAGATGAAAATTCCATAACCAATCTAACATCGTAAGTTCTCGATACTGCCACAAATATGTTCCTACTAAATATCTCGCCTCAAGGGTCAGATCACACTATAGTCATAAGTTTGATTATCTACTATCCTCCCATATGTATCACCATTTGTAAAGTTCGACTTAATGGTTTAACCAAAAACTCAAGGTCTTGATCAAGATTCACGACAAGAATGACAGATTATTACATATTTCTATTAATACGATATATAGTAGTAGACACAGACCTTACTTTTAATTATTCCTAGAGCCCTTGGTCACACTCCTTGACAACATACAGCTACTCCCTTCCCCTATCCTCCAGCTCCCTAATCCTGGTGGGGGGTACATTGGGGTGGTGGTTGTAACATGTAGAAATGTATACCACCCCCGCTTCCCTCCAAGCTCCTCTTCCACACTTTCTATTAGGCAGATTCATCTATCCCTATTACAACCTCTTCCAAAAGCAATATAAAAATCCAATTCTAAGAGACTGATGTCGGTTTCCTAATTTCCCACTGTAATCATTCACTAGCTGTATCTGTTGATCCAATTATGTTTAAACACCAAAGGTTCTCTCTAGCACCCAAACATTATTATGAATGCATAAACGAATAGTTGTATCTCGGATGTACCTAAACACAACTTTCTAGGATGTCTAATCCCTGAAGCACTGGTCATTTCAAATTCATCATGTACATTTAATGGTTGGGACACCTCGACGAATACTCCGATACCGACATATTATCATGTCAAAACTATAGAATCTCTTGGGAACACAACCCCTTATCTTTTTATTGCAAGAGACACCCTTCTATGAGGAAGGTACTCAAGCTCTATCCCCAGAGGAGTCACCTCATCTTCCGATAGGGGTAATCTAAACCCTACCATCGCCCTACTAAGACTTGTAGAATACCCACTACCAAAAAAATCATCTTATCTAATGGTGCCCTAGTTAGATGGAAACTCAGTCACCACATCCAGCTCGTCTGTTGCCAACTGTGAGTCGGGCTTGCCTCGAAACCTAAAGGGAATCTATTACTGAAACTCAGGTAAGTCACTGATCCTATATGAGTCCTCTAATGGTAGCACTGTTAGTAACTATTGACCAATGGGTAGTGGAATCTCCAGGACACCGCACAAAGGTACCATCTTGGGAAACAATCCTTGTACTAAAGCATCATCACTCTGTGGACCGTCCTCATAGCCACACATTAGAATCTTTGCTGGCTATTTGCATAGAGGAATCTTGAGAGAGAATCAAGATGAACCACAGTCAATATGTTATACCTAGTGAGCTGGATCAAAGAGATAAATTTTTTAAAAAAATATACACACATCTAGTGCTTTCATGAACTGAGTCAGAAATCAGAATTCAGGGTCGCGGTGTATGGATATGGTAGCTGCCACACCAGCACTGGACTCCCTAAACTGAAACCTGATCTCAAGACACATAACACAGTTACTCCACTAAATACATAAAATCATAGATCTTATAGTATAACTGACCCATTTGATACCACTTTTTCATGAACCATCCACCGGGGCCAATGCCATGACTACCCTAAGCCTGCTTCTTGAGGGACAGGGGCTGGCAACTAGCGCTGAGGGAGTCAACCTGCAAGTGGGAGGAATTTGCATGGATACCTGTATGCACACACCCACCCAAAAAGTCCGAACTCATAAAAGTAAAATAACATACCAAAGAAAAACTGATTATAAGTACATTTGCAAGTAAAGGTCTAGAATACAATCCCAACTAAAAGAAACAAAACTACGACAAAAAACCTCTTCTGAGATTGTTTGAAAAGGATTATACCTGAAGGGTAGGTATATCTAATATCTGCAGATCTCCATGTCAACTATCACCACCATCCACTATCAGGTCTGAGCTCCTTGAGTCTCAGTCAAGGGTACATGGAATCTTCACAAGAAACAATACGGTGTTGGTGAAGCCCATGCAGGGGTGAGTATAGCAATACCTTTTAGGGACCCCGATACCCCAGAAGGATTCTCAGCATTCCACAAATGAAAAATAGAAAACATGATCTCAATCAAAAGAACAATGAAAAACACTCAACTCAAACTAGGTATACAAATCAGTGATCCAAAATAAAGATGATTACTCTTAAGGTATATTATTTCATTTTGTTCTGAATTTTCCAAAATTGAACCATGAAGGATTTTTTCCATTGTCGATCCACACAAGGTCATTTGTCACTGATCCTTGAAAAGCCACTCTATGGCTGGTCTTCATTGGATCATGCACTACTAATCCACACAGGGTCGCTATAATGATGATCCACACATGGTCGTATGTTGTTTATCCACCTCGAGATACACTAAAGTTGTTCCTCGTCGGGTCGTACACTGATTATCCACATAGGGTCTCTAGAATGATGATCCATACATGGTTGTATGTCGCTTATCCACAACGGGCTACTCTAAGGCTGGTCCTCATTGGGTCTTGCCCTGATGATCCACATATGGTCTCTATATTGTTGATCCACATAGGGCCTCTATGATTCTGATCCATATAGGGTCACTATGATGATGATTCACATAGGGTCTCAATGATGATGATCCATATAGTGTCACTTTTCATCGAACAGCCAGCCACCGTATTCCCCGCTCTTAGTGCACTTTAGTTCTGTAGAAACTAATCTTCATGATATCCATCATACCTCAACAGCCACAGAGTTCCGTGATGGAGTAACCCAAACGGCCGTCATGTTGTAAGGGTTCCATCGCAATAGATGACACATCAACTGAATGCTAGTTATATATGTTATAGGCATTTTAGTGTCGAGGGCCCAATTGGATTCAGGTATGATCCAACTCTTCCAAACTCTAACATTCTCTTAATCTATTTTGGGGTATCTCAAAATGAACACATCGTCTTAAAGGTTCTGGTGTAACAGACGGTGCGTCAACCGGACGCCCGGTCTGTACATTATAGGCATTTTAGTGCCGAGGGCCCAGTTGGATTTGGTTATGATCCAAACCATAAAATATCCTTTTTTCTCTTAAACTCACATGGTGTTTCAGAAAAAGGGTCGTCTAGTCTCAAGGGTTTTGGTTCCACTTAAAGTTCGTCAAATTGATGTACAGTCTAAGAGATATGTCCATCTAAGCATTGTTGGTCGTATGTGAGCCCGAGTCTGGATCGACCCGGTACACTAGGCTCATCCCAATGAGGCTAGGCTGAGCCTAGTTTGGATTTGTATGGGTCCAGCCCATAGTATGAAGACTCGGCCCACTGTTTGTGGGTTTGGCCCGGCCCATCCGGTGGGGCGCACCCCACCGGGCCTTGGAGTCCCTCGGCACACTGACCAAGCGCGAGGGACCACTCCCCTCCCAAATGGCCAAATTTGTTGGAGTATTCAAAGTCAAGGAGCCAGGTGGAAACTCTTATCCTGGTTGGTCCATGTCTACCGGCCCTCTATAGACCCATGGGCGAGGGTGTGTCGTTCGTCGTGGACCAATGTAGCGACCTTCCACCGTGGCCTGCTACAATAGTGCACTGCCCCCCCTTTAACATGACTGGTGTTGGCTGGCATTTCATTATCTGTCATTGCACTTTCAGGCACAACCATTCCTTTGCGGACGGTGGGATCTAGTCACTGACTCCCTCGATCGCTGGTCCCACCGTGTTCCGCCATTACGTCGCCACATCATTCGGTCGCCCACGTAGAACGCAACCATAATAGGTTCAACGTAGGGTCTATGCCTTGTTCTTTTGGCATGGTCCCTCTACGTTAGTATACGAACAAGGATGCTCTTCCAGAATGAATAATTCACATTTAAACAAAAAAAATCTCCCTCTTTCATTTTCGTTGGAAGGCGATGTGGATGAGGAAGAAGTTTCCACGTCTGAAGGTGTTCATTAGTGCTTTCTGTCACCTGTGGATACCTCCATAGTTCATCTCTTGAAACATTGTTCTAGGTTGGAAGAAGTCATCATGAAACATCATCATAGATTCGTCTATTGAGTGCCAAAACCTTATTCCAGTGATTCGTTTCAATAGAGGTTAGGATAGGATCAACGCATTGCACAATTAATTTGGATCATTAATGAGTATAATTAATGAACCTATTTAATTATCTCAATGGATTTGTTACACATTCATTTAAAACTCTCAATGGTGTGGTTAAAAATATTATGAGTCAAGCCATTAAATGGTTTGACATTGCACTGTGGCCCCTCCACTGTTTCTCCAATAGTAACACAATGAAAAATAAATTATCCAAATGTTATTTTATTGTTTATTTGTAAAGTCTAATAATAAAATTATTTATTCAACCCTTTGTAGTCAACGTTACAATTACCTTAAGTGAATCCCGACACCGTGGATTCAACAGTTCCATCATATTTTTCATCCAAGCACTAGTTCAAAATATAGATATCACTGCCTACACATTTAATGAATATACCTTATCAAAAGATCAAAAAATTATTAACATTCACCTTTAACCCATGCTGGTTGAGGTTAGGATCTTCCTAAGGGGAACACACCCTCACAAGCTCAATAGAACTCTTATATTTATAATTCGAATTACCATTAAGAAGTTAAGAATTTTACAATAAAATAATTTATACTTATTTATTTTATTTACGAAAAAAACTAACTTTCAATGATGGTATGTGTGGGGCAATGTTCGTATCTGCCCAAGGAAATTATACCCTCATGAGTTCAACAGTGGTCTCAAATTTTTAATCCAGGTCACCATTCGTTAGAAATAATAATTTTAAAAATAAAATTATTTTATTTTTTATTTTATTTATGGTTATGCCATTCTGGGGTTTTCTTATTGGAGGCCTATACCGAATAAATTTAATTCGTTCTTAGGTTAAACCTGCCATCCTGAATTCAATGGTACCATTTTTTTTTATTTGGGAACCCATTAAAGATTTATTTATCTTTTTCAGGAAAACTTCTCATGCGCAATATTTAAATCTTATCATTTTTTTTCAATGTATCATTATGGGCACTTTGGACCACAGAATCACATGCCATCAATTTTCAACGTCTTGTAATAATACCATATAATAATAAAAATACAGAAATTCCAGGACATTACATAGTGAATGTGTTATTTTTCTGTTAGTTCTCCTTGTTTCTACTTCTTTAATTTTGTTGTTGCTGGTTCTACTTGTTTCTGGTTTGGCCAGTAGTAGAGAGAAATGGTAACATGAATTATTTTTAAAAAATAAAAAATAGTTTTTTAATTAGTCATTTTATAAACGATGTTAGAAATAAATTACTTGGTTTGATTAAATCGGTAATTTAATAACTAGTGTGGTATACGATATTTTACATCGGTTATAAAATAACTGATATAATAAATCTTCATCGCGAAGACCATTAATGTTAGTTATTAAATAACCGATCGAAAAAACCTTCATCCTAAAGGGTGTTTCATGTTGGTTATTTAATAAATGATGTAATATATAATATATCACCTAGGTTATTTAATAACCAACATGAAATACCTTCATGATGATGGGTTTTTATGTCAGTTATTTGATAACCAGCATAAAAAATGTGTTCAATTATTTATTTAAAACATCATAGTATTTTAACCGTCATTAAAGACAGTATTAATAATGTCACTATTATTAATAGTGGCTAAAATGTGACATTAAAAATAAATAAAACCGATGTTAATAAGTCTTATTGTTCTAGGGGACAGAAAGTAGCTAATTATCTATATTAACACAACCTTAAATATAAAATTAATATTTGAAAGTATATCAAATGTAGACACAAAGTTGTTCCATAATGTAATTAACTCAGCAATTATTCATTTTAGAGAAACATAAATAGTTTTCTATGGCTTTCCTGGAATTAACTACGTATACTATAAATACGTTTCCAGCATCAACATCCAAGGAGGCGGGTTGTATGGAGTAATGAAAACATACCGACAATATAATTTTCTACTGTAAGCACCAAATGGAAAAAACCATAAGTAGAAATGCCCTACCACATGTTACAAGGTTTTAAAGAAAAAGAAGGATGTGTCTGGTCAAAATGTTTTCATGAATCTCCTTCACATAGATGATTTAATCTATATGTGATGTAAATATTTGATTTATGCCATGTCATCAATCCATCTGTGATGTGGGACAAAAATCAACTTTGTATACGAGGTGTAATTGGAAAAAATATCAACTTTTTCATGAAAACTATGGACTTTCCTTGTTGTAAATCTTAATATCTTGATTCTCCACATGTTGGACAATTAATCACAGATTCATAATCACCATTATAAAATAATCATTAATATGAACATGCATGGATATTATGATCACATTGACACAAATTATGAAACTTCCTATTAATTTCATAGAAACTTTCAGGTAATGTAATTCAGTGAGGCAACAATGACTTAATCGAGGATAAAATATGATCAAAATAACTATTGGACATTCCAAAATATGATTTAATAGCCATAAAATTTTTAACAGCTTCAAGTATTCTTATCTAGATTCCTGGATATATGGACTCCTGAGTGGGATTCAAAAAATTAAAAATTTTAGATGGTTCTAATTCAAGATTTGGAATATCATTCTGAGTTGTTGTTTCAGGAATAGTTGGACAAGATGCCTCATGTATTTAATTCTAAAATGACGGATCGAGAACCAAAAAATTTGTATTTTCTACTAAAGTATCTTCACAATGTTGTTATGAATAAATATAATCATTCTGATAACCGGAATGAAATTGAAGAAGTCCATCGTTGTCGAATGTTTTGAATATCCTAAGATCACATTTATGACATGGACATTTAATTGTTCCTTCATTTTTTTTTTGAAATTTGATGATGCAAATGATATAAAGTCTTCAACAGCTTCAATTAATATAGGATATAATCTAGGACCATTTGGATTTTTGCGATTATTTATCCAATCATGATCACGTAATAGATACCAGTGTCCACTTTTCGAGTCCATAGTTTTCTAAAAATGAAAAAATAAAAAAATTATTATAGATCATTTTGACTAATTCTATATTATTGTTATATTTTACCACCGTGAAATATTTTATCGAATACAATCAGAGTGAGTCACTATGTTAGCACTAGATTACGGGTCCCTTATAGGTTCAACATAGATAAAATAATAATATTAAATATATTATATAAGACACATGCTATTTTTTTGAAAATAATATAATATATCTTGAACATTGTCTCATATGAGATATATTAGACTAGTGTTATGTTTGAGATATGTCATTTATCATAGATGTGACATTACATATGTGTGTGTTCTGTGTTAAATTACATATTACACAAGAGTAATTCATTTAAATTTTTTATTATAATTTCTTTTAAAAATTTAAAATATCTTCCAAACTATGTATCTTATGAAAAATTGAGAACCACTATTGGGTCTGGGATGTGGGGATGTGGGGTGTACCTTAGGCATGACATAACATTTAACTTTATAATAAATATTAGTAATATTTATCAATTACTCATATTTTTTATTTTAGAAATTTTGAAAATATCAAAATTTCTTCATATATTCAAATTATTAGTAATATTTTTTAATTAACAGTAATATATTATTTGTATTAATGATATAGAAAAATTAATTATTAATTATTTTAAATTATGTAATTATTAATATTAATATGATTTTTTATGTATTTATTGACTTCATTACCTTTATATATTTTTATTTTTATTTTTTACAAATTATTATTATGATTTTATAATGATCGGTAATATTAACGATTTATTAATAACAATGAATCATTAATTGTATAATTCTAAAAAATATTTAAATAAATACTTTATTTTTAATAATTAATATATTTACAAATTTTTAATAAGTCTAATAATTTTTATTCTTTTTAAAAAGTATTAGAGAAAATTATGCTAATTATTATAAACTATGTTTTTAATAATATATATTTACAAATTTTATTGTTTTTCCTTAAACCAATTTATTAATGTTTTTAATATAAATTATTGTTATAAATAATGTTTAGATAAAATGTTCTCTTTAAATTAATTTTCACATCATTCTCAAAAACACTTATTTCTATTTATATCATATATTATATATATATATAACACATAATTAAATATATTTACATCAAATTAAATTTTACATCTCTTTTCGAACAAATTAACATATCAAATCTATATACATACATAAACATGCAAGCATAATTCATCATATATTTCCCCAATTTTTTTAATTATTAATAATAATTTGTAATTAACAATATTATTTTATATTTATTATGAATATTAAGTGAGTAATTATTTATATATATTTATGTTAAATGATTTCTTAATTTATATAAATATATCAAAAAAATTATGACAATTTTTTAAACTAATATACATTTGAAATTTATACATACATAGATATAAACATACATAAATATGCAATATTTTTTTAATAATATTGACTAATTAATTAGAAATTATTATAAATAATGTAATTATTATTATTAATCAATTAAATTATTATTAAATTTTTAATAATTATTATATATATGTATATCATGATTTTATAATTAATATAAATACATAAAATATATTCTGACTATTTTTAAATAAATATACATAACAAATATATATATATATATATATATACATATATATTCAAAATCATACATGTATTATTAAAATGTTTATATATACATAATCAGATATTGATATATATATATATATATATATATATATAACTATTTGATAATCAAATATATTTTTACATGTGTTTTTAAACATATATACCGAATCCATGATCCTAAAAAATTTATTAATACTTGAAGGCAAACTTACAACATACATCATTGCACGTAGACCCACAAATACAAAAACAAAAAAACCCACATGTCCAATACATAACTACTGATAATGAAAGATGACCCAAATAAACAAAATCCACAATATTCTAACCCAATAAACATGCCAACAGAATCCCTGCCATCCTGTGAACCACATCATCAAAATTCATATCACTCCCCAAGGTCTCCTCCAACCCCTCATCCCAAACGAATCCTGAAAATTAACACACCCATATCACGAAGGCACACCGCATCCCAAGGACAACTGTATACATCCTCGACATCGTATTCAACCAAGATCATCATTGGTAGTCCACCATCGCTGACCAGCATCCAGTAATACGCTTCTAGCCAAACCAGCCATGTATCCTCTAAAAGATCAGAACCTTCCAGCATCATCGTCATCACTGGACATCATATTCATTGATGCAAAGGACATTCTATCCCTCTCCACGAGCCGAGACCGCACCAACACAGGGCTTTGAGTCCCCTGGTCCATAGCTCGCAACCAACTGTGCTACTAGTGCATCATAATTCCAGTTTCAACCCCGCTGATAGGCAAGCTCTGTAAAAAAAACTGAAAAACACCATATGTCACCAGTCAAAAGAAAATCATCAGAACCATATCTAATGTACAATGTTTAACAGAATCCCAGATCCAAAGTTCCTCCTCAATACCAGCTATGCTGGTGTAACCAAATTCTCTAACCAGATCCAAGGACCCCAACGCATCTTCATCCATGCAGTCAGATCCACAAACAGAACCCACCAACAAGATCCTGTCATCGGGAATCCAGATATCTTTTAGAAGCTGGCCGAGACTGCCAGATCCCTGCACCACTACAGATCACGCGTTAACCCCAAGTCCATCACCCCTAAATCCATCACCCCTGATATCGTCACCTGAGGTCCTCCTAGGTCTTCGAACACCAGCCTTTCCACTGTAACGAGCTCCGATATGTCGTAATTTGAAAACCGCTAAAAACAAGGTCTCCTATATGATATCCTGATGAAGATCTAAGATTAGATCTTTCTTAATCGGGGAAAAATATTGGCGAGGAGCATAAAAAATCACAATTGAATCTTCATATTTTCTCTGAGTATGTTTGAAACATGCACCAAACATCTCAAAATGCCTAACAATTTTTGTTAAGACATTCTCCACCGGACTTCGATGTTGAGAGCAATCACAAGGAGATAGGTTCTCTCTATTGTAGAGTGATAAACACTCCATCTAATAAACTATATTACATAATGAAAATTCCACATTAGTTACATTCTAAATTGGCCATTTAAACACACACACACACACACATATATATATATTTCACGTTTTTTACAACTTATATATATATATATATTCACATGATAATATACATAAATGTTTTTCTATTTAAATATGTATATATTAAAACCATTACACATTTTTAAATCATTTATATATATCTATGTCTGTGAATATATATATATATCATAAACATTACACATTTTTTAAAAATTGTACATATATTATTACATTTTAATATAAATACATGTATGTGTGTGTGTGTGTATGTTAAAAAAATTACATAAAATTTTATTAAAATATAAATATATATATATATATATATTAAAAATATTACACATTTTATAAAATGTTTATAGTTTCATACACAGAATTTATTGTTTATATATATTTATAAAAAATCATAATTAATCAAAATGTGTTAATATGTATTTATATTAAAAGGATTATTAATTAATATAAACATGTCAAATATATTTTGGAATTTTTTTAAAGATACATACAAATAAAATTTATATATATTTATATAAAAATATACATACAGATATACATATATATATTTATATATACCAAAATCCATATACATAATTTAAAAATAGTATATATATATATATATAAACACATACAAATATCAAAATTAAATAAACACACATAAATATATAAATAAACACACACACACAAACATATATTAGAATATAATTTCCATCAAATATACTTATATATATATCTATAAATATAAAACACATTTAATATAAAAATTAAAAAATTAGAATACCTAAAAAAAATTAAATTAAATTACATGAACTAGATTACAATCAAAATAGAGAATAATATAATTGTATCAATCCTAAATAACAAATAAATCATGAAAATCAAATAAATTTTTAAATTAGGTTTTGGCCAAACCAGTATGTTTAAAATTCAATTGAAATACACAAAAAATGAACTAGAATAAAACCAAAATAAAGATTAATATAATTCAATAAATCATAAATATCAAATAAATCATGAAAATCAGATGAAATTTTAAACCAATGGATATACCAAACTTGTATATTTATCATTGATTCAAAATACAACAAAAATTATGGAGAACATTAGTGGAGTCTGTACCTTGAAGATCTGAGATGAAATCATCAAAAAACTGGGAAGAATCGGGAGACACAGAGTTGTAGTGGATCAACCAGCTGGGTAGGGTTCGGTGTGCTATTTGGGATAGGGAGGAGAAAGGAGTAGAGGAAGAAAGGGGAGTCGCATGAGTGTTGAAACACATGGGTTTTTTGAGATGTATTTAATTCCATCTCCAATAGTTTTTTGTCAAAATTATTTGTTAAGAACAGTAATTTATGTTGAAAATATTCTTGAGCCGGCGAGAAGTTGTAACAGATAATGTTATCCATTACAAATACTTGTCATGATTACTTTTCATTCCAGACAGTGGGAATGTCTGCTAAAACTATTTGCAATGGATTATTAATTTTGTCGCAAATAATTTTTTTTGTTACAAAATTAATAATCGGTCACAAATAATGGTAGAGAAGACACTATTTTATATGGGTCATTTTCCCGTCAAAACTGACCCGTCACAAATGATCGAATTTATAGTAGTGGAATGATCAATGTCAAAGCTGATTGGAATTGATATTGATGCCAAAGTTGAATAGATTAGATCAGATTAGATCGACCCAATAAACCCAAAAAAATTCCATCTTCCAAAGTTGACCTAATTTGATCTTCCATGACGAACCAGATTCGATCCACAGTGTCATTGATTCTATCTATGCCTGCCATCTAAGAAGAGTCGTGACACTAGTTGAAGATTTTTGAAGAAGATAATTACCACAAGTTTCATGTGAAGCTTATTCTAGATTCATCGATGGACTGTGGGTAGGGGGTGTTCTCTACTGTGGCAAGGAATACAAATTGTATTGGGGGAGAGATACATCATAAAAGATATAAGAAGTGGTGGATTTTTTTCCCATTAACCAAACCTACCCTACCCTATCTGAGATGTGTTGGGTTGGGACAAGTCCAAACTTCAAACAATTTATGAACTGACCCGACCCGACCATTCCTATTTTAATTGGATCAGGTCCAGCAAATACCCCAACCCGACCCAACCCGACCTATGGACACCCCTACCCTTACCACCCCAAACAATCGTGTTTGGAAACAAATCATATATTCCTAGTAGAGTAAAAATCATTAAATACGAAATATATTGACAACATGAATAATAAAGGTGTCAATATGTATAAATAGGCATTCATGATGAATAAATAACATATGCAGGAGTCATCAATGTTAATGGAATCTTTACATTTGGAAACATAAAATAATGTCAAAAAATAAAATTTTGATCATGCAACGTCATTTATTCTCATGCATCATATGAACATAAATAACAAAAATGTCCATGAATATCATCCTCACGGTATATATATATATATATATATATATATACTAAAGGTGGCTTAGGCATGGGATAAGAAACCCCAACCCATGACACCAATAAATTATTAAAACAGTGTAAAGGTACATCACACTTGAGGAAATGATTACATGTAAAACACCACACCAAGATAGAAAACTATCAAAACACATCGAGTACCCAACTCTTACTTTTTTCTAGGACGGCTGAGACCTCAATATCCACCCCGATTAGCATGATGGAGCCCACATCCCATTTACATCACCAGTTCATCATCCATCACCAAAACCTATATAGTGTGAAATTAAATTGCTTCATGAGAAGCTTCCTCATGATCCTTTGAATGCACAACTTCAATATTGTAGATATCATCCCCGTGAGCATTACCATGAAGAGACTTCTCTTGCAGGTCTTGAGGAGCCTCCTTTGCATCCTTGGAGTCATGCACAACCATAAAAGAATGTGAAGTATTATGAAGAGGTTGATCCATCTCTTTTGGGGTATCCAAACCATCAACAATAGCTGGTGTCAAGGAGGAGCACATTTGGTTACAACATCCTACATTCTTGAGTCCTTCTAGATTAAGAAAATCAAACTCATGAGTATTAATAGACTCTAACTTTGAAATGAACTCGGTAGATAGTTTTACAGGTCCCTGCAATGCCACATTACTAGATGCAGCCATTGAAACAACATCCAAATTAATCCCCAATTGATCTGTAACCACTGGAGGAGCTCGATCAAGGTCCTATACATGACTAGGTGTAGTAACATCCTCATAATTAGAAGTGGGAGATCCTGCAACAATATCATCTTGCTTATGTATAGAAGATCAGAGCAGACCCTCTCCCCTGGAACACCACGAGGGCCACCCGTCCTCTTAGTAGAAACAGTATTCACCAGCACACTATCCTGAATCCACTGTTTTCCAGCAACCACACCTAAAAGGACATTGCCCATGATCCGATCCACTTCAATCCCAACATCCACATTGGCCACCTGCACCTCATCATGAATAGTTGGTCATGCCCTTGGAATCGTAGGCATCAACAATTGAAATCCATCAGCATCCACAATCTTTATATTACCCTTCCTATAAGTAGAGGCTAGTGTAGCGCAGTCTAACTCTTGATTTACATCATTCTGGATGGCCGTATCATTCTCAGATTGATTCCCTTCATCCTCCTCAGCCACCTCAGCCCATGACCAGTTATCTATACCCCTAGTGATTCCAAGGGTATCCTGCTCCAATGGTCAACAGTTCACTGGCACAACCATTGTAATAATAGGATGTTGAAATGTATCATTCATTGACAAACCTTGTTGGATAACCTCAACAAATGAGGAAGTACCATCATTGTGAGGATCCTTCCTCCTAAAAATATGATTACTACCATTAATCTCAACTGGTTTCTTCTTGCACTGATTTGGGGCATGACCCAAATATTTACATAGTAAACATTTCATATTCGTGCAGCACTGCGCTGGAGCATGGCCTATTTATAGACAAGACTTACAAAAAGTACATAACCACTAATATTGTAAATCTAATTCTAACATAATCTCACCAACAATAAGGAAAACTATGTCTATAAAAACTTGAGAAAAATCAATATCAACCAATACACGAGAAAATTAATGATACCTAGGATGCTCTATTTTTTTCAACATTAATCAGACATTTTACAGTAGAGGAGACCTCCCCAAAAAACTGACAGATTTCAGAAAAACCAATTCAAACCCCCCGATTTGAATCCATGTTTGTGTGGATGAGTTCTTAATTGCAAGAGGAAATGCTAAAGGATACCACTATTTAACCATAATGTAACCAGGTATTAGTGACATCGGTCCAAAACACCAGTCAAAAGTTTTAAGTTCCTTTGATGGAAATACAACATGGAAAATACCTTTCCCAATTGAGATCAAACTCCAGTCAGTGAAGCCCTAGATCGGAGTTAAACGAGGCCGCACTTCATCAACCCTCAAAAGGGTATCACTTCGAGTTCTTGATATCCTGGCAGAGAGGGAGAACAAAAATTATTCAAGAAGAGCTTCCAATATTTTTAGACTTTCTTGCACAAATGAAATAGAGACATTCATGGTGATCCGTTTATGTAATGAGGTATATTCATGTTGAGATTCAGAAAAAAACCTATTCCGGAATGTAGACCCTTCAGACTTCCACATAGGGTTCCTCGCATCATCTTTCACCGCATCCACATGATTTGAATAAATCCCAGCACTCATAGCCACAAACTTTTAAGGGCAGATGAAGACGTCCTATGGATCAAAAAAACGTTTAAGAAGATTTGCCATTAATCGTCAGCCTGAAGATTGCCAGAGAGTTGTCGAGCGAGAGGTCTCCTGCATTTCCCATGAACTAATATATATATATATATATATATATATATTACAAATTAATTATTAATATATATTTATTTTAAAATTATATATATATATATATATATTTATAAATATAAATTAATATATTTTACAAAAAGTTATTAATATATAATTATTAATATATAATTATAAATATATAATTATAAAAATAATAATTATATTTATTATTTAATACAATTTATTACAATTTTATAATTATTTAAATATATATATTTTTAATGATAATCTTATAAATATGTATTTAAAAACTATATATATATATATATTATTAAAAATATATATTAATATATCATATTTATATTAATTATAAATATTTGTTTTTAATTAATTTTTATAAGCAAACCTTATGTTTCAATTTTACTATAATAATTTTATATAAATTAGTTAATTATTTATTATGAACTATTATGAGCGATAAGAATAGTGCTGATGAATCTATCCTTAATCAACGCCAAAAATGTGTTGATTAATGTAACAACTTTATCAGCACTTTTTTTAGCGCTGATAAAAGGTATGTTATCGGCACTTTTAGCTGGCATTGAGAAAATTGTGCATTTATTAATTTTTTCTACTTAGTGTTGATAGACACAGATGCTTCTGTTAGCTTGATCCGGGGTAGTATATATATAAACACACATATTTAATAAAAATAAATACATATCCCAGAAAAGGGAAATAACCTATAGAAAACACTAACCCAAATATTTCTTAATAACTGTGATAAATTATAATGAATCATTTTTTTAATAAAGTTAGAGGATACACTTACTTTGTCAGCAATAGGGTCTGGTGATAGCGATGTCAGGGTAGTTGGCGATG
Organism: Viscum album; assembly: GCA_963277665.1. NCBI lineage: Eukaryota > Viridiplantae > Streptophyta > Magnoliopsida > Santalales > Viscaceae > Viscum > Viscum album. Next base: position 1,879,860,108 of record OY728148.1, on the reverse strand, counting down.
ACAGTGGAGGGATTCACAGTGGTGGTGCCGTTTGCGGCGGAGGAGCGACAGATGAGGGTTCGAGGCGAGGTGGGATTATGGCAGAGGGGCGATGGAGGAGCGGCAGATGAGGGTTCACAATAGAGGTTGGTTCGTGGTGGGGGTGGAGTTCAGGGCGGTGGAAGAAGTGGTGGCGGAGGAGGGGTCGATAATAGAAGAGGTGGGGTCGGGGTAGAGTAGAGGTCGGCGACGCATGGGTTAGGTTCTATGAGAGCATGAGGGGAGCAAGAATGAAGGAGTCTATTAGGATTTCTTTATAAAACTCATTAAACCTTTTATCATCGCTATCTAAAAAGCGCTGATAAAGATATTCTTCAATAATACTAAAATAGAAAATGCTGTTATAAAATACATATATCAATACTTCTTTAGTGCTGATAAAGATATTATGTTGATAATTTTTTTATATTAATATATATATTTATAAAATTATATATATGATAAATATTTATTTGTTTATTTATAATTATAACTATAAATAAATATATATTTCCTTATAATTATAAGATTATAAGAAATATGCTTATTATACTTCTAATTGTAAAATATATATATATTAAATATAAAAATTATATATATTTATAATATCATAAATATATACAGAATATTTATTCTAATTTTATAATTATTTATATGAATATATATATTTTTATAATTATATTAATAGATATTTATTTATAATTATAATTATAAATGAATATATATATATATAATTAAAAAATTATAACAAATTAATATTTCTAATTTTTTTAATTTTATTCATATATATATTTATTATAATTATTATAATTTTATAATTATTTAAATCTATATGTATTTATTTATAACAAAAAAAATATTTGTGTTTTTTATTAATATTTATATATGGTTATAAATATATTTCTTTAATTATATATTACATTATATATGACAGTAATAAATATATTTTTATAAAATTAATACTAATATAAATAAATAAATTATTATTTACATTTAAAACTAATTAATAAATATATATTTAAATGTAATTAAAAATTTTAATAAATAAATATTTATTATAGTTGTAATTATATATATATATATATATAATTTTATAAAAGTATATAAATTTAATTTTTTAAAATTTTATAATTATTTAAATAAATCTACAAATATTAAGAATTATATTTATAACTATTTGTATTTATTTATAATAATTCCTATATAAATATATATATAATTTATATATTTATTGTATTTTTTTAATTATTTATGTATAACTATATTCATTTAGAAATTATAATTATAGATATTTTTTTTATTTATAAATATTTGTATATATTTATAAATATATTTATAAATATTATATTATAACTTTATAAGTAGTAGAATAAATATATTTATTATAATTTTTATAATTATTTACATATATATATAGTTATAATTAAAAATATAAATAAATATTTTTATAAATATTTTTATATAGTTATAAATTAAAATATATATTTTTATTTTTATAAAATTATAATATATGTATTTATTATAATACAAATATAAATACAAATATAAATATAAAATTTTAAACATGGACTATTTTTAATGATTTTATATACTTATTTGCATAGTTCATATCATTTTATTTTGATATATATAGAGAGAGAGATAAATATTATTATTGTTATATAAATCTTATTTTAGAATATAAATGTCAAATGGTGCGTACATTAAATCCCATCAAAAGACCATTATAAACCCTCTCTCCCATGCATCATCTAGGCCACCCTGATCGCATGCCAATGTAACTTTATCCACCGCTTTTTTGTCATGCATGCTGTCATCCGCTACTTCCTCATCATCCCAGGCATCACCACTCGTGTCGATTCGCTTCCCATGCCTTCATCATCCCCAGACAGTGCACTATTGTTTCCCTCGGTTGTCTCTGGGCTTCACCAACATTTGTCAAGAGAAACAACTAGTTGGTCTTCACCCTTTAGCCTAACTTGCATCTCATGCGGTAAACCCCTACACCTGGCGTCAATCATCATCTGTCGCCCCCTACTAATCCATGGACACTGTCATCCTGATCAGCAGTCCCCGATTCCATCATCACCACTGCATTGTCATCCCGAGCATCACCCCATGCCGATCTCTTGCCCCTTCCATCATCAACCCTGGACAGAGTACCATTAAAGCGCCCACTTTTATTCTTATGAAGAATGTTTGGGTGTAGTTATGGTGATGGAAACCAGGATGTTGGAATCCATTGTGTTGGATGGGGTGCAGTTGAAAAGGAAAATGAGGGTTTGTGATCATCATCATCCATGATAAACCCTTCTATTGTCGGCCTGTGCTTTGGTGCGACAGATTTTCTAGCATCACTAGAGCCTTAGAAGAAAGAACAAGTTTCCTTCTACAACCCATGGAATGGTTTCATTGCCTGGCCTCTGATCCTTCCATCCATGTTTTGCACTGGCCTGGTTGAAAACATTCCACCCCTGAACCCCCAAAATCCATCTTTCTCCCGAATTGAAGATCTCTGGGAGCCAGTTGGTCACCCCCTCAAGCTGCTGCCACCCACCGCCACGTAAGAAGAGTACCTGTGCTGGGGTGGCAAGGGAAGGGGGTATACATGGTAAGTGGATTCTATTCTCTTCATAAGAGTGCTGAACAGGTGGGGGACTGACACTGCCATTGCAGGTAACAGTGGCAAGGGAGAAAGTATTGCTGAAAAGGAGGAGGAGTGAAGTGCAGTCTGGAGAAGGTATGGCTGAGAATAGGGAGGTTCCAAGTGTAGTTGGGGGGGATGGAATATCATTATATAGAGGGAAATTTTTTCATGGAAATCAATGTTGAGGATCATGGACCCAAGAAAAAAAAGATGGGATTTTAGAATAATGTCAAATATGTTATGAAATGAAAACAGAATGGTCCACGTCATTAATTCATATTTCAAAATCATGAAAATACTTAATGATAATTTTATTTATTTGGAAATGCATCACTATTGTCCCATTAAATAAGATTTCAACAAAAAAATAAATCATCCATCTAATTACTATTGTAAATAATAATAATAATAACACACACGGACATGAAAAATTAGGGGAGAGGGTTTTTTTTTATTTTTTATTTTAATTTCAAGGTTTAGTTTATTTTATTTTGAGATATGGGAGTGTCGAACAGTAATTGAATTCGTGCTCGACACATTTACCCAAGTGCGCCAATTCATTTGGCAGTCTTTGGTTTTCTTATCCCCATGCCACCTTCCCCAACCCCAATTATATATATATATATATATTTATGTATATTTATATAATTATAATTATAATAAATATAATGACTAAAATATATAATATAAATATATAATTATATTTATTTTCATTCTAACAATTATATAATTATAATAAATATATAATTCTACTAAATATACAATTATAATAATTATATAACTACAATAATTATAATAATTCTATAATTACAATTATTATACAATTATAATAATTATATAACTAAAATAATTATATAATTCTAATAAATGTTAGTATATTTATAATAAATATATAATTATAAATATAATAATTATAAAATTAGAATAATTAGAATAATTAGAATAATTATATAGTTGGTAATATAATAATTTTATAATTATACTAAATTAACAATTATAATAACAATAATTACATAATTATAAATATAATTAAGATATAATTATAACAATTATATAATTATAATAAATATATAGTTACTAATATAAATATTTTATAATCATTTTAAATATACAATTATAATTACAATGTAAATATAATAATAAAAAAATTATAAAAAAATTGACTATATAAATATAATAATTATATAATTATAATAAAGGTACAATTAGAATTTTTTAATTTTTATAATTATAATAAATAATTATATTTATTATAGTTATATAATTATATTTATTATAATAATTATATAATTATTCTAATTGTATATATTTATTATAATTATAATTATATATATATATATATTATAATAATATTTATAATAAATACACAATTATTATTTTATAATAATTATAACAAATATACAACTTTAAATATAATAATTATAAACACTTATATTAATTATATAATTATTTTAATTATTACAATTATAAATATAATAAATATATAACTATAATAATTATATAATTATAATAATTATATTTATTAGAATAAATATATAATTATTTTAATTATTATTTTTTATTTTAATAAATATAATTATATTTATAAAAATAATATTTATATAATTATAATAAATAAAAAATTATAAAAAATTATAAATATAATAATAAGATAATTATAATAAATATAAATATAATAAATATATATGTATTGTAATTATTATATTTATTGTAATAAATATAATGATATTTATAATAATTATTATAATATAATAATAATTATTATAATATAATAATTATTATTATATAATTATAATTATTATAATATAATAATTATTATTATATAATTATATTTATTATATTTATTATAATAATCATATATTTACAATAAATAAATTTTTATTATAATTTTAAAATTTATATAATTATAAATATAGAAATTTTATAATTATAATACATATACCATTATAATAACAATAATTATATATTTATAAATATAATAATTATATAATTATAATACATATATTAATTATCATAATTATATAATTATAATAATTACATATTTAAAATAATTATATATTTACAATAATTGTATATTGAAAATTATTATATATTTACAATAATTATATAATTACAATAATTATATAATTACAATAATTATATATTTATAATAATTATATAGTGACAATAATTATGTAATTATTATAATTATGTACTAATTATAATTGTATATTTATTATAATTATAATTATTTCATTATTCTAATTATTTAATTATATAATTGTTATATTTATTATAGTTATATAATTATTATATTTATAATTATTTAATTATTGTAGTTATATATTTATTATAATTATATATTTTTTTGATCATATAATTATTATAATTATAAAAATATATTTATTATATATATAATTGTTATAATTATATATTTATTATATTTATAATTATATAATTACTATAATTATAATTGTTATAATTATATCTTTATTATATTTATGATTATAAATTTATTATATTTATCATTTTAAATTTATTATAATAATATAATTGATATAATTATATCTTTATTATATTTATTATTATATAATTATTATAATTATATATGTATTATAATTATATATTTATTTTTTTTATATTTATATTAAATATAATAAATATACAATTATAATTTTAATTATTCTCATAATTTATTAGAATTATAATTTTATATTTATTATGATTATAGTTGAATATTTATTTTAACGATTATAGAATTATGTTAATTTTATATATTTATTATATTTATAATTTTATATCTATTATAATTATTATAATATAATAATTGTATATTTATTATACTAATTATTATAATAAATATACAATTACAATTATAATAAATATATACAATTACAATAATTATATAATTATTGTAATAAATTAATATATATATATATTTATAATAAATATAATTATTTATTATAATTATAAAAATTATATAACTATAATTGTACATTTATTATAATTATATAATTATTATATTTATAATTATATATTTATTATAATTGTATAATTGTTATAATTATAATTATTATATGTATAAATATATAATTATTGTTATTATAATTGTATATTTATTATAATTATATAATTATTATATTTACAATTATATAGTTATTATAATTTTATAATTTTTATATTTTTATATTTATTATTACTATATATTTATTATATTTATATAATTGTGAGAATTATAATAAATATAATTATAAATTTATTGTATTTATTTTAGTATTCATATTTATTATAAATATATTTATTATAATTATAAATATAATTATATAAATATATATAATATATATAAATATAGGGTTGGGGAGGGGTGGCATGGGGAGGAAAAAAACCATAGAGCACCAAATGAATTTCCACGCGACACACCAACTTCTAAAAAAACAAGCCCTTTAAATTTAAAAAAATAATAAAAAAACCATCTCCCCTAATTTTGCCTACACTGACAAGTTCAAGTCCTTACCATTATGTTTTCTATAAATTTTACACAATGATCAATTGATTAATGGAAATAGTGCAACTCTTTTTATGGAGACTAATTAATAAATACAAAATATTAAAGTCTACACGTTGACTCGGAAACAGAACAATAATTAAAAAAATCTTGAAAAATAAAGATTTTTATGTTTTCAAAAAAATATTAGAAAATAATTTATTCCCAAAGAAAAGAAATGCATAGTTTTTAAAAAAAATTAATGATCAAATAAAATTTCACCATCCATAACAAGATAAATTAAATTAAAAGGCCATAAGATTGCATTATATGGTTCTGTGTATATATATAGTGTATAGAATTAAATATTTTTTTAACAAGGAATGTATGTTATTTGGTTGGAAGGTCGAATATCTAGTGTCCAATATAAATTAGACAATTATTACGTAACATACATATATTTGGTGGATTGTTTGTTTTTTAACTACACTTGAGTTTTTACATGCTTTTTAATATATAATTTTATATTTTCTTAAACACATCCTAATTTGGGATTGTGTGTATATAATCTATTTTAAAAAATTGAGTTCAATTATGTTTTTGAAACCGAAAATGATATGATTTTTAAAATGATTGTAGTTGTATTCAGATAAAAAACGTGGTGATTCAAGGTGAGCTTAGGCAATAATGAGTGGAGGCTGAACTATATCCAAAATAATATGTGAGAAATCAGTAAAGGTGAACACAAGATCTGATGTGCTTACGCCTGTTTTTGACATACATGGATGACAAGAACACCACCCACATACACATGTTTTATTAATCTCAAAACAAGAAAAATGCAATATATGGTCTTGAAATATGAACAATAGATGAAAAAATCCCCAAAAGATATATATTTAAAATAAAAGACCAAATTTGAGGATTCTTATAAGGCCAAACAATTTGGATCTATCCGACGATCATTTTCTCTCTATCCAACATTCCAAAAGTGGACCATTCTAGACATGTACATGTGCATCGTAACACACTTCATCTAGATCTCTACCAATGCTTCTCGATCATGGAAATGCCTTCACATCCTTAACATATAAGATCATCATCCAACTCCACTATAAATAACACACTAATGGTGAACAAGGAGAATGTTAGACACAAATTTCTTATCTCTCATGAAACAAGGATATGTTAGAGAATGTAGGGTTTCACCAGCAGAATGAGAGAAAAAACAAAAAGTGGTCGACTAAGCGAATGAGGAGAAACAATGAGGTTCAAATGTAATCATCCAAGTAATGTTGATATAAAACATTTTCGTAAGTTAATTATAAAATATTTCATAATTTTTTAGTCAAAAGAAAAAATCGTTATTTTTATCCAAATAGGATTTTCTAGCATTATATTTTTTTATTTAAAATCATGGTTTCCAAATATAGATTTTAATTTGAAAAAATGAAATTCATTTTTTTATTTATCAATTCAAAAATATCATTGGATAAATTTTAAATAATTTTTTGAATTTTTTTTAATGAATAATGAAAAATAAATATTTTTGATAAAACCTGCGTTTTCATTTCATGTATTTATAAAATGAAACATTATATTCAAGTAGTTTTAAAATTAAATTAATTGATTTTGATTTAAAAAATCTAATTATAGTCTTCAGAATGAATTTGAAACATGAATTTATTATAAAAAAATTATATACTTAAAAAATTAATTATGCCAAAAAATCACTTTTCATCTCATTTATTCAGTTTAATTTTAAATACAATTATTCCAATTATATGTTTTTAATATTGAATAATGGATTTCTTATTTGGAATCATTGGTTCCAAATTTGGTTAATAGTTCCCTCTTATTTTTGATCAATTAGAATAATAACATTAGTAATTTTGTTAACACTCTAAATGGGAAATCTTGTAATTAAAAATAAGAATAAAAATATAAAGACTATAAAATAAACCTAACAATTGATTTAATTTTTTTGGATTATTTCATTTTATCCATAATCATACATGATTCATTTATATGGAATTTTATTTAGATTTGTATGTGATTATGGAATTTAAAATATTTTATTTAATGAAAAGACAAAAATGACAAACTCTTGTTTTTAATGAATATAATAGTTTTAACAAGGAGATAACCAGAGGATATATTAAATTATAAATATTATTTTCAAATATAAATTATTTATCTTTATACTGGTAATTTATTTGTACATTGTAGTGAGTAAATAATTACCTTAATATATTACACAATAAAGATGCATTAATTATTCAATTAATGAAAATAAAAAATAATAGAAAATAAAACTATTTTGAGTAATATAAATTGAAATAATTAATTTGACCTCGAGATCTTTTAGATAAATATAACATTTCAAGGATTTATTAAATTTTATTATTTCAAATTCAAATTATGTCTTTATTTTAAAAAAGTCAATGTAAATGAATTGTTCTAGAATTTATATTATTGATATTATGTGGAAATAATATTTTATTAAATTATATAAAGTTCCAAAAATACTATATTTACAAAATTGATTAGGTTATAGTAGAAATTATCAACCATGGTCAATTTATTAATTGTTTTTCCATTTATAGTAACTGTCATGACCATTAAAGAGTAAAAAATATTGTTTTCTTGGTATGTGTGAAAAGGGTTGGGGGGGGGGGGTTAACCCCAAAAGATAAAGTTAAAAATGTGATCTAAACATGTCCAAATTTTATTGGAAATGATTTTTTGACTCATATTTATATTATATTTTAATATTAACAATTTTTTGTGATTTGGATGTCCAAATTAATTTATATTAAATAAATATTTTAATAAATTCCATGAGTTCCTCTCTTGTCTCTTATGAAATGGCACCACTTCTTCTAACTTCTTCACAATTAAGAACCAATTTAATTCACCAAATATCTACCCAAAACCATTCCAAACATATCTTTTTGTGTTTTAGAGTCCTTAATTTCAAAAAAAATCTAATCATAGCAGTTTTAAGGTGTTAAGAATAGTATACTTTCAATTGAAGAGGAAGATATAGAATGCACATAATGATTTAGACTCATGTTAAAAGAAGTTCTTTTATAAAAATGAACAATTAATGTTTCCCTTAAAAATATATTTTTCGTACATATCCATATTTTTAAAATTATTTTATTCATGTATTTATATGGATATAATTGAATTAATGAGGGCAATTTATATTTCTTTTAACATTCTTTAATTTTTTTTTCAAAAGGATTCCTTTTACGGAATTATTTAACATTCATTACCAAATAGAAAAAGAAATGTTCTATTTTAATGCATATGGTAACAATGAACATTCCCACCACCATGGCTGTTATTTTATAATTGGATTCCATTATATGATTTCTAGTTTTCTCAAAATAAAAATAACAGTCATTAACTATTGTTGGGGTTAATTTTAAAAAGGGTATTAAAATGTAAAATATATATCAATATCTAAAAATGAATTCTTATGGGTGAAGAGAAAATTTTTATGATGCATGATTATATATATATATATATTTAATATTATTGGTAATAGTTCATGAGGATGGGGGGTTCAATTATAAACCGAGTGCAGGTGATCCTGTTATTGAACTATAATGATTTTGTAAAAGGGAAGGAGTTAACTTAATGGTTTCTCTTAATAAAATATTCAAATATAATATGATAGTTATTTTATTTTTAATCGTGCTATTAATTTTATGTGTAACCATGATGGTTATTCAATGTGTAGCCATGATAGTTATCCCATATGTATGAGTGATATGAAAATGATAACTCATGTTACCAATATGATTTATCTATTCATGCTATAATTTTTATAAGAATATTTTCATTTATCAAGATAAGTTAATGATCATTTGTTTATTGGAATGTATATGCTACTTTTTAATGGTCAAAGAATAATTTTTTGAAAAAAAAGTTATTATGATATTTTCATGAATTGAACAAAACAATATGAGTTTTATTTTTTCCTTCAAGAATCCTTGTGAAATGTTTTGTGAAAATATTTTGGTAGAGAAGGTGCTTTCTTGTGTTAGAATTTTTTGAACCCAAATATTATTTAAAATAATAATTTTTTTGATATTTTCGTATAATAATTTTTCTCAATTTACTTTATGTCTCTCACTAATATTTTTATACTCATCCCTTGTTTTAAAAAGTTTTTCATAGATATTGAGGAATGGTAAGGGAAAATAAGATTTCAAGCTAAAAGTCATGAAGATTTTTCATTAAAGGAAATTTTTTTCCATTTTAAAAGTTTTATATTATGGGGAAATGGATACTAATAATAAGTGTCTACTTTATAATATATAGTTTTTTATATATTATTAATAACTTAACTCTCAAAAACTCTAAACCAAAATGATATTTGGAAATTCCAAAATTTTAATTCTAGTTTGAAATCACTAGAAAATGTAATGATTATGGTTGGGTCCTTATAATTTTTATCCATAAAAATGGTTATATAACTTTAGGGGTTGGGAAAATATAAATAAAAGAGTCTTAAAAATATTTTAATTTATTGTTTAGTTGAAATGATATATAATTTGAATATTACAATGTCTCACTATCTAAAATATGTCTATTCAAAATGGTTTTCCATAGATAAAATAGTGATGCTAAAGTAGTAAGGCACTGATGGGTCGATATCCTTCCGAATCAACAACCCAGAATTGTTGAAATTGGAGATGATCAGTTATTTATAATGACAAATAAGTTGAAATAGATTATAAATGGAGATGGTGTCAATTCTAGAGATCATCCAGATCTACCACAAAATAACACGAAGGCAATGGATCATTTTGTGAGAAATCATACTATAGCATTCATTGTATCATTTAACCCATTGTTAATTTATGGTTGGATTATAGTCCAAGAAAAGATATTTGATTTCATGGGATGCTCAATTATTTAAAAAGGGATGGCTTACTATTTAAGGTATTGAAGGTGGATATGGAAAATGGTGTCCAATGTAATAGAATATCATGGAAATAGAGTAGATTGATTCCTTGGAGTCAGAAAAATTTTAGAATATCATTATTATGAAATATTTTCCTCAATCTCTTAGACTTAGAGTAGAGAATAGATTCATGAGATGAATCAATGGGATGATGTTTTAGTGGTCACATACGATGAAAAATTCACCCAATTGGCATGGTACAAAATAACAGTTGTCAATGATCATTATAAGAAGGTTTATCATTTTTACTCATGATTGAATCCAATATAACAAAGGGAACAAACATTTTAATTATTTAACAAGTTATGATAAAATTGTTATATCTGTGCAGAAGGTGGAAATTGAGTTTTTCGATGATCATATTTATTTTTAAAACCCATAGAAAAAAAGTTCAGATCATAGAAAAAAGTGAATAATGGATCAACTAAACCTAATGGTAAGAAAATTATGTTTTTTTATGAGTGTTATGGTGAAAAGAACTTAGAGGAATGACTTATAAAGTCTGGTAAGTGCTTATTATATGGAAAGTATCATTATATGGATCATAACTGGGATGAAAATGAACATGTATGGGTAAGAACAATTTTGATAAATATGTAGTAAAATGTTAAAAATGTAATTTCAAGACCTTTCCCACAGGTCTCGTGCTTTGAATACCCTACGCCCGCCTCCCAATGTCTAGGGGATGGAAAATAGTGCTGAAGGAATTATCCCATAACTGGGAGGAATTTTCATGAGTACATGTATACATGCACACAACTCCCAGCCAAAGGTACTAGAAAGTAAAAGACAAGGAAACCATGCTTGAAATACACCAAGTAAAACACAACTAGAGTATAATAGAAAGTAAATTACAATGTGGAATCTTGGGACAGTATACAATCCCACCAAAAGAAAAATAGAACAAAAGTAAATCTCCAAGTCCCTAATGAGCATCCACTAGTAAGCCTACCTTGAGGGTACATGAAAGGTAGCTACCTGATTCTATAAAATTACTCCTCGTCTGTATGATCTCACTGAACACTACCAGGTCCTAGTCCACCATGGAATCTGTCAAAGCGCCGATCATCTGCAAAAGACATGACACGTGCAGAAAAAGCTCATGTAGGGGTGAGTAAAACAATACTCAGTAGGGGACCCCCAAACCACAAAGGTAAATATTAAGAGAAAAACTACAAAGTAATGGATATTCATATGTACTCAGGTATATATCAATACATATACCACGAACATTTAGATATAATCATCTCATCAACTATGAAAACATGTGGTCCCAACCACACAACCAGTTTCAGTATTCTCATCGAATTCTCAATTCATAACAAAAAAACGAGGAGATCACACTCCATGAGGTCATGCATCACTAATGGAACATATCCGAGAGATGCACTCTATTACATACAATCCTACCATTCCTAATGGTATGTTTGAGAGAACGTACTTTATCAGGAATATTCTACTAGGTCCGAATCTTGTGCCCAACACTAGAGGTTTTGTCATCACATTCATACACCCCATAGAAGACTATGGAAACCCAATTGAAGAGGCCCTCCCTCACCATTTTACACATGAGAGAGATCCATGTTCATAACCATATGGTTAAACCTATTTCACTCTTGTATGATGTTTCCCTCACCTCAGTACACCAAGGGAGCACTTAATTTTATCAAGGTATATTTTTCATCAAGTGGATGGGCCCGCTCTTCTCTAATATGCCCTACAATCATGGGAGATGCATCTATAATCGAGGATCGATGTCCTTCCGAGTAGTGGAATACTCTTCAGTGACTAGAGGTATCACTCCCTAATGTGATAGGGGGTACCTACTCTTTTAGTTCATGTGTAGAGGATCTACACTCTAATATATTGGGGGAGTACCGACTCATATAATAGAGGACTTGCATCATAACTGGTCGGGGAGTACTGACTCTATTCGAACATGTTTGGAGGAACCACACCCTAAAATAGCAAGGGAGTACCGAATCCCTTAGTTTGTTTACAAGGGGGACCCACACCCTTGTATGTTAGGGGTGTACTGACCCTTGGATAGAGGACCCACTCTCTGGCATGGTAGGGGAGTAATGACTTGGGCATAGCACTACGCAATAAAGACCCGCACCCTAGAATGACAAGAGAGTACATAATCCTACAATAGAAGACCCAATCCCTTATTGGTAGGGTAGTACCAAATCTATATGCATTTGGTAAGGAAGCCCCTCACCCTAGTCCAATAGGGAAGTACTGACTCCAAGGATAGAGGACCTTCTCCCTATCATGAAATTGTTGTACAAACACTTCCTTTTTGAACATATCCATGAAACCATGCCCAAAATGAGGGGAATCCCATCTCTTCAGAAGTAGAGGGATTTAGAGTACCCATGCCTTGATAAATTAAGGGGGTAACCATTCTAACATCTCAACATAAGAATCACCATGATTCTACCCAGAGTGTTCCCGTACTGGGAGATCGAAGTCTTCACACCAAAGAGGAAACTCCCTAACACTCTCAAAAAATCACATAGATTATCTAAAAAGGAATGTATCATTTAATGGGTCCCAATTCTTTCGACGAATCATCAAATGGACACTTTGTTTGAATGTTGCCATATTTTTTGTGAAACAAGGGCTGGTTGGATCTAGGTCCGGTCAGACCCAGTCAGACCGACAAAACCTGACTCGAATCGAATGCGCCCAATCTGACCCACTAGGATCGACATGTTGGGCTGCGGGTCTGGCCCAGCCCATGAGCAGAAACCCCGTCCACTGTTTGATCGGGCTAGCTCCTCAGCTCGGATGTCGCAATGGCCACATCCATTTCACCTGAAGTGGCACTGGCTGGCACCACCACACCAACCGGTCTGCAACTTAGACCTGTTCTCTCGATGAGACCCTTGAAAAAGTCACAGGTTCTTGCTCAGTCTTTGACCAGGAGCCGTGAATTCCTCCACGCGGCAAATGAGCGGCCGCCACCATCGAGGGTCCGAGAGTATTTTCCGCGGACCACCAGACAAGCTCTGGTGGTCTATTCTTTGATTCAGAGGGAATATCGGAACACTCAGGTGGAATTAATCACTGTCTGGGGCTCGGGAGTCCCTTGCAATTCCTTCTTCCAGAAAACGATCGATTTCCAGCATTTCATGCACCACTTCGGTCCACCAACCATTGGTCGCCATCGCTCCTTCACCGTGTCGTTTCCATCCCTGATCCATGATGTCGGATCACTCCACTAAGGATGATTTCACAATGATTGATCATTTTCCAACCAATTAAGAATTCGGGGGGGGGGGGGGAGGGGATGGGTGATAATACTAAACTCAAGGGTCGACCCTATGTCGTTTGTTTGGTCCATCCTCAAAAATGATCAAACTTCGGGTCATCTTTTTCATTGTTTGTTCTTATATTTTCATTTAAAACCATGAACAAGGGAGGGTATAATTCAAATAAACTCCCCTACGTTCAAAGGTTCTTTCGCTGACAATGTAAGTCTCTGCGTTGTAGCTGTTTTGCGATCATCGATTTCTTGGGTCGGTTTCGATTTCCAAAGGCACCATCATCACTTCTCATTCAACCAGCATTCGTCATAGGAGACGATTCCATTCCTTTATTGGTCATTCGACAATGAATTCTTAAAGTCTTATTAGAATAATCCAACATCCTTTTTATGACCTTGGTTCCTTTCTAATCCATTAAATAGTGAATTGTGATTCTGTGTTTTCTGCTACACTGCATTAATTTTTTTTTACGTAGATTCATTTAATGAAACAACATATTCATTTTCACCTGGTTGGAAAACCATTGTGCTGCAACGATGTGAAAATTCCTAAAAATAAAACAAAACATGTTTATTTTATTTTTACTTTTTCTTTGAATGGTCTGAAATTTACTTTTTTTATCGTCCCATGTCAGTTGATGTTAAGTACATTATTAGGTAACGTCACCCTTAAAGACACAATAATTCCCTTAGATTTTAAATCCAATTACCCATTTAGAGGTTTCCAAAACATATCACCTATTCAATTTTAATTTGTAAAAAGTAATACTCAAAATATATCATTCACCATAAACCCATGTCGGCCGAGGTTACACTCCCCCTAATAGAAACATACCATCAAAAGCTCAGTTTTAATATCATATTTCCAAATCGAGTTACCATTTATGAGTTTTATGAATTTGAAAATAAAATAATATATACTCAATTATTTTATTTAAGGCCCAAAACTAACTTCTACTCATGGCCTGCACCATCCAATGTTAGGACCTTTCTAGGATATTCCAACTATTCTGATTCTATATATGACCTAAAAATTATTATCTGAGAACTAGTTCAACAGATTAAAAACCCACTCACAGGTTTTATTAATAATCATTAAATTATTCAGAAACCCATTATATCCACTTCAGTTCTTGGAATTAAATGTCGTATATGAGCCTTGTCTTGTGAAAATACCATTTAAATTTGAAAAAAAAATTCCTTTGAATTTCGAGACATTAAATTCTATCCACCATAAGGATTTTATTCTCTTCAAAGAAAAGACCCATATTTAAGGGATGAAAACTAAGTTCATCATGGTTACCTATACTAATTACAAGAACACACCTCAAGAAACCACCGAGATTGACCACTTTCATATCCAGCTTCTACTATGTGAACAACGTGCAACATCTAGGACACAACACATTAGCTGTGATCAGTGTGAAAAGCACTAATCAATCCAATCCATTGGTATTAATGGTGTCTAGCGGCTCTCCTCCATGATAAACTGATGTAGATACAAATAGAAACTGACAGTTAACATCCACCATTGGATGAACTGTGCTAAATCCTGCAAAAATGTTATGCATCCAAGGTTGACGCTAAACACACAGGGGTAATTACGAACATAATAGGGTAGCCCACAAGCAGACATTGGGGCTTACATGGACCTCTATCTATAACCTCTAAAGGACACAAAACACACCATAACTGAGGCACTGCCACATTCACTATTGGAATCTCACCTGAGTATGGATTGTAACAACCATTCCATAATGTGGAAACATCATGGGGTCTAACTCATTCACCATGGAATGTCCTTAAACATTACTCTTCTCGAGAGTCCACCCTATGCTGCAAGATTTTTCCTTTCACTAGAAGGAAAACCTATTTTTCACCAATGACGATACGTCACATTATTTTTTTAATACTGTAAATCTGGGTATGAATGGTAGTAGTTAATACCAAGAATGACGTCGTAAGGCATCGATGACACGACTAACAGATCCCAACCACATCTCTCACCATCAAGAGTTAGTTCAGACTATCAACACCAGTGTGTTATCAACATGTCTCTTTGTGTACAAGTCTCTAAGCACGAGGGTCAAGCTTACAGTTCAACTAGAATCTCTAAGTCTCAAACAGAACTCATGAAAAAATGAGGACTCCCAACACTTTCATTTATTTAAAAAGGAAACCAATAGAAAAGACACAAATCATACCGTGAATTTATTCGAGAGATTGTTGGTCATAATACATCGCATGAAGCTATCCTCATCCACATACTCCATCTCCTTGATCCAAGCCTAGAAAGCCTCCTACTGCTCATGCAGCTCATCTGCCTCATCTTCCATCTTAAGAAACTCCGTGCTCCAAGAAAAGTCTCTGCAAAGGAGGATCGTCTACTGAATCCTTATTAGTGGCACATCAGGTCGTAGAATATCTATCAAGATTCCTTTGACCATGGAAAGTGTAACACTTCCTCTCCAACTGTGAATCATCTCCTTGGAACTGCTCATATTCTATAGATCCACATGTCTTTTGTTGGGCACGGTTAGGCCTTATATGCCACATTCCTGTCGTATGTTTTCTGTTAGATCCATCAAATGCCTCTAAATCATGACCTCTATTGTAGGTCACATCTGTCTCCTCCTCCTCCAGGTAGATCTAAACCACCATGGATCTCTCTAGCACCCCAGTATACGTAAGAATACTGAGGGGTATCACTGATGCCTTGATCTCTAGGTGTAGTCCATACTGGATGGTCTATGCACTAAAGTAAGGGTCTCACACCATATTTGTATAGTAGTGAGTATGATCTGTAAATCATGCTGAGTACTTTTTTACCATCATGCAGCCCTACCGTAGGTGTAACAACTTCTGTATATGCATAACACAGAAATTCACCAGAAAGAACACATCCCGTAAGAGGTAATCAAAGTCAACCTAGGTGAGGGTTTCCTCATCCTACGTCTGGACCACTAATCTCCACCATTATCCCATTAATCCATGTATATGCCTCGTGGCTAGTAATTCCATCTGGTCAAGAGGTGTCCATACTTGGAGTAAGACTCACGTAACTACCTCAATCCAATCCCCATCTACCTAAGGATCTGTAAAACCTCAGAACCTGGGAGTTCTCTGTGTTTGGAACTCGAGTACTGCACTCATTATGAAAACATCCTACACTAGTAGTGCTGGTAGAATCAACTAATAGATGGGTAGATTAATCACTGGTTCACAACCCAGATATAAAGCCACAGATTCAGTTCCCTATAATAATGCCTCCACTTGGGGTGGGGCATCATCATAATCACGTTGTAGAATCATATCTAGATGTTTTTGTGGTGGAATCCTGAAATATATCAAGATGAACCCTGGTTAATGAGTATATTTGGAGAGATTACTCAAGAAGGACATGGAAAGAACAATCATTCCTACATGATGAATGTACCCTTTATTTCCATGCAATGACTGTTTTCATATACCGAGTCAGAAAAGAGGTTTCCAGAGTCTGGTGTATGGATACATATGCCACCGCACCAATACTAGAGTCCCTGGACTGAATTACAAACAAAAAACAAATATCCCTGCTCCCCCCCAAAAATAACCCCGAATCTTTATGGTAAAACTGACCACCTACGATAACAATATGTCCTGAACCATCCCCCGGGGCCCATTTTGTGACAACCCCAAGCCCACCTCCCAAAGGCCAGGGGCTTGCGACTAGCACTGATGTAATTATCCCAGAAGTTTGAGAAATTTTCCTGTGTACATGTACAAACACATATAAATCCCATCCAAAGGTACTAGAAAGTAAAATCTCTGGAAACCATGCATGAAATCCACTAAGTAGAAAAAATAAAAGTTCAACAGAAAGTAAAATACCGGTTGGAAACCTGGACCCGTATTCAATGCCACCAAAAGAAAAATGGAAAAAAGTGAAACTCTATGTCCCGGAAGCTTATATAATGGGATGAATAACAGGAGGGTAGGTGAAAGGTAGATGCATAGAGCTATATAAGTACACGTCGTATGTCTTATCTCACTGAACACTACCAGGTCCTAGGCCTCCTAGGAATTCATCAAAGCATCAGTCGTCTGCACAAGACTAGACATGTGTGGGGAAAGCCCTTGAAGAGGTGAGTAAAATAATACTTAGTAGGGGACCTTGAAACCACCGAGGTAAAGCACAAGAGAAAAACCCCAAAGGATTTCATAGTAATGTCTACTCAGATTATACAAATATATATATGAGGAAAATTCTGATATACATGTCTCATCCACTAAGAAAACATGTGTCCCCAACCACCACATGAGCCTCAACCAGATTGGTGAGGACTCCTTACGTGAATCCAAGTGACCGATGATCAAATCTAGGAGGAGGCATATTTTTTGTGTACTGTAGCAATACTGTAGAGGGAACTTTAGCAGGTAATGTTTTTCACTGTAGTAGCCGGGACTATTCCACCATTTAGGCCTCCGGGCCATAGATTTGGCCCCCGAGTCCTTTAACGCCATCTGGCCACACCTGCTTTCAGGTTAGTAAGGCCTTTGGGCCACCTCAAGGCCTTCATAACACCTTAAGTGCAGATGAAAACCATAAAACCTACAAGAAAAAATCTCCAGAAGGAGGATGAGTAATGAGAATTCTTCATAGAAGAAGCTAAATGGATTGCAAGAATGAGGGGCCATGACACCTACTATAGAGACATGCATGTGCATGCACGGGAAAGCCATGCAGAACTGCCATGTGAAGGTGGAGTGATGATTTCACAATGAAGGTGCTGGGGATGAGTAATTACAACGTAGTTAGTATAGGTTGTGTGTAATGTTTGAAGTCTATGGGAAATGAATTCTTATATGGCCTATGGGCCATGTAATACATACACCTATGGGCCATTAAAGGGTTCCATCTATGTGGATTATCAAAAATGAATAAAATTGACGGCCTTCGAGAAATTGGAGTGGTCCCAACCACATAACCAATTTCACGATTCTCATCAAAGGCTCAAGTCATAAAACACAAACCATATGTTCAGACTCCACGAGCTCATCCATCCACAATTGCACCCATATGAGAGATTCCATACATCTGGTACACTCCTACCATTATGAATGTTACATCCAAGAGAAGGTTCCCCATCATGAAAATTTAACTATGTCCGACTCTATTGTCAAACTCTAGAGGTTTAGTCATCACACTCATGCGCTAAATACAAAACTAAAGAAACCCAAATGAAAAGGCTCACCCTCACCACTATACACATGAGAGGGATCCATAACAGCTAATTTGATTGGTCGTGGTGTGTTAGAATCTCATAGGTGCGTACAATTCAACCTATTCCATTATTCAAAGGGAAACATACCATGGATTATTGGGGGGTAAACGTTTTCTGGTACACTATGTTACTATTTTATTACACTGTTTCAATTAATTAAATAGAAAATTAATTTTCTCTTGGTTGTAAAATTGTTTTGATGCAATGATTTGAAAATTCATAAAAATAAAATAAAACAAGTTTATTTTTTAAAATTTTCTTTAATAGGTCTGAAAAAAATTTATGGTTGAACCACATAGGTCGATCTTATGTCCATTCATAGGTAATGCCTCCATTCTAGACAAAACAATTCCCTCATATTATCAATCTGGGCACACATTTAGAAGTTTCCAAAACTACACACATGCGCCATTTTAATTCACTTAAAGAAAAACTCCAAAACTAACATTCAACCTCGACCCATGTTGGTCAAGGTTAAGCTTTGCCTAAAGGAAACACTCCCTCATTATCACAACAGTACTCTCAGATTTCCAATCTGAGTTACCATTTAAAATTTATAAGAATATGAAAATAAAATAATTGTTAACTAATAATTTTATTTATGACAAAAAACTAATATCCACTATTGGACAACAAAAGACAATATTATGCCCGTTAAATGCCAATCCCACCATTCTATGTTCAGCAGTGCCATCAAATATTCAATCAGATAAATCGTTCAAAAGATAGAAAAACCTGCTTTCACGTTTAATTAATAATCTTTAAAATATTTTGAAAATCTATTCCAGCCACTCTAGGTCTTGTAATTACGTGTCATATTAGAGCCAAGTCTTCTAAAATTCCTATTTAAATATGAAAAAAAATTCCATGGATTTTTGGGACGTTAAATTTAATATAAATATTTATTATTCACATGCATGTCTAAATTAAAATTTGAATGATGGGATGTTGCCTATCTATAAGCAGAAAGGTTTTGTGAAATCCTTTACAACAACTTTAGAAAATTTTTTTCCATCGCTAAAAGTGGTATTAAGTACATTTACTATTTATTCATATTATTCTAACGTGTTATATGATTTAGTGTCTAAATATTCTTTAATAGTTGAGAATTATTGTTTAAATTAGAAATTGCACCTCATTAAATTAATCTAGATCTTATTGTAAAAACATCCCGGTGTTGTTTTAATTCAAAAAAATTATAAGAATATTCCATTTTATTCTTGGGGAAACAAATTACCTAATAAAATTATTGTATTTCTTCTAATAGAGTTTGATGTTATTCTAAGTATGGATTGGATCCCCATTTACAATGATAAGAAAGATTTTAGGGATAATTTTTTTTTCTTAAAACGTGTTTCATTTTGTAAAAAATAATGAACCATTACATTTGATAACATATACAGAAGTTGCGGATCTTTTAAAATAATGAAACTAAATTTATCAGGCATATATTTTTGAAAATAAGGGAAGTGTTTATATTAATGATATTCTAATAGTAAAAGAATACCTAGATGTTTTTTCTGAGAAGTTTCCTAGTGTTATACTTGATCGAAAATTTGAATTTATTTTTAACTTATTTCCTAAAGATAAGAGTGTTTCGAAAAACTCTTATTGAATGACCCAAGTAGAAATTATAGAATGAAAAAATATTGGTACATTATTTTCTTGATAAAGGATTCATTCATCCTAGAATTTCACCAAGGGGTTATCATGTCTTATTTTCTGAAAATAAAATTGGTTCTATGAGGCTTTTTCATTGATTATTGATACTTGAATAACAATATTATTAAGAATAATTATTTATTACCTCAAATTGATGATCTATTTGATCATCTCTAAGGAGATTATTATTTTTCAATGGTTTACCTATGGCCTGGGTACTATCAACTAAACATGATGGAGGATGAAATTCAAAAAACAATTATACTAGATATAAGAATTATGAGTTTGTGGTTATTCTATTTTGGTGAAAAAATACCCCAACTTCATTAATGGATCTTATGAATATATATTTCCATGAATATTTATATTAGTTAGTGGTTTTTTTGATTTTTTATATTTTGATTTATTTAAAATGTTATAAGAATCATGAATAATATCTAAGGATTTTTCTGAAAACCCTGGAAGAAATTTTTTTATTGAATATATAATAAATGTGATATTTGGTTGTGAAAGGTTTAATTAATTAGAAACATTGTATATAACAATGAAATATTAATTTATTTTAATAAAACAAAATTGGTTGATGAATCACCGGGGTATACAAAATCTACTTATATTTATAGTTTTCTTATATTATAAATAAATTATTGGTGGTTCGTTGAAAAAAATCCCGGATTTTCAATCCAACTAACTATGTTAACACAAATGAGAGTTACGTTCATTTAGAAAAAAGAATGTGATGACTATTTTTATGAATATAAAATAAGATTGGTTAGTCCTCCATTTTCTGATCTTCCCTAAAAAAATGATGACTTTTTCATAAACAAGTATTCTTCATTAAAATAACAAGGATTTATCTTGATATAAAATGTTAACGTGCACATGTGCATCAAACCGGTTGGTGAGGACTCGATAAGTGCATCCAAGAGACCCATGATCAAATCCTAGTGGAGAAATATTTCTGTGTTACCGTAGTAGTACTATAGTGGGTCCTGTAGCAGGTAATGTTTTGTACTGTAGCAGTGTGAACTATTCTTCCATTTGGGCCTTTGGGCCAGCAGTTTCGTCCTCAGGTCCGGCAAGGATTTCGGGCCACCAAAGGCCTTCGGTCCAGTTGTCTCTCAAGGCCTTTGGGCCACCTTAAGGCCTTCGGGCCACCCCATGGCCTCCAGAATACATGAATATGTAGAAGTACCAGTTAGACTACAAGGGAAAAGGTTACAGATGAGGATTAGGGGAGGCACATTTACCAAAACAGAGCTAATTGGAATTGGAAGAATGAGATAGTATGGCTTTGCCATCGAGTCCAAGCCTGTGTAACTCAGTATGAAAGACAACTAGTTGATCAGCACTTCGAATGTGGATTGCTGACATATCATGACAAATGCTAGGGAGGAGTAGTTTCTTGTTGTCTTGTCTAGCTGGTTTCCTCTAAAACATACGAGTCATGTAATTTTCTCCAGGACTTCATGCCTTTTAAGGGTTTCACCTCACCCCGTGAAAGGTGGATTATCAAAATAATAAAAAAAAATTCCTTCAAGCCATTCATGATGTATAATGGTCACATAATTGCTTATGCTTCATATCAATTGAAGCAACATGAGAACAATTATCCCACACATGAACTCGAACGAAAAAAAGTAGTGTTTTCATTAGAAATTTGGAGATAGTATTTATATTGATTAATGTGTGAAATTTATACTAACCATAAAATTTTCAAGAATATATTCACTCATAATGTGTTGAACATGAGAGAGGGGATATGGATGGAATTGATAAAGGATTATGACATCATAATTTATTACCATCCTAGAAAAGAATATTAGTTCATTGATGCTTTGATTTAGAAATTTAATTGTTCATTAATAAGAACATGGCCCTTTGGATATTGATTTGATTAATATTGACATAGAATTTGTGGATAAAGTAACATCATCTGTATTGTTTTAGGATTCAATATAATAGTCTCTATAAAAAATATAAGCAAGATTATAAGGAATATCGAGATTGACATTAAAATGTTGTATTGGTTAAGAAGGGTATGTTTTCTAAATTTTATATTGATAAAGATTTAATTTTGAGATTTGAAAATAAATTTTGTTTGTCATGTGACTCCCAGCTGTAGAGATAATTGTTGAGTAAAGAACATAGTCCCATATTTTATATTAATACTAACAACACTTGGGTGTATAGATACCTTCAAGAAAATTCTTGGTGGGATGGAATGAAAAGAAATATTTATGACTTTTCCATGAAATGTTTAAATTATAAACATTATAATGAAGAATTAAATTTACTAAAGGGTTTAATTCATCCATTATCAGTTTCATATTGAAAATGGCAGAATATACTTACAGATTTCATGGTGGGATTACAAAAGAATTCATGAGTTAATAATATGATTTGTGTCATTATTCATTGATTATCTAAATCTACACATTTACTTCAATTTAGATATAGCCTTTCTTTAGATAAAAATTTTGGATAGTATCCTAAGGATATACTCAAGCTACATTGAGTTCCTCCCTCGATTGTACCTAATCACGATCCCATGTTCACTTAAATGTTTCATAAAGGACTTAGGAAGTAATTATGTATTGGATTAAATTTCTAAACAACATTTCATTATCAATCTGATAGACAACCCAAAATAATAAATCAAACTATGGACGAAATTATTTTTTCTTGTTCAATGGATTACCATGGAATTTGGATTATCAAACTTCCTTAGTTTATATTTATTATAAAAAAAGTTTTCTTTCTAGTATATAGATGTCACCTATTAAGGAAATATATGGAACATGATGTTAGAAACTTTCATTTTCTGATGAAGTAGGTGAAGGGAAGATGATGGGAAAATAATTGGTAGAGTAAATGGTTGAGAATGTGATTAAAATTCAGCAGAAATTAATGATATATCAGATAAGGATGAAAATTTATGTGAATAAAAGGAGGAAAGATATTTATTTCAAGGTAGGGGATTATGTTTTTCCTAAATTATATCCAGGGAAAAGTATTATTTGTTTTAGTATAAAGGGGAATCTAAATCAATTGTTCATTAGACCATACTAAATCCTTGAGAATGTTTGATTAGTATCATATCAAGTTTCATTTCCTATGATTTTATCATATGTACACAATTATTTTCATGTTTTGATGTCAATAAATTATGTGAATGATTCATTTAATGCATTGATCCATTGGGAAGTTCAATTAGAAGATAAATTTTCTTGTAGGGAATAAACTATTAAAATTATTGACTATAGAGAACATGTAGAGTGGAACAATTCAATTCACAGGGTTATGGTTTTGTTGTGAAACCAAATGGTTGAAGGGGAAACATAAGAATCTAGAAATTATAAAATTGAATGATATCCCCACATTTTTTAATAAGTACATAAAATTGATGGTATATAATATAAAAAACATTGATGGTTGTTTCCACACATATAATGTTTGTATATTTTTTTTAGTTAATTAAAAAATATTGGAAAATTTTTTAGTTAAAAGGAAAATGACTTATTTATAACCAAATGGGATTTTCAGGCATTATATAGTTTTATATAAAATATTGGCTTCCAAATAATAAAATATCCATTTAAAAAAAATAATTTTTTTTATTCAGCATTACAAAAATACCTTTTGATGTGTTTCTGTTAATTTTTTGAATATTTTTATTTTTCAACGAATAATGAAAAATATTGATTTTTATTGAAAATTTTATTTTCTTTTAAATTATATACAATGTGAAATTATATTTTTGATTATTTTTAAAATGAAATTTATTAATTTTGATTAAAAATAGTACTCCAGTTGTAGTATTTAGAAATAATTTTATACTACAATTTATTATACAAACATTTTTATAATAAAAAGGCATTTATTTGAAGAAACTATTTTTCATAAATTTTAACATTTTTAATTTTTAACATAAATTATGAAAAATAAATGTTTTAAATCTTGAAAAATTGATTCCATATTTCTAATTATTTTTTAGAAATTTGGTAAATATTTCCCTTTTATTTTTTCTCAATTAGAATAGAAACCTTTTTAATTATGTTAACACGTTAGAGGGTCAATAATGTAATTAATGATAAGAATAGAATGATAATGACTATAAAATGAAATTGAAACTTTCCTAAATTTATTATATGCGTTCATTTAATCCATTTTCATCCAATATTTGATTATATGCACTTTTGTTTCCATTTTCTTGTGATTGTGACCTTTATAATATTTTATTTAAAGAAAAGTGAAAAATAGCGCAATATTTTTTAATAACTATAATATTTTCAACATCAAGATTACAAGAGAATGTATTATATTATAAATATTTTTTTAAAATATAAATTATATATCTTCTCTAAGGTACTTTGTTTTTAGTTTTTTGTAAATAAATAATTACCATAAATTCTTACAAAATGAAGGTACGATAATTATTTAATTAAGGAAAAAATAAAATAAATGTTATTAAAAATATTAAAAGTATTATAATTTAAAATAATTATTGTGGTCATTATATTTTATAGATAAATATTATATTTGTGAGATTTATTAAAATAATTCATTTAAATATCATTTATTTTATTGCTGTTATAATAGTCAATGTAAATGAATAGTTCTATAATTGACATTATTGATATTTTATGGAAATAATATTTTATTAAAAGATATAAAATTACTAAGAATCCAATATTTAGGAAAATTAATATTATATTGTTTATAGTATCAACCATGGTCCATTTATAGGTTATATGTCTATTTATGGTTACTATCTTGACACTCAAAGAGTAATGAACCTAATTGTCATGATAAATGTGAAAAGGGTTAATATTGTATTGAAACCATTATATAATGGTAAAAATGGGATATAAACCTATCTAAAAATTAATTGATGAGATTATTTTAATCAATCCTTATATTAAATTTGTATATTATCAATTTAGATCCATTTGGAAAAAAATTAATTTTTATTAAATTAATATTTTAATAAATTCTAAGAGTGCCCCTCTACTCTCTTATGAAAGGGAACCAATTCCTCTTATTTATTTACACTTCAATACCCATTTACTATATCCATGATCTACCCAAATCCCTAACTAATATCCATCCCGGTGATCTAGACACAATGTTTTGGGAGTAATTCAAATATTATAGATGTTAAAGAGTTGTGTAAAGGAATATTTTCCGAAGAAGAGGAAGATAAAGAATATATGTGATGAGTCAGACTCTAGGCAAGGGACTTTATTTTAAAAAACATTTTTAAAGGTTTCATTTAAAACATACATTTTTTTCAATATCTGTTTTTATAATTATTTTATGTCTATATTATTATAGACATAATTGAATTAAGAATGAAACATTATGTATCGACTGACATTATTTAAAAGGTTTTAAAAAAGAATATTTTTACAACATTATTTATTATTAATTGCAAAAGGAAAACATGAATATTATTTTTTATCATATATGGTGACAACACCTTCTCAATCCCCCATAACGATTTCTTTTCTTCTTTTATAAGAATTAATATTTAGTTAAAACAAAAAACCATCATTCCCGATGTTCTAATTATTTTAAAAAAGGGTATTAAAATGGAATGGATATATCAATATCTGAAAATATTTTCTTATGAGTGAAAATATAACTTATTATGTTGAATGATTTTTTGTATTCAGTTATGTTTTTTTGGAATTTTTTATGATGATTAGTGTTTTCCTTATAAAACAAGGATATTTGATCTCGTTATAACTCTCCAATGAATTGTGTAAAGGTACAATGTTATCCAATTACAATTATCATATGATAGTTTGCTAAAATATTGTGATGGTTATTTCTATTGTTACAATGATGGTTATTTTATAAATAAATTCGATGGCTATTCTATGTGTAACTATGAAGGTTATTCCATTTTTAAGAGTGATATAATAATGATACCGCAAGTTACCTATATGATTTATCTATTATTCCTTTGTGAGTTTAATAGAATCTTTTAATATATTATTTAAAGACAATGATATTATGTTTAATTTAAAGTATATGATACTTATTAATAATGAAAAGTATATATTATTCAAATATGTATTATGAATTTTTCATGATTTCAAAGAATCCTTATGTTTTTTATTTTAGATTTATAAATTCTTATGAAATGTTCTCCAATGAGCCTATACCCCAGGTTGTAGTGGATCACGATTATCATATAAAAGGCCAATGATCTAATCTGGGGAGAGGTGAATTTCTGGGTTACTGTAGTTGTACTATAGTATGAACTATTTGGTACTGATGCTGAGGGCTCACGTTAGTACTAGCTTAGAGGTAAGAGGATCCTCACGTAGGTCATGAGAGGAAGTATAAGTGCTTAACGTATGGGGAATATGCATTCATGAGTTGGTTTTGCCTTGTAAAATGGATAAAATGGGAAAAAATATAAGGGAGGCTTTATCCTAGGAACCGTGAGTCTCTTAGCTGACCATGGAGGGTTCTCACGTAGGTCCCTTATTAAGTAATAGAGCCTTGAGTAGGTGTTTTCTCACAAGGGGAGAATGGGTCCTCGTGATGGTTTCTTGTGTTTGGGACCCTAAAGTGAAATTGATCTCACTTATCCCCATTAATTACCTCTTCTCAGGAGTTTCAGATAGCTAGGTGGAAAATATTTAGAGACCCGAATGAAGGGGTCGTGTGGCCTGATCTTGGCGCATCTTCCAATTTTTCAAGTTGTGCAAATGAGGATCCCTAGTGTCCTATTTATTTAAAACCAGGGGATCCTAGTTAAAGAAGTTAACACACATAGGTCTACTAAATAGGTACCTAACATACGTATCCAGTATAGGTGTGGCCCTCACTTTGGTTCCATGTATAAGGGATACACGACCCATTTAATACACAGGTGTGTGTGCACATCCTAGGTTGGGTAATTCCATTGATTATCCTTATGAATTTTTAACAAATTAACATGGTTACACTTCTCTTCCTAATAATTTCAACACTCCTAAAAATAGACTGTCCGTATGAATAATTTACAAATACTTGTTATGGATCAATTGGTTGGGATCCTACTAAGCCTGTTATCTCACACCCTATACACCCCTTCGGTGTTGGGTATACCCTTTTATTTATTTAAATCCCAAGAAAGTTAAGGCATTGCAGTGTGGTAGTGAGGATCTTGTTAGATGTGTTTGGGTAGATTGTGGTGAGATGGTGGGAGTTTCCCATGAAATCACAGAGAGTATTCAGTATCCTATAATATTTTTAATTTGATGTTTGGACTTGATCTTTTGGATATTATAGCAATTTTTTGAGTTGTATCATTCCCTATATCTTCTTTCAATTATGGAATATTTTATCCTTTCCAATGTTTCACTCTATCACACACAAAAAAACACACATATATATACAATGGTGTTACATTATGTTTTGTGAAATAATTAAATCTTGTTTTTTTATGCCCTAGTGCTAGTCACCAACTTGTGGGGATCAATAACAGACTTCATGTATTTCACAAGTTTGGTTAGGTACAATTTTAAGAGGGTATATGGGTCGATTCGTAATAATAACAACCCCATACTTTATGATATATTTCTTTCAAAATAAATTAAATCTTTTTTTCATATTTAAATTCATGAAACCTTGAATTTAGATTATGTTACATGAAACACTATACTTCTCTTGTGATTCATACAACAACAAGTTTAATCGAAACGTGATACTCCATCAAAATAATATTATTTAAAGATGAACATTATAACCTAGCCCCAAATTTAGATGGTGTGGAAAAAATAACTAAATTATGAAATTTTTATGGTTACATTGTATAAAATAAATTCACTAGTAATTTACTGATTAGAAATAAATTAATAACCATTTGAATGAAATTGTTTTTTGAAATAAATATATTATTTCTAAAATTCAAATTTGTCACGCTTTGAAAACATAATTTATATTATTTGTTTTACCAATTGTAGAACTATTATTTCAAAAAATAATCATTAATCTTGAAATACACATGCCAAAATTATATTTTGATGAATTATTGAGAAATTTATGAAAAGATTCATTTTTGATGAATACTGAAAAATACTGATTTTCATTGAAAATTTCCTTTTTAGTTAAATTATATTTTAAATTAGTTTTAAAGTAATATTAGTTCAATTATATTATAATTTAACTAATTTATGTCATTGATATCAATTTTAAATTGAATTTTTATATTAATATATTCTATATATATGAGAATTTTTTCTTTGGAAAACAACTAATTCAACACATCAATGGTTTAATTTTAAATTGAATTATGCCAGTTCTATGATTTTAATTTGTCAATATAGATTAAATATTTGGAAAATTAATATTTCATATTATCTAATAATGTTAACATAATTTTTTAAAATAATGATTAATGAAAATAATAAAACATAATTACCATGATTAAGATAAAATTTGGTTTTCCGATGGTTAAAATAAAAGGATAAAGAGTAATATTACCAATAAAATTGTCTAATACACATTTTCTAGCCATATATCAACATAATCATCTCCATGGTTCAATAACGGCTCATTTTAGATCCATATGTCATGTGAAAAAATGTATGTATTTCTTTTTCATTTCAAATAATACAAGTGTGCCCCTCACATCACTTATAAAAGTATACCCCTCTCATATCATATTCACATTACTAAAACCATTTTATTTAGCCAAAACCTACCCAGATACCTTATTTAATTCCATTTACATGTCTATGAGTCCTTGTTTTGATTATTAATCCCTCGCAATAGGGTTTAGGTATAAACCTAAAAAGGCTCTCTGAAGTAGAGGTAAATTTATTTAACATATGTATTTTTTTTAGTTCTTCTTCCACGTCCTTAAAACATTAGTAATCAACTATAATATCCAAAAGTTTCTATAATCATGAGTAACATCTCCTAATTAATTTTATTAAAAAAGTATATCTCCAAATAAGATATTAAAAAGAGGTTTTACAATGATAGTTATGAAAATATTTATGATATTTAGCCTCAAAAAAACCATAACATTAATACTGTAACATGAAAGATATGGTTGAACTAAAATCCAAAATTTACCTCTATAAAAGAGAATCAGAAACTATATTATCCTCTATGTAGACACAAGTAACATCAATAGATGTCAAATCCATAAGATGAAGATAATCAATCAAATATATGAGCATTCTCTATGGTACATTCTTAGAGAAGCCTTTGAGAATATTCACAAAAACATATGAATTTGTTTCCAACCATAGAGTATTCCAACCATAATGGACAACATACCAGATCACCTTAATCATAGACCATAACTCATTATCAATGCATATCCATTACAAATGAAGTGAAATATGAATCCTTTACCGGGACCCTAGTGGGTGTGAATGATACCACCAAAATAACTCCAATATAATTATATGTTATTATGTTAATTAAATAACTCAAATCCATATCCACTTCCATTAAATAAGAAATGAATCTATTTATCATGTGTACGGCAGACTACCACTTCATGAACTGATGTATTTCATTTTTTAGAACCCCCATTAACGGATGGATATAATGATAAAATTAATATATTTAAATGATATTAATGTCAGTATTATACTTATTGAATTATGATATAAAATATAACTTCTTACTTTCCATTATGTGAGGGGTATGATAATGTCACTTGTGTATACAACGGACCACCGCCTTATGAAACGATGTGATTAATT
This sequence comes from Viscum album, assembly GCA_963277665.1. Classification (NCBI taxonomy): domain Eukaryota; kingdom Viridiplantae; phylum Streptophyta; class Magnoliopsida; order Santalales; family Viscaceae; genus Viscum; species Viscum album. The sequence goes on along the minus strand of OY728148.1, from coordinate 1,879,829,080 downwards.
TTTCATTTACGCTTCACAATAATGGTAGTAAGGTTATTGTTAATTAATATATGTGATATTAATGGAATAAACATAATTATGTAAATATAATATCTCATATAACTTCTTATCTTCCGATCTATTGGAAAACAATAATGTTGCTTGTACGCATATGTGGACTACCGCCATCACGTAGCAATGTAAATTATCGTTTACTTTGTTTTTACATAGATGGAGATATAAATGAGTTTAATTAATATAAAATATATATATATAAAATAATAATAAATAAAAAAAATAGGAATTAATATTTATCTTCATTTAGTTCTATTTATCAAAAAATATAAACAACATTCATGTGTATGGATGACCTACCGTCTCTATGAACCATGTAATCTATTTTCTATGTATAACATTAATAGATTACTCCAATTAAATTTATAGTGAATATATGAGATATTTATATCATGTAAAACATTCATGATATGACGTTACCATAATCAAATTAAATGTACCAAAATTACCGAACTAAAACATACATGAAATATGAAGCAGTTATCTCCTAAAATAGTTATTTTAAAAAATAATTGATAATAAACGGGTGATAAAATAAAAAATATTTAATAATATATAGCAATAGATATGTTATATATATTCTATAATATATTTATAATAAACCTATATTTTTTAAATAGGTTTTTCCGACACACACGATAGAAGTCGATCCTGAAGTAAAGGTTATTTTCTCAATTTTACATCGGTGAGATATACTCAAAATTCCACACATATTCCATTGTGTGGTTTATATATGACCCATTATATATGTTTTATCTTTTTTATTTATCTTAAAGGTATTTAATGCTTCATTTGATTATTATATCTTTTATGTAGATTGCGATTCAGATGTTTCCAAATTTGTAAGGGTTTATTTCACGATCAACCATTATTCATGATTGTTTTTATTTATGTCTCCCTTAGGGGATATTTTTAAATTTTATATCATAACCTCAATATATTTTCTGTTTATATAGTTATTAATGAATGTTTTCAAGTAATATCACATGTTTTGAACTATTTTGTACATAAAATGATTTGGAAAATGTATTTAAGAAAATCCAACTTTTTTCTCTGTGGTTGAAAATCAATTTTCATATAAATCATAATTTTGTAAAAACACTTTAAAATATATTTTAATGTTGTTACTAATTATTTTTATTGAAAATTTTATCCATTTTGACTTTATAAAAAAATTCTAAAGAGTCTCCATGACATTTTCAAAACAAGGCATGTTTGGCATTTACTGTAAATGTGAAATGAATCATTATTTTAACGAATATGGATTGAACATAATTTTATGCCTTCAAGATCAATAAATATTTTAAATATTATTTTATATGTTTTAAAATTTTAACTTCTAATGAAATTAATTTTCATAAAATTTTTTGATACTTTTTTTAAAAAATTATTATAAAAGTGTAAAGCTTATTTTTCTCAAAAATGATTTCAACGACTTTTTTAATGAATTTATATTCACAAATAACATGAATCATTTATTGTAATTATAATACAATAAATATATGTTGTATTCATATCATCCCCATTATTTTTTTGGATGGTTTATGAGGATTTTGACTATGTTTGTGTAATTTTATAAACATTATGCACATTACTCAGGATGGTTTATGATTATGATTATTTGATTGGGGAAAGTATTAAAATTTCATATTTTAGTTTTTAAACATAAATGTATTTTAGATTATTTTTTACCCTTTTCATATGAGGAATGATTTGTAATTAGTATGTGATGGATGGGTTATGGTTAGAGATAGCCCCTCAATGTGTCAACATGACTCTTGAGACAAACTGATTTTCCAAATTAGATAGGTTTCTACCCATAGATTTAAATTTTCTTGTGTATAGTCTTGAAAGTATATTTCAGATGATCAGAAATTCTTATTACCTCATTATAAGTCAATTTATTGATTTCCATGTGATTATTATATTAGTTAAAAAATCAATAAATATCAGGATTAAGTGATTATTTATATTGATTTATTTTTTTCAACATTTATTTCATCCACATTATGTTCAATTCACTGATTAAATTTCATGCGTTTTAATTATTTACATTGACACATTGATTATGCTTATTTTTACATGATGGCTTCCATTGTACGCTTACACATGCTGAGAATATACACTCTTCCATTATTATTTTTTATTTTCCCCGTGATTTAGAGAAGGGTTTTTTGATTGATACTCAAGGATTCACTATAAAGAATAATAGCATTCTGAATGAAAACCCATTGTTTATTTTATTTTTTTAGTTGTAATGTGTATTTGAAGAATGTATATTGTTTAATAATATTAATAAACTATTTGGTCCTTCGGAATATGATTCCTAGTATATTTTTCCAATTTAATTAACCATTGGCATAGGATATTGGTGTTGGGGTTTTTACAGTTTGAATATAAATGTCGGACTTTCTGTAAAATAGATGAAATTGTTTTGGAAATATGAATAAGGAATTATAGAATTGGGATCCCACTCAGTGGATCGAGAAACATGGAGTCAGATGTTTGGAAGATCATCGAACTAAATACCCTAGAATAAATTTTTAGGATAAAATATGTTTTGTGGGGAGGAAAATATAGATAATTATCATTAAAATGTCCATGAGACTTGACATTCCTAGTATAATCACGAATATTATGTGGCTTGATAAAGTACTGTGAGGTTAATAAAATAATTAAATTTCATTCAACTAGTAAATTTTGAAAATTATGGTAATGTAAATAAAGACCAATTTTGATTATTTGAATAAAAAAACAATTTTTTAAACTTGATATCCCTATGATTTATACTGGAGAAAGAAATTCTCATCAGGGAACTAAGTAACAAGTGTGTATATATTATTGTGCATTATATCATGATAAGAATGATTAATTTATGTGTTATACTCCCCTGTTTATGATCTGCCTGTTATGGTGGTGATTTAGAAAGTGACCACTCTATACAGAAAACACTTGGATTATACACTCACTACTATAAAAAAACATTTTAGAAATGTGCCTATATCGACAATACAGTTCGTACATGGCTATAGGTCACCTATAGACAACAGAAAAAATGACCATTGATATAGGTGACATATATCTATGGGTAATGGTTTCTTTTGGCTGTATCAATACACATGCTAACATTGGGAAAAATATTTCCCATAAAAGTGGATTTGGAACACCATACATCAATGAGAAGATCATCGCTATTGTCAAAGGGTCGTGGGATGGGGCTATAGAAAATGGTCTAATGAGCCCATGGTAATTGATGTCATATAGCCACAGGTGCTCTTACACATGGATACAAGGTGGCGTGGTGATAGTCTATAGCCACAGTATAAGGACCCAGCCTTAAACCGTACTTAATCTTGAGTTATCACAAGATTACACGTTGAGGATCTTTTCAGGTTTAGAGTTTTAGAGAATTAGAACATAACTATTACATCTCAAAAGATTACAAAGTAGTCACTTCTACTAAGTTTCCATAAATAAATAAAAAACTCTTAAAAGAAACATGTCTAGTTCCTTGTTTTATATATCATGACATTCCCTTGATCCCATCCTTGACCTTATTCCACATTAAGTCCTGTGAAAAACATTTAAATAAAACATGGGGTGAGCATAAAAAGCTCAGTAAGGGATACACAAAGAATGAAAACTGTTAGTTTTTCAAAATCAAGTAAACCATGTATACTCTATCAAAGTAATACCTTCACCTTCATGAAGTTGTAAAAACTCTTCACTGAATAAAGTATCATTGCTTACCTTTTTTGTAACCAAAGGATTACCATAAAATCCATAAAAAGAACACATAACATTTATAAAGGTAACTTGGTACATAAACATACTTAAGTGGAATAACCATATGGTCCACTTCCACACATATCACTTAATGGAAGAGCCATACGGCCAATTTCCATACATACTTAATGGAATAGCCATACGGCCGACTTCCATACCCAATGCATTGGACGTTATAACGTAACCACCCATCCTGGTATTCAAAGCACCACCCGTCATATGGTTTATAATGTAACCACCCGTTAAAATGTCCAAGTACCAGTATAAAATCATAAAACATAAAACCAATATAAAGGAATGATAACATTTCCACATTTCAATCACAATATATCATAAATATATTGACATAATAGAATCCTTTTTCAAAACCATTTTCAATACCAAAATACATAAAAGAGTATATGGTATTTATTTTATTCTAAAAACATTACGGCTTGTTGAGAAAGCCAAAGACCAAATAATACTCGTGGCGGAGGAAAAGGTCGTTGTCGCCGCGTACGTTAAAAGAAACATTCCTTTTTGTCGTTTTGTAAAATTCTTCGTAGAAAAAGATTCATTTTGTATAAGAGTAAAAGTCAAAGGAGTATATACACCGTATAAAATAAAGTTGTGTATAAAATGAAATATGCCTCAATGAAAGGAAATTGAGACGAAGTCCCTTACCTCGGGTCCGACTTGACTCGATCGTTCTTTAACGTCCTGAATAATAAACTTGAGTTAATTTATAATTGATTAAGAACCTTTTTAAAGTTCATTATTCCTTTTATATCACTTATTTCCATGTTATAAACATTATGTAACCATTTAAGTTAATAATGTTTGTTTTGTCAATATTTGGTTCTTAAGTCGAAAGTGGACTTCTTACAATTACATGTTGTTCGTGTGGTCAAAGGTTCTTTATATCTAGAATGAAATTCCCGATTTGGATATAATATGTATCATATATATCCCGCATATACATTTATTTATAATATTACATAATCATTTAGAGGTATGAAATGAAATGCACCGTTCATGGAGATGGTAAGCCGTACGTACGCATGAACGCTACTTTCATTTCTTTGTCATATTAATGGAATTAAAACTAAATAAGAGGTATGTATATTTTAATTCCAGAATTATATTCATCATTTAGATATATCATTAATTATATATATCCATTATATACATGTACTTTTAATAGTACATTACATTTGGGGATAAGAAATGAAATGCACCGTTCATGGAGACGGTAAGCCGTATGTACGCATGAACGCTACTTTCATTTCTATCTCATACTTTAATGGAAAGAAATAATAATGATATAGAGGTATATTATAATTCCAGTATAACATCATATATAATAACTTTAAATCCATCCTTTACACGTCCCACATATGGCATTAACGAATCACATCACTTTGAGGGGGCGGTAGTCCACACTTCCTTAAATGAAGATATCGTGTTTACCCATAATAGAAACCATAAAGGTATTCCCAAAATGAAAAATACTGAAGCTTAAAGAAAAAATAAACATATTATATATCACATATAAAAATAGTGACATCATAATGGCCACCCTTGAAGGTGTTAAATGAGTATTGAACAATCATCGTTTCGGGAGGCAGAATTTCGCCATCCACGGAAACCGTACGTTATTTAACCATTTGATGTAGTTGTGTTAGAGTGTAGCTTGAATAAATCTTATAACAACATCATATTATATTGAAGATACTGGTTTTGTTACAAAATAAGTAAATAAAAAGAGTTTAGAGGGTTGGAGAAGAAAAATAAAACAAATGAACATGAGAGAATGAATTACCTGTAAAAGTGTAACTTCTTTTGATTTGAGCCTAAAGGCTTCCTTTGAAAGGATTCTTCCCAAAGGGAATCCGCTAGGATGAGGAGAGGGATGTGGAGAGAGTAATTGGGTAGGGTTTGGCCGAGCCAAAGGCTTGAGGAGTGTGTGTAAGGTGGTAGAGGTGGGGGCCTTTTATAAGAGGAGAGGAGGGGCACTTTTGGAAAGTAAAGAAATATTACTTTATTTGAAAATGTGTTTCGGTTTTAAAAGTTCCCACATTGAAATAAATCGTGGATAAGTTGATAAGGGTTCGAAATACACTCATCTAATTGGTTTTGGACATGTGTAGTTCATATATTTTACATTATCATTCCATTTTATTTAAATCATCAAATAATGATGTCATCGCTGCATCATTATTATGTCATAAATAATTTAATTTATTTAATGTCTAAAAATTATAAAAAAATACTATGATGTAGGAAATCGTTTTAGCTTTCCAATGACTATTTATAATCAAAAATATGATCTTTATAACCCCATGTAAGAATTGTTTTCGTAAAATATATTATGTTTGTGTCATTTTTACTTTTACATTAAATAAAAAGTTATTTATGTCATTTCCCAACCAAAGTGTCCCCAATGGGTCCCCAAGTTTACCCATGGCTTGTCTTGGTCGGCCATCACACATCCAATGAGGTTATGACATGTGTCAAGTTCATTTCATATTATTAAAACATTATTTTTACCTTAAACTACACTAATTACCACTAATCGCGATTAAGAACATAATAAGTTACTATTCACCAAAAATTATTATAATCTCATTGAACCACATTTTACTTCTTAATGACAACCATGTATTTCATATTTTTGAAATTCAAAACACAATGATGGCAAAATTTCATTTAAACGGAAAATCAGTCTTTATAAGTACCACTTAGTGGTTTCACTATTCATCAAAAATTGAAGTTTTTCAGAAAATTACCAAAAATTCACCCTAAGCTATATTTGATATTAAAAATTCAAAAATGAAGTCTATTTTACAAAAGTAAAAACATATAAGTCACATTAATTAATTTAATAATTAATTCCCGCTGTCAGACCAAATAGCGTGTTTTTATGGAACAATAAGTATCAAAAGATTGACACTAGTTTAAGTCCGATTTCAAAGTAAAATTAATTCCAACGACCACTATTGGATTTAATGGTAAAAATATTTTCTAATTTCACTTTAAAACCAATTCAAAAGATAATCTAATCATATAAATAAATTAGATTAAAAAGAGGTTTTGAATTAAAATACAACATTTTACATTATTCATTAAAAAAACGAACTTTATCAGAAAGGTACCAAAAATTTACACAAAGTAAATTTTGATGTCCCAATTCTAAAGAAGAGTTATATTTGGTCCAATAGAATTTATAAGATCGATCAAAACTATATTTAATGACAGTTCTCCGTCAAAAGGTGATAAGTGGACCTTTTGTGAAAATTAGGGTATAAATGCCTAAAATTGAACTCTTTCCGTATTTTAAGCCTTTATCTTTTATTGGGTAAATGTAAAAACATATATAATCATATTTTAGTTATTTCTATCCATTCCCGACAGTACAACGGCTACTTTTTAACTAACATTTAAAATAATATTATTTATTTACTTGTGTGCAACGTAGGTTTTCAAAGAAACTCATCGTTGCGTACCGAGTACGCTATCGAACGTAGAAACCCCTTTTAATTAAAATTAATATTTAATTCGTAAATATTAATAAATATGAAAATTATTTATTCTTTATTTACCTGGTATGTTACATCCTTCCCCCCTTTTTGGAATTGCGTCCTTGCAATTTTATTCACTTATCAAAATAAGTGGGGGTATTTATCCCTCATAGCATTTTCAGATTCCCACGTTGCCTCTTAAATCACATGGTTTTTCCACAAAACCATTACCTGATGAATCACCTTATTCCGTAACACCTGCTCCCTGTGGTCAAGAATCTGGACCGGTTGTTCCTCATAAGATAGGTTCTCTTCCAGCTGAACTACCTCTGGACTCGAAACATGAGATGGATCTGGCATATACTTCCTCAACATTGAAACATGAAAATCATTGTGTACCTGAGATAAACTTGGAGGTAAAGCCACCCGGTATGAAACTGATCCAACTCTCTCCAGAATTTCATATGGTCCAATAAACCTTGGACTCAACTTTCCTTTCTTACCAAATCTCATCGCACTTTTCCAAGGAGAAACCTTGAGAAAAACATGATCACCTACCTCGAAAGATAGATCCTTCCTCCGGTTATCCGCATAACTCTTCTGCCTGCTCTGAGCTGTTCTCATGTGCTTCTGAATCAACTGATCTTTTTTTGCCATCTCTTCTACCAATTTTGGTCCCATCAGCTTCATTTCACCCACTTCATCCCAAAATGCTGGAGTTCGACACCGCTTCCCATATAATGCCTCAAATGGTTCCATCTGTATACTGGAATGAAAACTGTTATTATAAGAAAACTCAACCAAAGAAAGATGTTGGTCCCAACTTCCCTGATAATCCATAGAACAAGCTCGTAGCATATCTTGCAATGTCTGAATTGTTCGTTCTGACTGCCCATCTGATTGAGGATGAAAATATGTACTAAAATTTAATTCAGTACCCAACAACTTCTGAAGGCCTTTCCAAAATTTAGAAGTAAACATGGGATCACGATCCGATGCAATGGAGAGAGGAACTCCATGTAACCTAACTATTTCTTTAAGATACAAATGGGAAAGTTGATCAAGAGAGAATGTTTTTCGTATTGCAAGGAAATGAGTAGATTTGGTCAAGCGATCAACAATAACCCAGATTGCATTATTACCTCGAGATGTCTTCGGTAATCCAACAACAAAGTCCATGGATATATTCTCCCATTTCCACTCTGGCACTGGTAAAGGCTGAAGCATCCCTTTCGGTAACTGTTGCTCTGCTTTAACCTGTTGACATGTCAAACACTTCACAGTAAAATCAGCAATGTCTCTTTTCATTCCATCCCACCAGTAATACTCCCGCAGATCTCTATACATCTTAGTACTTCCCGGATGAACTGAAAAAAGAGAACTACGAGCTTCACATAACAACTCTCTCTTCAACTGTGAATCACAAGGCACACATAACCTCTTCCCAAACCTCAAAACACAAACTTATCCAAGAACTCATGGAAAATTTTATTCATAAGGTCCATGAATACAACAGGTGCATTGGTTAACCCATAAGGCATAACTACAAATTCATAATGGCCATATCTAGTACGGAACACAGTCTTCGGAACGTCTGCTTCTTTTACTTTCAACTGATGGTACCCCAACCTCAAGTCAATCTTCGAAAAATACTGAGCTCCCTGGAGCTGATACCACTTCCTTCGATGGCCCAACATCTGCTGAAGTTGTTGCAAAGGATTTCACCACCCCTTTCTGCTTGTAGTCTGGCTTCATTCCCCCAGTTGAGTTCTTCGTTGGACACTCATTTGCATAATGACCCATTTCATTACACTTAAAACATCTTACCGTTGGCTTTTCATTTACTGCTTGATCATCTTCTTTACAGTTACAAGAAATATGACCAGGCTTACCACACCGAAAGCACTTACCAGACTTGGATAAACATTCTCCAGGATGCATTTTACCACACTTCTCACAGGATGGATATTTGGTTTTTTACCTCCTTGCTTCTTTGATGAATTCTTCCCATTTCCCTGCCAACTAGACCTCTTATTCTGTTGTCTGTCATAGAACACCTGATCATCGGCAAACTCCATTTCCATCTTCTCCGCACATCGAACAAGTTTTTCATAACTTTTGAACTCACGAGAAGCTAACGCCCTTCGATAATTTGGCTTTAACCCTGAGTAAAAGTGGTTTATTTTACTATCAAGATCTCGTATGAAGTTTGGAGCATACCTTGCCATTCAATTGAACTTTTCTTCATAAGCAGCCACTGAATCATCCTCCTGCCTCAATTCTAGGAAATGTTTTTCCATCCTAAGACGAACCACCTTAGGAAAATATTTCTCAAGAAAAATACCTTTGAATTCGTCCCAGTGAAGATCCTCAATCTCATCACTATCCCTTATATTTTTCACCATCGACCACCACTAATCAGCTTCACCATCAAAACGGTAAACAGAAAGTCTAAACTTTTTATGTTCTGAACACCCCATGACATCAAAAATCTTCTCCAGTGCTTTAGTCCACCCTTCAGCTTGAACAGGGTCAGATGATCCTCTAAATGATGGGGGATGTTGCCTCATGAAATGTTCCACCACTTACATGTTCCTCTACAGTTGATCTGGCTGATCTCGTGCATGGATACCACCGCCATTTATAGCCTGAGTCAACTGTGCCATCACTGCAACAAACTGTTCAGTTCCGATTCTGACCATCTCACGTTGCTGATTTGGAAGGTTATCTTTCTCCTGATGTCGTCCCAACATAGCTGCTTTGTTTCCTCTACGGAAAGCCATTCTGAACACAGAAATATCTTAGGCGAAGCAACATGGTAATCCGTAAATGCTATATCATTTCAATCATATTATAATTAACACTTTTCAAACTCCTAACGTTGTCTAAACCGACCTCTGATACCAACTATAAGGCCCCAGCCTTAAACCATAATTAATCTTGAGTTATCACAAGATTACACGTTGAGGATCTTTTCAGGTTTAGAGTTTTAGAGAATTAGAAAATAACTATTACATCTCAAAACATTACAAAGTAGTCACTTCTACTAAGTTTCCATAAATAAATAAAAAACTCTTAAAAGAAACATGTCTAGTTCCATGTTTTATATAGAATCACATTCCCTTGATCCCATCCTTGACCTTATTCCACATTAAGTCCTGTGAAAAACATTTCAAAAAAACTTGGGGTGAGCATAAAAAGCTCAGTAAGGGATACACAAAGAATGAAAACTGTTAGTTTTCCACAAGTAAACCATGTATACTCTATCAAAGTAATACCTTCACCTTCATGAAGTTTTAAAAACTCTTAACTAAATAAAGTATCATTACTTACCTTTTTTGTAACCAAAGGATTACCATAAAATCCATAAAAAGAACACATAACATTTATAAAGGTAACTTGGGACATAAACATACTTAAGTGGAATAACCATACGGTCCACTTCCACACATATCACTTAATGGAATAGATATACGGCCAATTTCCATACATACTTAATGGAATAGCCATACGGCCGACTTCCATTCCCAATGCATTGGAGGTTATAACGTAACCACCCGTCCTGGTATTCACGGCACCACCCGTCATATGGTTTATAACGTAACCACCCGTTAAAATGTCCATGTACCAGTATAAAATCATAAAACATAAAACCAATATAAAAGAATGATAACATTTACACATTTCAATCACAATATATCATAAATATATTGACATAATAGAATCCTTTTTCAAAACCATTTTCAATACCAAAATACATAAAAGAGTATATGGTATTTATTTTATTCTAAAAACATTACGGCTTGTTGAGAAAGCCAAAGGCCAAATAATACTCGCGGCGGTGGAAAAGGTCGTTGTCGCCGCGTACGTTAAAAGAAACATTCCGTTTTGTCATTTTGTAAAATGCTTCGTAGAAAAAGATTCATTTTGTATAAAAGTAAAAGTCAAAGGAGTTTATACACCGTATAAATGAAAGTTGTGTAGAAAACGAAATATGCCTCAATGAAAGGAGATTAGGACGAAGTCCCTTACCTCGGGTCCGACTTGACTCGATCGTTCTTTAACGTCCTGAATAATAAACTTGAGTTAATTTATACTTGATTAAGAACCTTTTTAAAGTTCATTATTCCTTTTATATCTCTTATTGCCATGTTATAAACATTATGTAACCATTTAAGTTAATAATTTTTGTTTTGTCAATATTTGGTTCTTGAGTCGAAAGTGGACTTCTTACAATTACATGTTGTTCGTCTGGTCAAAGGTTCTTTATATCCATAATGAAATTACCGATTTGGATATAATATGTATCATATATATCCAGCATATACATTTATTTATAATATTACACAATCATTTAGAGGTAATAAATGAAATGCACCGTTCATGGAGACGTTAAGCCGTACGTACGCATGAACGCTACTTTCATTTCTTTGTCATATTAATGGAATTAAAACTAAATGAGAGGTATGTATATTTTAATTTCATAATTATATTCATCATTTAGATATATCATTAATTATATATATCCATTATATACATGTACTTTTAATAGTACATTACATTTGGGGATAAGAAATGAAATGCATCGTTCATGGAGACGGTAAGTCGTACGTACGCATGAACGCTACTTTCATTTCTATCTCATACTTTAACGGAAAGAAATAATAATGATATAGAGGTATATTATAAATCTAGTATAACATCATATATAATAACTTTAAATCCATCCTTTACACGTCCCACATATGGCATTAACGAATCACATCACGTTGAGGGGGCGGTAGTCCGCACTTCCTTAAATGAAGATATCGTGTTTACCCATAATGGAAACCATAAAGGTATGCCCAAAATGAAAAATACAGAAGCTTAAAAAAATAAACATATTATATATCATATATAAAAATAGTGACATCATAATGGCCACCCTTGAAGGTGTTAAATGAGTATTGAACAATCATCGTTTCGGGAGGCAGAATTTCGCTATCCACAGAAACCGTATGTTCTTTAACCATTTGATGTAGTTGTGTGAGAGTGTAGCTTGAATAAATCTTATAAAAACATCCTAGTATATTGAAGATACTGGTGTTGTTACAAAATAAGTAAATAAAAAGATTTTAGAGGGTTGGAGAAACAAAATAAAACAAATGAACATGAGAGAATGAATTACCTTTAAAAGTGTAACTCCTTTTGATTTGAGCCTAAAGGCTTACTTTGAAAGGATTCGGCCCAAAGGGAATCCTCTATGATGAGGAGAGGGATTTGGAGAGAGTAATTGGGCAGGGGTTGGCCGAGGCAAAGGCTTGAGGAGTGTGTGTAAGGTGGTAGAGGTGGGGGCCTTTTATAAGAGGAGAGGAGGGGCACTTTTGGAAAGTAAAGAAATATTACTTTATTTGAAAATGTGTTTCGGTTTTAAAAGGTCCCACATTGAAATAAATCATGGATAAGGTGATAAGGGTTCGAAATCCACTCATCCAATTGGTTTTGGACATGTGTAGTTCATATATTATACATTATCTTTCTATTTTATTTAAATCATCAAATAATGATGTCATCGCTGCATCATTATTATGTCATAAATAATTTAATTTATTTAATGTCTAAAAATTATAAAAAAAATACTATGATGTAGGAAATAGTTTTATCTTTCCAATTATTATTTATAATCAAAAATCTGATCTTTATATCCCCATGTAAGAATTGTTTTCGTAAAACATATTATGTTTGTGTCATTTTTACTTTTACATTAAATAAAAAGTTATTTATGTCATTTCCCAACCAAAGTGTCCCCATGGGGTCCCCAAGTTGACCCATGGCTTGTCTTGGTCGGCCATCACACATCTAATGAGGTTAGGACATGTTTCAAGTTCATTTCATATTATTAAAAAATTATTTTTACCTTAAACTACACTAATTACCACTAATCGCGATTAAGAACTTAATAAGTTACTATTCACCAAAAAATTATTATAATCGTATTGATCCACATTTTACTTCTTAATGACAACCATGTATGTCGGATTTTTGAAATTCAAAACACTATGATGGCAAAATTTCATTTAAACAGAAAATCAGTCTTTATAAGTACCACTTAGTGGTTTCACTATTCATCAAAAATTGATGTTTTTCAGAAAATTACCAAAAATTCACCCTAAGATATATTTGATATTACGAATTCAAAAATGAAATCTATTTTACAAAATTCAAAACATATAAGTTACATTAATTAATTTAATAATTAATTCCCGCTGTTAGAGCAAATAGCGTGTTTTTATGGAACAATAAGTATCAAAAGATTGACACTAGTTTAAGTCCGATTTCAAAGTGAAATTAATTCCAACGACCACTATTGGATTTAATGGTAAAAATATTTTCTAATTTCACTTTAAAACCAATTCAAAAGATAATCTAATAATATAAATAAATTATATTAAAAAGAGGTTTTGAATTAAAATACAACATTTTACACTATTCATTAAAAAAATGAACTTTATGAGAAAGGTACCAAAAATTTACACAAAGTAAATTTTGATGTCCCGATGCTAAAGAAGAGTTATATTTGGGCGAATAGAATTTATAAGGTCGATCAAAACTATATTTAATGACGGTTCTCCGTCAAAAGGTGATAAGTGGACCTTTTGTGAAAATTAGGGTATAAATGCCTAAAATTGAACTCTTTCCGTATTTTAAGCCTTTATCTTTTATTGGGTAAATATAAAAACATTTAAAAACATATATAATCATATTTTAGTTATTTCTATCCATTCCCGCCAGTACAACGGCTACTCGTTAACTAACATTTAAAATAATATTATTTATTTACTTGTGTGCAACATAAGTTTTCAAAGAAACTCATCTTTGCGTACCGAGTATGCTATCGAACGTAGAAACCCCTTTTAATTAAAATTAATATTTAATTCGTAAATATTAATAAATATGAAAATTCTTTATTCTTTATTTACATGGTATGTTACACACAGGCTGCTAGAGCCAATATAAATATAAGGAATAAAACCACAGGTGTCTAGGATTATGGAGATTGGGTGGCTAGACAGAGGGTAGTAGCAATGGGGTCTTATAGACCATGACTACATCCGAAACATCCAGACCCTATAGTTATGATCATTTATGAAAATGGATATAGATTTGTATAGTGGGATCAAAATCATAATGTATTTAATAACAATAATTAAATATGTTTATAAATATATATATATATGTGTGTGTGTGTCTATAGATTAAAGTAAGTTATCTTAACGACAATATATATTTGTTTATATATGAGGGAGTAGAGATCTAATCATGGTGAAAACATTTTTTTTAAATGGAATTATAGCCATGGTCCCCATTCTTATGGTTATACGTCACCCTCATAGACTAGATTATAGCAATGATCTCCATTCTCATAGCTATAGGTGGATTATGGACCAAGTTCCACACCAAATGACCTATATCCAAAATATTGAATCCACAACCACTACTATAGATTTTTCCTTTATCAACACTAAAAATATGCTATATCAATGCCCAAAAATCACAGAATACTCGAGAGATATTAAAATAAAACCATTATTAGTGCTAGAAAAGAGACTGTGTGATAATAATAGCTAATGATGTTAATTGATCATGTGACCACCGCACAACATTTCAATGCCCTTTACCACCCTACTGATCACATTTTGTTATATATTTTTAAATATATCTATTTATTCATATATATTTAACACTGTGTGATATATATATAAACACTTATATTTATTTAAATATAATATATATTAATACTCACTTATATATGTTAGAATATATATATGTTTATTAATACACTAAAATTTTTATATATAAACAATATATATTCATTTGTATAAGTATATATATATTCTTATATTTTTATAATGTATAAAAAATGTTTAGATATTGTTTTAAATAAAATGGAAAATAATTAAATTTATATGATTTATAGAATTATTTCAAAATGAATTTTTAAAATATGTCTATATATAGACCATAAAAGTTAAATTTTTATTAATCAGGAAAGGGTACAACCATACAAGGACTAATGGAATGATCAAAACACAAAACCTACGGTGACGTAAAGTAATGGAGACAAGTTAATCACCTCTAATCAGGTTCTCCCCCTTAGGTCTCAAAAAGAGAGAGGTGGGAAATCAGGTGACATTGATGCCATTATCCACCGCCACCATAGATGCGATATGGTCAGCTACCCTATTTACCTCCCTCCGATTATGGGTTACCATAATATTACAATCGAGGATACGTCTTCATTTTCTGATGGTGTAGAAAATTGACCATGGAGTGGTACCTTTATCATCCATGGAGTCACTGATGATCTTAGAGTTAGTCTCTACCTAAGAAAGATATATATTCTATTTTTCACATAATTTCAAGCCTGTGAGCATCGGTTTAGCATCTACTTGGATTTATGTCCCTTGGTCATAATATGCCGAAATTGCAAG
This sequence comes from Viscum album, assembly GCA_963277665.1. NCBI lineage: Eukaryota > Viridiplantae > Streptophyta > Magnoliopsida > Santalales > Viscaceae > Viscum > Viscum album. Next base: position 1,879,813,269 of record OY728148.1, on the reverse strand, counting down.
AAATATGTTTCCCCTGTAATCATGAACCACTCCCCTCCCACAGATGAGCCCCTTTTTACAGGAACTACCCACGTTAAGCTTGAAACCGGAAACTCAGGGATACCACCACATCCACTATCCACTACTCCCTCCATTACTATAAATATTTGGTGATGCACTTCCCTATAAACACCTCTAGGAAGGCGCCTAACCCTAGTTGCTGATACCACTAACCACATGAAAAAACAATGATTTGATTCTTACAATGATAGATCTTCTAGAGGTGATAATTCATTCATACCTGGCCTTGTTTCTTGTCTATCACATACACCAACAAGATGCATTTAATTTTACAGATCTACACATTCATTCCATAACTGTGGTGTTTGTGGCATAAAACCACTAATCCAGAATGATGACATCAATGATGGTCAGACAGTGACACGCAAAAACAATCCTATGAAAAATCTATACTTACTGTGCCCATTCACTCACAAAGAAGAGGTGATTCATATTCTCCTCTTGATGACAAGTGCCACAGTAGCATTTGAAGGAAAGGTTAACGCCCAACTGCATGATCTTGTCCTTATATTGAGATATAAATTATATACCTAAAATATATATTTATATGTATGTATATTTTCATATATATATATTTGTACATAATTACATATAATTGTGTATCTCGATATAGATTTTATTATGTATTTATTAGTATTTACAGTAAGTATTTTTATATAATAGATTTAATTATAATGATATATCTATAATATTGAATTTTTAGATGATGCATATACACAATATTGATAACCGTACACACAAATAGATATTTACACGCACACAAAAACATATATATTTTTCACATACACGTAAACATATTTATGTATATATGTATTTATTTACATATAGTATAATACACATATAAATATATATATATTTTTTATTTACCCACACATATTTATATATAAACCTAACATATATATTTATATATAAATATATACATATTAAATCATTTTTTAAGGTAAATAAAATGGGTAATTTTTTAATTTAAATAAAATAAATAATAAATATTTAGTATCATTTGGACCATAAATTTAAAAATACTTTTTTATTTAAATATGTTTAAATATGTATATATAAAACTGATTTATTATCACTAAATTTAAAAAAATTATGAATATAATTAATTATAAATAAACCTATATTCTGAAAAAACCATAATATTTTAAAAATATCATATCAATTTTGAGAGAATAACTAAGAATAAATTTAGTTACCATTGAAAAGTGGAAAAAATAATCTCTTAAATGATGTTGAAATACTATAAAATATTTAAAAAATTGAGTATCCCAACTAAAAACTCAGTTTTAGAGGCCATCTGGGCCTTTTTTGAACTAAAAAAATAGTGAATGAGGTTCCCCAAATTAATATAGTGTATATATCCTCACATGCATTGATTAGATATGTGGTACCACCCAAATGAACACCAGAATCAACCTTTTTTGTCATTTAAATTTCAAGTCATGTTTTCAACTAATCTTAAATCATTCATTTATCAATTTAATTTTTTTATCCAAATGTTATTAAATAACTAATACTTGATAATAAATAGAGAATTATTAATTAATATTATTTTTTTAAAATTTTATTATCCATTTTCGCTAAATATCTCATATATTTATTGTAAATGCGTCTTTAGCTTGATCAAAATCATATTTTAAAAAATATTTTATATTAATATAAATATAAATATATTTATATATTATTATATTGTTTCTAATTAACTATATTTATTTATGAAATATACTATTTATTAGTTAATGTAAAATAACACTCGTAAAGATGATCCTTTATCAATGCTAGTAGAAAAGAACTGATAGAGGCCCCCCTTTAACAGCGCTTTTGTACTAGCACTGATAATGCCCCACCGTTACGGGTGATTTTTCTTTCTAATGCTGATAAGGACCCCCACCTCCCTTTATTGCTTCTTTTTTTAGTTATGATAAAGGGCCTCCATTATTCGCATTTATTCAGTGCTGATAAAGACACACTTTTTAATAGTGCTTTTAGCCAGCGCTTTTAAAGGTCGAATTTGTAGTAGTGGGCATTTATAGATACATACACCATGTTGGTGGCTATTGACCTTTTTTCTAATTATGGATAGATGTATGGTGTTTGATTTTATCTTCTATGTCGGATAAAAATTAGAAGTCACATAAGAACACAGATGCATATAACATTCTCAAATAATGTGAACATTATCAGGAGAGTACTAGATAGGTGAGGTTTGATATATATAAATAACTATGTATGTGAAACCATTAAGAAGGTGCACTAGATGAACCTCAAAATGTCAAAATGATTGGCTGCATTAAGAATCAATATTCTCTAGGGTTTAACAATTGTGAACTTATATACACGCACATACATAGACACACATACAAAAAGAAACATATACATACATACAGATACACATGCATATATACACACATACACATATATACTCATACATACACATACAATTACATTCACTTACAAATAAATATATACATATATACATAAATATAAATACACATACACATAAACATTCATACACAGACACTAACACATAAATACACATAAACACTTCCACTCACACCATACATACATATATACAGACATAAATATTTATACAAATATAAACACACAAACAGAAACCATCTTACATACATACATACATACGCACATACCTACATACCAACACACATACATGCATACATAGATACATACATACATACATACATACATACATACATACATACATACATACATACATACATACATACATACATACATACAAACATACATACATACATACATACATACATTCATTCATACATAGATACATACATACATACATGCATACCAAAATACATACATACATACATACATACATACATACATACATACATACATACAAACAAACAAACATACAAAAAAACATACATAAATACATGCATGCATGCACACACACACACACACACATATATATATATTCATACATACATACATACATACATACATACATACATACAGACAGACATACATACATACATGTATACATACATACATACATACATACATACATAAACATATATATACATAGACACACATATACATAAACGCATGCATACATACACATGTATATTTTTTATACATATATATTCCAACCCCCTTTTTCACTTTTTTATTTGTCGCACTATAATCATTTCAAACTATATCAAACGAGATTCGCAACACAACACCAATAGTTATATTAATATATATATATATATTTAATAGAATATATTAATATAAATACACTTAAACAGAAATATATACATGTATACATATATATAAATATATAAATGAAATTTATATATATTTTGATAACATATAAACTTCATAACCAATTTAAAAACATTATTAAATTTTTTAATCTAATGAAATAAATTTGATGAATTTTTGTTATATAAATTATGAAAATGAGATTTGATGACTATTTTTTCTATAGGTTATGAAGATACAAAAGAACACACATGGTGGAAGGGACCATTTAGTTACCGGAAGCTAGTTCGTTGTAGTGGATTTCCTCGAATAGTTATAGCCGTACAAGAAAGAATGTGTTTCCTTCTTCAACCCGTTGAACACTTTCTTCTCCCTAGATCTTTTCCCGCCATCCATGTTTTTTAATAGTCAAGATTGGATAGTCCAATAATCTTAGTGATATTTTATCATGGATCCATGAACAAGGATGAATACTCCAACTACTCAGGTTATAGGACTCGGCATTGGATTCTTGACGGTGTTCATGGACCCCGTGAGGGTGGAAAACATTCCACCAATGTAGTCATAAAATGAAGCTTTCTTCGGAATGGATGATCTTCGAGAGCTGGTAGGCAACCAGCTCAAGTTGTTTTTGCCCACTTCCAAGTATGAAGAGAAGGCGATAGAGGCAGTGTAGTTGATGCACTGGGGTGGGAAGGGAAGGGGGCATGTAGGGAAGGGGGATTCAATTATCTTCATGGGAGTATGTGGGTGGTGGCGGAATGACATTACCATGGCTGCTAACAACTTTGAGCAACAGGGGAAGGGAGATGGTATGGCCAAGAAGATATAGGTTCCAAGTGAATTTGGGGGATGAATAGATCACAAATTATTTAATACAAAAAAATGAAAGTCTACTTGTTGAATCAAAAAGAGAAATATAATCTAAAAATATAAATGAAAACACATTTTTTATTTTATTAAATATATTAGAAAATATTTTTTCCCTAGAAAATAAAATTTCATAGATATTTAAAATAATTATAGTGAATGAAAAATTTCACAATCATTAAAAAGATAAATTAAATTGAAATTCCCTATGATTTGATAAAATAGTTATATAAATATTTATATACTGTAAAAAATCAATATTTTTAAAGAATAGATTGTATGTTATGTGGTTGAAAAAGAGAATATCTAGTTTATAATATAAATTTGACATTTCTTACATCAAAAACATATATAAAGTGGTTTGTTTGTTTTTATAAATATACATGAGTTTTTACATGGTTTTTAATATTTAATTAAATACATTGTAAACCACATGATAATATTAATTTTTGTGTCTATAATCTATTTTAAATATTTATTTAATAGTTTTTTAAAAATTTCATACTATTTTTAAATACTCAACATATGTTATTGGGTAATTTCACTAAAAAAGTAGTGATTAATGGAAGTTATTTATTGTTCTTGGAGTTGTTTAAATTTCCACCTAATTGTTTAAAAACGATTCATAAAATTTATGTGTATTTCGTGTTCTGTAGACAATTAGCGGCATTTTATTTTATTTCATGGTGGGGTTTTAAGTGTTGTTTCTTATCAATTTTTCATCGGTTCTTTGTTTAATTATTTTTATTTTTTATTAATCAAAATTCAATAGGAATATAAATAAAAATAATTAACCACTGCAAAGAATTTAGCAGCAGCTATTTTTAGTTGTGGTTAATATTAACCAATAGAAAATCTATTTTTATTTTTTAAAAAAATATATAGTAAAAAGATATAAGTAAAAAAAATATGACACACTATAAACCAAAACAAAAATATATGATAAACACATATTACAGACATCATATATCCACAATCATACCAATAGCCACGATCATCATAACTGAAGTCTCAATCACCCCATACATCAACCAATATACGAGTCTTCAATATATATATAAAATATCTAGCAACAACCCATGACAAATATACATCCATATCATGACCTCCACTATATATTTCTACTTCCATATCATATCATAAACTTAAACCGACCACATCATCTCATCAACTATAATAAAATATGAAACAAAAATTAAATCTAAACATAAAAAATCAAAAGTACAGTAGAATAGTTGATAAAATTTTATCACACCACAGAAACCAAGAACCATCCTGAAAACGTTCTTAATAGTGTCATTGATTAGAAATATTAACCACCTCCCTATTGACAACATCTGCCACATAAAATGAAAACCAATACATTTATGAAATGAAATGCGAAAGATAAAGGACAAAGAATATATTCAGAATGTTGTAGATAAAATAATTTTTTTTTCAAATAGAAGGTATTTATACATAAAACCAATAATATATAAATAAATTCTCTTTTAAAATAGATTCATACCTATTTAAGATAAGATTCAACACTTGAAACCAAAAAGGTATAAGTAAATATTATAATTTTTTAAAGCACTATGTGGTTTGATTGAAATTTATATAATATTTATTTAAATATTTTGATATTAGAGCATGTAATATAATACAAAAGAAACTAATCAGTGGTTTCCCCATGATTTTACATCAATATGAGATCATTTTATATGGGGTTGACTGTTCCAAGCATGTTTTGGTGTTTTAAAAAAATGATTTTTGATCATAATGGGAAAACCATCATTCAAAATGATGTGCCATAAATTATGAAATTTTGAAATTAAATCTGGAATGGGGTTTCCATGATTTTAGGACAATCTTCCATCATTTTCCTTGTATTTTCTATTTCACGCACGTTTTAGGGTTTTACAACCCTAAAAATGCATTTACGGACATAACCGGAAAACCATCACTCGGAATGATGTGTAGTCAAATCCTACATTTTGAAATTATCTATATGGTTCTTTCCCCTTGATTTCAGGACAATCTGGCATCCATTGTCTAATTTTGATTGTTCTATGCATGTTTTAGTGTTTTAAAACACTAAAAATAACTTTACAACAACAATGAGAAAAACATCAATCATAATGCTGTGTCTTAGATTGCTACATTTAAAAATTATATATGCAGTTATTTCTAGTAATTTTTGGATAATCTAAATTTTTTTCCAGGGTATGACTGTTCCAAAGATGTTTTTGTGTTTTAAAACCCAAAAAATTAATTTATGACCACAATAAGAAAACCATCACTCAAAATAACCTTTCATTGGTTCCTATATTTCATATTGAAATCTACAATCATTATAACTTTATCTCAAACAAATATTATGTTGTTTTCTAGGTTGTGGAAATTCCAAGCACATTTTAGTGTTTAAAACACTAAAAATGTGTTTGAGGCCCTAACAAGAAAACCATCCTTCGGAATGAAATTCTGTAAGTTCCTACATTTCACAATTAAGTATAAGTTAATTTTACACTGATTTAAGAAAATTATTATCTCTTTTTCTTGGTGTTGACCATTCCACACATGTTTTATGGTTTTGAGAGTCATAAAATGTGTTTACAACCATAACTAGAAAACTATTTTTCAGAATGATGTGCCATCACTTCCAATATTTTAAAATTAAATATACCGTTATTGTACCGTGATTTAAGAATAATGAATAACTATTTTCTTATTTTTGACCTCCTAAAACTTGTTTTAAGGACTTTTGTACCTTTCATAAGTGTTTAACAAGTAATTTTGATCATATTGCATGTCGAATAAATGTGTTGTTTGCACGTACACATCAAAATCAAAAAAGTGGAGGTTTTCTATTGATTTAATGGTAGTACAATTTCATTTTATTGTTTTTGACCATTTCATGCATGTTTTATTGTTTGAAAACACTAAAAACACATTTTCGACCGTAAAGGGAAAACTGTCATTCTTGAATGACACGAGGTAGGTTTCAATAGTTGAAAATTAAATTTAAGATTTATTCCCCTAATTTTGGAACAATATGATGTTTTTTTATATTCTTGATTGTTTCTACAATGACTGAGACTTTTCCATATTTTTTTTTAATTATATGTGAATTTTACGAGTCCAAAAAAATTAACAGTGCATGATTCTAAAGCCTGGTGTTCCAATAAATTTTTTATCATTTTTTCAGGTTCGTTCAGTAAACACGTGAGCGACATTTTTTAAATTTTGAATCGGTGCTTAGAATTGAAATCTAAGGGGACTGTTGAACTTGCAATGCTGAAATTTTAATAAGGAGACCTTCAACTTGATTGTAGTAGGTCGAGGGTAGAATTTATTTTTTAGACTTTTCGTGGGAGAAAATAAAATAATAATTCATTATTTTTTTAAAAAAATTTTGAAACCTCTTTTTTTAATTGTGGAAGTGGGGACCACATGAGGGTTTCCTTGAATTTAATGTTGGGCGTTAAATGCTCAGTTACACAAATTATGTAACAAAAAATCTCGTTAATTTATAGGATTCATTAAATATAATTAAATGGATCAACTTTACAATTAAGGGTTGTTTTTATTAATTCCCTTTTAGGGTGGTGTTTCCTTTGGCAAAAGCTAGAGGAGATCTTTGTTATTCCCAAAGGTAGAACTTTCTCCAATGAAGGATATCCTCTGACGAAGAATGAATTCTGAATGAAGAATGAGGAATTGACATCAGAAGCATCTTGTGGGAACAATGAACTATGACGTCCCCTTCATCGACTTCGTCTTCTTCCTTGTGACATCTCCAACGAAAGTAAAGGTTGGGGATTAAATTTGAATATGATTGAATTTATTTGATAATTATTCATATTATAGATTCACAACGATGATGGACAAACTAACATGGCCATCATCATGCACATATACCTTTCCCATTTATCTTTTGTTCTTCATGAAATCATGGTGTGTTCATCAACGCCAAATGTTTAACAATGCTGAAAACACAATGGTTTGTTGACCGTGATGTATGGACATGGGTCCCATGACCCTAGGATCAAAAATATGTGGTCGTTATTTTTTTCAGGCTTATAATGTAGATGAGGTGAACAACGGAAGAGGAGGGTGGCTGACACACCGATCATCCGCGTGGATATAGGGTGGTCAGTGTCTGTGCCGCTAGATGAGCAGGAGGTCATGGAATTTTGGCAATGACATAGTAGGTTCATGGACGACATGCTTGCTAACCATGTGGAGGAGCGACATCACGTGTCTGCATCGCCAATAGAGGAGGTGGCTGCGACCACTTGGCCGTAGTAGAGGACGAATGACGGCCGAAACCCGGTCGATCGTAGAGGACAATGACATCATCGTACCGTTGGGAGGAGGAGGTCCAGCCAGTGAACCGGGCTACCATGGCGCACTGAGCAGGAGCTGCTTCGGTGGGTCCTACTTCCAAAAAATGAACTAGCCTTTGGCCATTCGGGTGACCTAGGAGGTGTCTCCCTCTCGAGCGTTGGCTAGGGCGGACCCCGCCATGGTATCACACCCAACCATGATCTGCCACCATAGCGAGCTATGCTGAAGCACAGACCAGGGGGCCGGGCCCTCCGAGTTCCAGACCTACCAGGAGGGACCCAAGCTGGGCCTGGTCGGGTCGAGTCTGTCTGATCGGTTCAGACCGGACCCGGGCCCATCCGGATCAAGTTACACCTTTGTCAACATGTCTTGAGAACATATGGTACATTTTACGAACCGTCTATGGCACAAGATTCCTTAGATAAATACAGTCCTTTTGTTATACTCCAATTTGGTTTTGGATAAAGATGGACTATAGCAGGGTTGGATTGAACCCCGAATCCAACAAGGCCCTCAAAGAAGAATTGTTAATACCATACAGACCGCACGTCTAATTGACACGCTGTCTGTTGTGTTGGGTACCTTTTGATGTGATGGACCATTGGGATACATCTTCTTTGAAATTCATGGTAGTTGACTTTCAATTGATGGATTGAGGAGTGGTTCTTCCAAACATACTAATATCGGGAATCTATTGGCTTGCAGTGAGGCATAGTTTGGGACATATCATATGGAGGTTAGAAATGAGAGATCCTGTATGGGTCAGCACCACTCATATGTGGGTCAGATCCTATGTGGTTTAGTGCTCAACATTCCTGTGTGGTTTAGTGGATATCGATCCTGTGTAGGTCAGGTCTTGTGTAGGTCAGCTCTCAACAATCCTATGTGGGTCATCGCATACCGATCCTGTGTAGGTCAGATCCTGTGTAGATAATTGCGGGGGTTAGTACCTGTTGATCCTGTGTACCACATACTCCGTATAATCAGCAGTAGTACCCCTTGAAATAATAATATGATCTAGCTTCACGACTAATCATATTTACTTTTGTACTTTACTGAAAACCTGGTTTAAGCTGATACTCTGGTTGAACAATGTCTTTTACCTGTGTAGTACTTTAATCTTCATGGTGTTACCTATGTGATATTGTGCCCTCTTGTATGAGACATGTATATTTTGATAAATTAGGTATATATTTGGGCATATACCTAAATCGAGTTGATGTCTTGCTTTTTGGTTATCCTTTGTGGATGTTGAGTGACCTTCAGGGGTCTCGGGGTCCCTATTGAGTATTGATATACCCACCCCAGCACGAGATTCGCCCACACCATACAGTGTCTTGTGTTGATGACAGACAACGCTGACCGAGGATGAGGGTACCAGTACTGGAGCTTCTCGAAGGTGGACATTAGATGAGGTGTAACATATAGATGATCGTTCGAGAGAAGTACCTACCCTTCAGGTAGGGTCCTTGGCGGGTGTTCAAAGGAGTTGTTTCAATGTTTACTTGTATGTTCCCGTTTTACTTGTACCTTTATGTTGGGCTTGTATTCTGGCCCCTTTACATACTACATACACCCTATTTACTATATATTTTAACTTGTTCTTGTAAATTTTTGTGGGCATGGATTGTGAGATTTTACCGGTTATAAAGGTAATGCCTTCCCATTTTGGGGAACACGCCTTTCAGTGCTTGTCACCAGCCCCTAGCCTATGGATGGTGGGCTGGGGGTTATCACGGAATGGGCCCAAGGGACGAGTCATGAACAATTGGTATCAGTGGAGTTCAGTTCTACCAAATAACAAGAACCATGATATTCTCTATATGTAAATAGTGTTATGTTTGTTGAGTGTGGTTTTCAGTTCAGGTATCCTAGTGTCCGTTCAGTAGTTGACGTATCCATACACCAGGACCCTGACCTATAATTTCTAACTCAGTTCATGAAAACACTTATTGCGGGTTTTTTTTAAATTTTTCTCATTGTGATCTATTGGAGTCAGCTCAACAGGTCTTACATATTAACCGTGGTGCACCTATTACATTTCATGATTCCTCCAAAAAGATAGTCAGCTAGGGTTCTAGGCAGTGTATGTGATGGAAAACCACTGAGCGATGAGGCTTTGGTGTAGGTCCCCCTTAAGGATGTTGTACCACCTAGTGGTGTACCAGCAGCACCACTACCCATTGGGAAACTGATGCCAGCATCCCCAGTAGAAGAGGGTGCACGCCACTCGAAGACGTTCCACGAGTTCTAATTCCTGAGGCCACCGAGGTTCTGGGGAGAGACAGATCCACAGATGACTGAGGACTGGCTGAAGACTGTGGTTAGATTTTTTTCTACTGGTAGGGGACACCGGCCAATCTCATGGTGATCCATTCCACTACTCTATGATAGGAAGTAGCTTTTATATAGTGAAGCTTGTATGATCCATGTTCACGATGAGGTCACTCTCATCTAGGTAGACTTCGAGAAACAGTTCAGGGGTAGAGTCCATCCTAGAGACCCTATACTTAGTTTGTATACAAGAGCTTCTCCACACCTGCAGTAGGGTAGCATGACTGTGGCTCATTATTCTGCAAGGTTCACCGATCTATTGTGCTACTCTAATAACATGGTGTGAGACCCTTTCTTCATTTACCTGACATTTGAATATGGTGACAAGATGGTAGATTAGATCTTCAATAGTTTTCTCTCAGCTTCCAGAAATAGGTAGGGGTTTCAGAGTGAGCACTCTTAGTAGAGGGATTCCTTGCTGAGCAGTCACCGAGACAACGAGACCCACCACCCACGACACATAGTAGGGTCATCGACAGCTAGTAGTATATAGATGATTCCTAGGACTAAGAGGACCAGACCTATAGGGGGACAACAGTAGGATACAAGGTTGGTGGTGTGGGGATCTAGAGACAGGGTAGGATAGGTGAGGGATATGCAATGCAATTCATGCGGTGGGAAGGGTCACATGGCTCGCGACTGCCCAACCTACCGTCCTGACAACCAGTATATGGTCGAAGGATCTCTTGGGAAGATTCAAATATTCAATCGAGGAGGTCTAGAAGCATGAGGCAGACGTGGAAGAGGATTTGGCCGTGCATCAGGCGGTGGGTGGTGATATGAGGTTCTACCGCCTCCACCACCAGTTGGTACACACCAACCATAGGGAGTAGGTGGACAGGGGCGAGCACAACTACATGATACTAAGGGTTGTTACCATGGAGATATGGAGATGATACGAGGTATAATCTATGTCTACTCCACCTTAGCTGATGTACATATAGATGCAGGATCCATTCATTTCTTTATTTCCACGACCCCCGTTCAGATTTTGGAGATTCTAATTGAGTTGTTGGCTCAATTTTTTTGTCTAGAGACTCTTATGGGAGTAGATTCGATGATTACACACTAGCGCCGACAGTGTGTTCTTATTCTAGGATGAGATAGCTTCGGGTGGGATCTTCTTGTATCATTTTCAAGGCCTTACGATGTCATCTTGGGCATGGATTGGTTATCTATAGTCCATGCCTAGATCAACTGTATTAGGCGCAATGTTTGGTGTGTCCACATAGATGGGACCTGTTTTTCCTTCACCGTCTAGAAGGGAACTATTTCTTCATAGGATGGACTTACCCAGAGGAGGGTGCGGCCGATCACACATCAGTTGGCTAGCCTTACCATCAGATCAGATGATTTTGAGAGTTTGGGCTATCCTTTAGTGGTGGAACAATATGCTGATGTTTTTCTTAATGATGTTTCCGGTCTACCTCCTCGCAAAGAGGTGGACTTGTAAATCGGCATGTACGCTGAGACATCACTGATATCTCATACAGCATATTGAATGGCTTTTATGTAGCTACGAGAGCTACGAGTAAAACTAGAGGACATGCATAGAAAGAGGTAATTACTCCCATTGTTTTTCCTTGGGTAGCTCTAATTTTGGTCACCCAGAAGGTGGATGGGAGTCTGATACTCAGTGTGGACTATTAGCGATTGAACTAGGTGACTGTGAAGAACAAGTACCCACTTCCATGAATTGATGTTATTTTCGATATGCTAACAGGAGCATGATGGTTTTTGAAGCTAAACCACACATCAGGTTATCATCAGCTCAGGGTACGAGATGAGGATGGGAAAAAGATGAATTTCAGATGTCGGTATGGACATTATGAGTTCTTGGTTATGCCATTCGTCGTGACCAATTACCCAACAGTGTTCATCGGACTCATTAATCATATCTTCCAACCATTCCTCGATTGATTCATGGTAGTCTTCATTGAAGACATCTTGATTTACTCAACGACGGAGGATGATCATGCCTATCATCTGTAGATAGTTCTGGACACACTCCGAGAGAACCAGCTTTATAGTAAGATCTCAAAGTGCCAGTTCAGGATCCGAGAGGATTACTTCATGGGGCACGTCATCACGGAGGCCATAGTTGTGATGGATCCAATGAATATTGAGGTTTTCTTTTCTTGGGAGCCACCCAATAGTGAGATGGAGGTTCAAAGTTTTCTGGGAATGGTCGGTTACAACAAGAGAATTATTCCTGACATTTCTAGAGTTGTGAAACCTATATCAGTGTTGATAAGGAAGGGAAACCTTTCTTGTGGTTGGAGAGATGAAAATGGAGTTTCCAAGAGCAATGACAGAGACTGATGAGTGCCCCTATCTTGAGACTACCAGTGAAAGTAGTTGTGTACATAATCTACGACGACGCATCATGGACCAGTCTTGGATGTGTCCTGACGTAACAGTAAGCAGTGATTGCGTATGGTTCTCAATAGCTGAGACAACATGATTAGAACTATGATACCCATGAACTAGAGTTAGTAGTATTGATCTTCACCTTTAGGTTGTGGTGAAAGTATGTCATGGGCGAACATTTTATAGTCTACTATGATCATAAGAGTCTCATGTATATCTTCTCTTCGAAGGACCTAAACCCGAGGAAATGGTGTTGGCTTGAGTTCCTCAAGGACCATGACATCATGATCATCTATAATCCAGGCAAGGATAATGTATTAGCAGATGAACTTAGCAGAACTTTGGTATACAGTTTCTGTGTGAGGCGACATATAAGTTAGCATGTTTGCATATATCCAACGTGGGTTGAGATGGAGCAACTTATATTTAGTCTCTAATAGTTTCGTCCACACTCCTTTAGTGATTCAGGTATGCAGAGCTTGGGGAAACTGACTACAAGGCTCAATGTTCTCATATATCTATAGGACATGCACCTGATGAATTTTCTGATGGTGGAGAGAACATCATCCTCTTCATAGGGCGTACTATGGTACAAGTGGATCTATAGAAAGAAATTTTGAGGGATTTCTATAAGTCCCCTCTAATGGTACATCCAGGAGTGGAAAATATGTACCAGGACCCCTAGCGTCAGCCCTGGTGGATGGGAATGAAGAAATCAGTAGCAGAGGTTGTCTCTTGATGCCTCACTTGTCAGCAAGTGAAGGTAGAGAAATAGGTTCTTGAAAGATCAGTTCAGCCACTAGAGGTGCCAGAGTGGAAGTGTGATTGAATTCCCATGGACTTCATGACAGAACATCCACGTATGTCTTGGGGTCATGATTCAATCTGGGTGATCATTGATCAACTCACCAAGTCATCCCACTTCTTACTTATCAGAGTGGATGGATCAGTAAAGAGCATAGGATGATTCTACACACATGATATTGAACGACTTAATGGAGTTTCCTCAACGATTGTATCTGATCATTGTGCATTTTTTACTTATCATCCATGGAAGGGGTTACAAGAGGTGTTTGGGACATAACTTCAGTTGAGAATCGTCTTTTATCTTCAGAAAGATGGTTAGACACAGTGGAACATTTAGACCCTTGAGGACATGCAGTGTGCTTGTGTCCTAGTGTTCGACTACAATTGAGAGGAACACTTTCCTTCTGCAGAGTTAGTGTACAACATTATTTATCACTCCACTATCAGTATGGAACCATTCAAATAGTTTTATGGTTGACCTTGAAGATAACATCTATGTTGGACTGACACAGGGGAGTTAGCACTCGTGGGAGAAAAGATGGTACGAGCTACCACGAAAAATGTGCAGATCATCCAGGAACAGATGAACACTGAACAAAGCAGGTAGAAAATTTATGCTGATATGAGACATAGACCACTGGTGTTCAAGTATTGTGACCTTATCTTTATATGTGTCTCACGTCGACAAGGTTTACAGAGATTTGGTCGGGGTGGAATGTTATCTCCAATTTTCATGGGACCCTTTCAGGTTCTTAGCAGAGTTGGGGAGGTGGGATACCTCATATCTCTTCCACCATAGATAGAGAAGGTTTAAAACATCTTCCACATATCCCAGCCAAGGAGATAATTGAACAACCCATCTCATGTTATCAATCACGGTGAGCTAGACATTGACGATGGGACGACATTTTTGGAGGTTCCGGTAGATATTGAGGATCGATAAGAGAGAGTTCTACATGGGTGATCAATATCTCTGGTGGAAGTTAGATGGTAGCACAAGATCGTCTAGGACAACACATGGAAGCGGTAGGTTCATATACGTGCTCAGTACCACCACTTGTTTCCACAGTTCGTGTTGCGGCTTTTGGGGACATAAATCCCTAAGGTGGGGAGAATGTTTTAACACATATTTTTCCATGTAATTATTTTAACTGTATGGGAATATTTCATGTGTGAAAAAATTGATGGCGTGTGATTCCAAGAACTTGTATGCCTTGAATGAATTTTTGAACATTTTTTTAGGTACGTAAATTAATCGCATGAGCTTCATTTTAAAACATTTGAACCGGTTATTGGAATTGAAATCTGAGGGAACCACTGAACTCGCATCGCCGATATTCTCTTAAGGATACCTTCAACTTGACCGCAGCAGGTCGAGGTGGGATATTATTTTTCAGACTTTTCATGGGATAAAATAAAATAAAAAAAATTTATTTTATTTTTCTATTTCAAACATCATATTTGAATTGTAGTGTTGGGGACCACACAAGGGTTGTCAGGCATTTAAGGCTGAGAAATAAATGCCTGGTTACACAAATCATGTAACCAAATCTCTCTTTAATTAAATGGATTCATTAAATATAAATAAATGATAAAACTTTTCAATTAAGAGATTTTTTATTAACTCCTCTTGAGGGAGGTCTTTTCGTTGGTGAATGGGAGAGGAGAGATTTGCTGTAGAACACTCGATGAATGGAATTTCATCATCAATGAATATCATCTGATGAAGAAAAAATTCGGAATGAAGAATGAGGAACCGAATTCAGAAGAATACTGCAGGAGAAACGAATGCCAACATCCCCTTCATCGACTTCATCTTCTTACTCAAAACATCTTTAACAAATGTCAAGGTAGGAGATTTAATTTTAAATATTATTGAATTTATTTGATAATTATTCATAGTTTGGATTCACAACAATAATTTCCAAATTATCAAAGCCATCACCCACACATATACCTTACCACTTTATCTTTTTTTTTTTGTGATTTCTTCATGCATTCATAAAAACCAAATATTTAACATCGTTGAGAACACAATTTTGTTTTGAGAGAGATGTGTGGATGTGGAGCCCTTGACCCATAGATCACGAGTATGCAGTTGTTATTTTTTTGGGCTTAGTACAGAGATGTGGTTATCCATTGAAGAGGAGGGTGGTTGACACACAGGTCGGATGCGTGGGGGCAGGGTGGCGCACGTCATCTCCACCAGATGAGCAAGAGGCCTCCAATATTTTGCCGTGGCAGAGCATGTTCTCGGCTGGCACACCAGGCGCCCATGTGGAGGAGTGGTGGCGGGTGTTCCCGCCACCGATCGATTAGGAGGCCGCAACCGCTTGGCTTCACAATAAGTTGTAGGGTGGAAGGCACCTGACCGAACGCGGAGGACAGCGTCACTGCCAAACTTCTGGGAGAAGGAGGACCGACCAGTGAATCAGCTGGTTGTGGCACACAGAGTATGACACAATGTAGTGGGTCCCACTTCCAAAAACCAGACGACCTTTTGGCCATTTGGGTGACCTGGTAGGCTCCTCCCTCTCGAGGATCGACGAACCCCACCACAACAGTCCACCCGGCCATGGGCCGCCCCGACGGGCCGCACCCAACTGAATCGGCTGGGCCGGACCATGGCCCAGTGAGCCAGGCCCACCAAGGTCCAGTCCAACTGGGCCAGACCCGGGTCTGTCTGGGGCGATCCAATCAGGTTCGACTGGACCCGGGCCCATCTGGTCCCAGTTCCGCCATTGTGTCCATATCGTGAGAACCGTGTGTTTGTTGGATGATCCATCTATGACACCAGAATTCTTTGATCGAGATGGTCCTTTGGGAATACTTCACATGATTTTTGGATAATTGTTGAGTTCAAACTGGTTGGACCCAACCCCAAATCCAACCTGGCCCTCTGAGCGGAAAAAATAATAACTTACAAAATGGACATCCAATTGACGCGTCGTCTTTGGCATTATGACCCATATGACGTGACATAACATTGGGATTATTTTTCATAGATCTTAGTCATAGTTGAGGTTTGACTAATGTATTGAGGAGTGGTTCTAACAAGCATCCTAATAGTGGAAATCCATTGGCTGGCAGTGAGGCGTAGGTTGGAGACAGATCATACGGAGGTTAGTACCGAGCGTTCCTTTGTGGGAACAACACCAATATTATGTGGGTTATATCTTGTGCGGGTCAGTGCTCAGTGATACAATGTCTGTCAGCGCACATCGATCTTATGTCGATCATATCCTATGTGGGTCAACTCACACCGATCCTGTGTGGGTCAGTGCATACCGATCCTGTGTGGGTCAGATCCTGTGTGGGGCATTGCGATGGGTAGTAGCTATTAATCCTATGTGGCTTAGATTCTGTATAATAATCAGTAGTACCTCTTGATAGAATGAGATGATCTAGATTTTTGAATAATCATATGTACTTATATATTTCACTGAAAACCTAGTTTGAGCTGAGACTCTGTTTGAACTAAGCCTTTTACCTATTCAGTACTTTCATCTTTGTGGTGTTACCATTGAAATATTCTCCCCTCATGTATAAAATGAGTATATTTTGATAACATAGGTATATGTATGGGAATATTATTAACTATAGTTTATGTATTTATTTGTGGTCTATCTTTTTTGGATTTTGAGAGACCTTCTGTGGTGTCGAGGTGCCTACTGAGTATTGCTATACTCACCCCTTCACTGGCTTCTCCCACATATTGCTATGTCTTGTGCAGACAACAGGCAATTCTGACCAAGGACAAGGGTACTAGGACTGGAGGCTACTCAAAGATGAACATTAGATAATGTGTACCATATAGACGACCATTCGAGAGTTATACCTACCATTCATGTAGGGTCATTAGCGGTTGTTCATAGGAGCTACTTCCAGTTTTACTTGTACATTTCAGTTTTACTTATACTGTCATGTTTTACATGTACTTTTCAGTTGGTCTTTTATTTTGGACCCCTTACATTATGCATACACCCTCTTTACTATATAGTTTACCTTGTGCTTTTATCTTATTGTGTGCTTTTTTTGTGTGAGTTCACAGGTTATAAAGGAAATTACTTCCAGTTTTTTGGAATATGCCTTTCGGTGCTAGTCTCCAACCCTTGGCCTATGAAAGGAGGGCTTGGGGTAGTAGCAACATGGGCCCTGGGGGATGGTTCGTGACAGTTCCAAGCATGATTTATGGTTTTAAAACACTAAAAATGCATTTATGGAAATATCATATAAGTATCTCTAATTTAAGTGTACAACAATACTCCAACCTTCATGTATTTAATCATACACACAAGAAATCATCATTGTTTTTGAATCCATGATAAATGGATCCTTCCCAGCATGCTCACTCATATCCATCAAGTGTGATATGTTGAGAGAATTAAACTTTAATGAATATTTTATTATACCCCTATCATTGATGACCCACTTTCATTTGAATAAGACAACTAAAAACATTCCATGATAGTTTACTTCAATTTTATCAATCAACTTCTCATTGTATACCAACTATGTAAATATAAATACACCACTACAATTAGTTTTCAAGTATTCTTCATGATAAATTGTATGAAACTTAAATCCATGAATAATGTATGAATCCAATCTCTTATCATGCCTTAGAGAACCTCGAGCCAAAAAAAATCAAACCATTCGCTATTTCAGCGTGGTTGTGAACATTCATTATCTAGTAAAAAATATAGAAGCTGTTACTTTTTTCTTAGCAAAAATAACTATAGATATATAATTTGAACATAACTATAAACTTATACGATGGGTGAACCATTCGACTAGATCCTTATTAAATACATTTGTTAATTCCATATCATTTTGAGCTTGACCCATTAGTAGCATCTTTGTTTATCCATAGGATTTGGACTATATTCTCCACATATTTCAAATATGAAGATATAAATATATATTCAAATAGAAACAATAAAAATTAAAGATAAATATATATGTTTTAGAATAAGACTCAAGAGCATGGTATTTGAGGTTATATAAACACTTAAAAAATTAATATAAAATTATTGAAGTGTGGAAAAAACTTGTACATTAAAGATTGTAAAGATGTATCAATTTTTAATATTTTATAAGTTTATGATATTATTTTTTTGGATAAAAAGATAATTGTGCACTCTACATTAGTATTTTTACTAATAAGGGTTCATTCCATTTAAAAATTAGCTACATTTATCAATGTTAGATTCATTTCCCATGGTATAATTATGACCGAGAGCACCCCTTTAGAAATACTAATAAAAAATATACATTATTTGGATATCATACACTATTTGATTTCTAAAATTGACAAACACAACAGTTTTATGTTTTTATATGTGCTTATACATAATTCTACAATTTAAGGTCATTTTATTTGTACACCTAGATTTCCAAAAAAATATCCAAGGAGGGTAACATTTTATTAGAAACATACTAAAACGTATTAGTAAGTGATTTCAAAGAAAAATATTTAAAATGATAAATTTCTCCAATGTGATAAGTAATGATTCTTGGATCTTAGTCATGTTTTTGGAACTGGTACTTGTTATATAGTGAATTTTCAAGAAGATTATGTTACAAATATTAATACATGTATTTTCTCACCCCATTTGTTTAATTTGTTATATTTACTTTTTAATATTGTTGTTTTCGTAATGAGAATTTCTTATTATAAACTATTGATTAATTAAAATTATACTCAGAAGAATGTTATTAAATCTGGGAATAAAATATCAACTGCAATCCGAATATTAAGAATTTATTGTGGAATTAAAAAAAAGTAAGACTAAATGAATTGAATTAATCAATAACATGGAGTAGAATAAGTAGTTAAAAGAAGATTAAAGAGGAAAATAACACTCAGTGTATTCAATATACATTAATTTATATGGGTATAACCCAGTGTCATTAAGAAACCAATTATTGTGAAAAAATTCAAGTTAAATCAACAGATTCAAATTATGTATATTATAAGTAAAAAAATATGTTTTAGGGATGTAGGAAATAATATAATTCACATTGAAAAAACAATTTATAAAATTTCATTTGAAAATTCCTACACAAAATCATCATAATGTAACTATTTTCGATGTAACCCTACATTGGTTGATAAAAAAACAAGCACACCCTTGGAAGTCATGAGTTCCCATTATAATTTATTTTATGAACCAAAATTACATTAAAAGTCCTGAAATATAATAATTAAATACATTCTATTAATTTATCAAAAGAATATACAAGAAATTAGTGAATATGAAAACATGATTTAATATGCTTAGGCACGTTATTGACTTACATTGAAGACAAGAACACCAACCACACAAACAAGTTTTATTAATCTCGGAAAAAACAATATATAATATAATGTCTTGGAATATGAACAACAGATTACAGAATACCCTAAAGATAGATCTTAATAATACAAGAATAATGATGTGGATACGTGTAAGGTCAAACAATTTTTATATATAAAAAATTAGATTTCTCTATAGGAATACACTTAAATGTGGACCATTCTAGATAAGTACATGTGCATGGAAATGAGCTCCATATAGATATCCACCAATGATTCAAAGTCATGGAAATGTCTACACATCATCGTCATAATGGATCATCATCAAGATCATACACAAATAACGCACCAACAGTTCACAATGTGGATGACATGCATAAATTTCTAATCTCTCAAGAATCAAGTGTTTGTTAGAGAAGGTAAGGTTTCACTTGAAAAATGAGACAAAAAACCAAAAGGATAGAGACTATGTGAACATTGTGAAAAATCGGGGTGCAAATGTAACCTCCCAGGTAATGTTGATATAATACATTGTCATATGTTAATTATTAAATATTTGAAAATTTTTCAGTTAGAAGGTAAAAAGTATTATTTTTACCCAAATAGGATTTTCGAGAATTATATTGTTTTATTTAGAAGAATGGTTTCCAAATAATTGAATTTTAAATTAAAAAAAAATTGAATTTCATTTTTGTATTCATCATTTCAAAATCATCATCAGATAAATTTATAAGAATTTTAATAAAAACGATTTCCCAATGAATAGTTAAAAAATACGATTTATAATAAAAATTATATATCTTTTCAAGTATTTAAATATTAAAATTCTAATTTTTCTTATTTATAAAATTAAATTAGTTTTTTTTTTATTAAAAAAATACAATATTATTATTTATAATTATTTGTAAACATAAATTTAGTGTAAAATTGTTGTAATACTTAAAAAGAGATTTGTCTGAAAGACCATTTTTCATCACATATTTCTCGTTTACTTTTAAATAAAAATATTCCACTTATATGTTTTGAATGTTGAAAAATGGATTTCATATTTTGAATTAGGGGGTAAAAACATTATAAATATGTTACTCTTATTTTATTCATTATGAATAATCAACTTTTTAATTTTGTTTACATGGTAAAATGTAAATCAAGTAATTAAAGATAAAAATAAAATGACCACAAAATTTTGATTATTTTTGTTGGATGATTCAATTTTATCAATAATCTTCCAACATTCAGTTATATGGATGTTTCATTCTATTTTTCTGTAATTATGACCATTAAAATATTTTATTTAAAGAAATGTAAAAAAGTTTATAGTCACATCTTTAAAAAATATACTATTTTTAATGTAAAGACCCATAAAATTCATGGTAAAGTGTTTTCTTAATTTTCATTGAGATTTTACAAGAACACAGTTTCTGACGGAACATGATTCTGAGGCCCGGTGTGCCCGGAATTTCTATCCAAAGTTTAACTCAGGTATGTTCAGTGAACGAACGAGCAGTGTTTTCTCTCTTTTGAACCGGTGCTCGGAATAGAATTCTGAGGGCACTGATGGATTCACAGCGCCAGTAATTTCTTAGGGACTCCTTTTCCGAAGTTTTGTTTTCACAAGAGAAGTTGTTAAAAATTGTGGAAGTTAAAATAAAAATTTAACTACAATTTTTATTTCTATGTGCTTAAAACCTTTGAGTGGATGTTGTGGGAAACCACCCAACTTCCCATGGGAGGTTATGAGGGTTGTGGGGCCCACACGAACCCCACACCTTCATATTCTCTAACTCCTTCAACTCACCATTAATTTGATGACATAAGTTATTTAATTAAGTGAGTTTAATTTGAATGTTTGAAATTCAAATTCTTAAGTTATGTTAATAAAATTAGTGATGAACTTATTTTATTTTGGTTGTTTGCTTGTTGTGTGAGTCTTGGGAGAAAAGTTCAAGAGCATGAAGAACTTCTTCCTCTTCGATGAAGAACGCGAAGAGTGCCAGATTCCTCGGAGCTCGGCGACGCGACTTCCTCCTTCCACGACGTCTTCTTCTGCGATGGTTATCTCCGCGACGAACCCTCGCTCAATGTGTTCGATGAGGTAGGGGTTTTTATGCGTTTCTATTTCTTGATTACTTCTGTCATTTTCTTCATTCCAAATTGAACCACCTATTATCGCAATAACGGGAGGAGGTCGGACCGCACGAACACGACAGACTATCCTCCGCTTTTTGGGTGTTCGATATTGATGCGGCATGAGTAAGGCAACGTGGTGCCGAAGCACCGCGAGAGAATTATTAAGGAAAGGGGGAGAGGCGGGGCGCGGTCGTGCCGCGTCGTTGATGACGAACCAAAGACGCAGCGCCATCGCGCCGCACCAGAGAACCACAAAAGCACCACGGCCGGAGCGGGGCCATGGAGGAGGGGCTCGCGCCGCGCCGGAAGAACCAAGTCCGCAGCTGGTACCGGGCCATAACGGAGCAGGGAAACCGATGGCCGGTTCCGGGCCACCGGCGTCGGAGCAGGGGGACTAGCCTTTCCGGTCCCGTGGCGTCAACAGCCGGCCGGCCGGAGCGGGCCGACCGGACAGGGGATGAGCCGGGGGTTACAACCCATAGCTGGCCATCTTTAGCGGACCCATTAAGGGGGGCGTGGTTACAAAAAGGGGGGCAGCCCACCCCCCCCCCCCCCCCCCCCCCCCCGCCCTCATCCGCTCGGCCAAACGGCCAAGCCACCTGCTGGCGCTAGCGCGCCGGGCCGGCTACCCTGGACGGTCCGCCTGACTGGGCCGGGCCGCGCCCAAGCGTGCCCGACCCAGACTCAGGATGGGTCGACCTGGTTCGGGCCGATCTAGAAGGTATCGGGCCGGGTCAGACCAGGCCCGAACCCCCTAATACCGAACCTCTTCTGGCCTGTTGCCCATAACAAGGGCTGCGGACCTTCTATTGATGCACCGCCAGCTGCGTAGAGATCCTTGTATCGAGAGTGTCGTTTTGGTATATTGTACTGAAGGTTTCGGAGAACTTTGGGTTCGGCCGGGTTGGTTCGTACACGAATCCAACCAGGACCTCGGAGCAGAAACACTTATAACATGAGCTCCGGACGTCCGATTGACGTGCCATCGAGTTTGTTGGATTTCTCTTAGTGAGACAGACCTTTTTTTTACTCCGATTGAGGATTGGACGCAGTTGGAGTACGGTCAGGTTGGTTTTGACTTAAAAACCAACCAGGATCCTAGAACGAAAAGGCTAATAACTCTCAGACCGGGCGTCCGATTGACGCGCTGTCAGTGACGTTGAGTTCCTGTTGCTGATACAGAAACTTTGGATACATCAACTCAGGACTATGTGTCAGTTGATGTATCAGTCCTTCGACTTGTGGAGCGGACCCTCCCGAATGAGCTTGCTGTGTGCGGGAACCCTAGAGCTGACTGTGATTGCAATGAAAATGATGACTATGCAGAAATCCTCTGTGGATTCGATAGCGATGACTACAGCACACAATGATCCTACGTGGATCAGTGCTACCGATCCTGTGTGGGTCAGCGCTCATCGGTCCTGTGTGGGCCAGCGCCTACAGATCCTGTGTGGGTCCGATCTTGTGTGGGTCATTGTGGGGGTTAGTTATCTATCGATCATGTGTGGGTCAGATCCTGTGTGGGTCATTGCGGGGGTTAGTTACCTATCGATCCTTTTTAGGTCATTGAGGGTGTTAGTACATATCGATCTTGTGTGGGTCCGACGACTTAGATGAATCAGTAGCTACATCTGATCATCTCTATCGTCTTACGAAGAAGTATACCTGTGTGAGCTGAATCATGACTTGCTTTCCTATATGGATTACGTTATGCTTTCCTGTGTGGATCAGATTGTGATTTCCTGTGTGGATGTGATCGAACTTGGGCTTGGATATTGTAGAGAACTAGAATTGATGACTTAGGTATATGTATGGGCATATACCTAAGTAGTGCCGGATGTTACTTCGTGATTGTATATTTCCTTTGTGGATTATCCTTTGTGGATTCAGGGAGACCTTCGGGGGTCTTGGGGTCCCTACTGAGTAGCTTATACTCACCCCTGCACGGGTTATTCCCACACTACGTTGTGTAGGATGTAGACGACGGACAGCGCTGGTTGTGGTTGAGGCTTGCAAAGCAGGTCGGTACCGAGAGGTGGACCACTATGCGGGACTTACTCAGAGCGGACGGATGGACCCAAGGAGCTGTGGAGGCTATCTGTACTCACCCTTCAGGTTGGACTTCCAGTGGACGGCTCGATGCTGCGGCTTTACTTTCAGTTGATGTTTTCCCTTTCTAGTTGTACTTTATATTCAGTTTGGGTTTGTACACTGGCCCACTTACTTTTCCGCACTTACTTTTGTATCAATTTTTACTTAGTGTTTACTTCTACTGCTTTCTTGCTCTGTGGTGTTTGTTTACATTACAAAGGCAATGCATTCCCTTTTTATCGGGAATTACGCCTTGGTGCTAGTCGCCAGCCCTTGGCCTATGGAAGGCGGGCTTGGGGTAGTCACAGCACGGGCCCCGAGGATGGGTCGTGACAAATTGTTATCAGAGGAGTTCGGTTCTACCGTAGAACTCAGGACTCTAACCTTTTTCTATGTGAAGCAATAATGTTAAGCATATTGGGTGTGGTTATCAGTCCAGGGAGTCCATTTTTGGTGCGGCGGCCGACGTATCCATACACCAGGACCCTGTCTTCTGATTTCCGACTTAATGCATGAAAACATTGATTGCTTGTGTGTTTCATGTTTTCTTTTGGATTACTTTGTTTCATCTCGCCAGGTATACTGTTTGACCGTGGCGCACAAGTTTCATTACAGGATGGTCCCACGACAGCAGCCAGCTAGGGTTCCGTTAGTTGTGTGTGACGACAACCCACCGAGCGACGAGGCCTCAGTACAGGGACCTTTGACAGCAAAGGCACCGGCGGTACCACTACCCACCGAGCCACCGATGCTACCAGCCCCAGCCGCTGACGATGCACGTCGCCTTAGTGCATTGCTCGAGTTTCAGTGTTAGCGACTGCCCAGGTTCTGTGGGGAGACGGACCCCAGGCAGCTGAGGATTGGCTCGAGGTAGTTGTACGGGTTTTTAGTTTAGTGAGAACACCAGCAGGCCTCATGGTGATCCTCGCATCGAGCCTCCAGCACGCGATAGCAGACAGATGGTGGAGCTTGATTATCCAGGTGCATGAAGAGGCATCTCTCCTCTGGATGGACTTTGAGAGCCTCTTTTGCTCAGAGTTCGTCCCAACCACCCTCCGTGTGGTGCGCATCCAGGAGCTTCTTCAGCTGCAGTAGGGCAGCTTGACGATCTCCCAATACTCGGTGAGATTGACAGATCTCTTGCGCTATTCGACGGACATGTTACGAGACCCATTATTCTGATCCCGGACCTTCGAGCAGGGATTGAGGCATGATATCATGGAATCGCTGATCTCCCTCAGCATTCCGACACAGAGAGAGGTACTGGAGCGAGCCCTTCTCATTGAGAGCTTTCTTGATGAGCCTACACCAACAGCGAGACCTACCGCAGGGCGTCACATAGTGGAGTCTTCTACAGCCGGCAGTAGACAGATGTCGCAGAGGTCCATGAAGACCATACGATTGGGTGGATGACCACATGATATTGGCTCGGAGGTGCGGGGTACACGCAGCAGAGCCAGTCTAATGAGTGGAAGACAGTGCTATTCATGCGGCCGGTAGGGCCACTTGGCTCATGACTGCCCGACCAGCCATGCAGAGGTGCAACAGATGGTTGAGGAACCACCCAGGCAGAGGAAGAGGTTCGACTGTGGCGGTCCGTAGGGAGCAGGAAGACGAGGTCAATGAGCTGGTCGAGTGGCAGGTGGTGGGTGACGTTTTGAGGCACTACCACCACCACCACCAGGAGGTCCACCCCGACCACAGGGGAGAGCACTGCTTCAGGCAGCTGAAGATTATGATCATGGAGCTCCGGAAGCGGGTGGACAAGTGCAGGACTAGCTCCAGGCATAGAATCCCTTGACCATAATGCCTCTAGCTTCTTTGTTTGTGTTGCCTTGTGTCCTTTTACTTTGAGTTGAATTTATAAAAGACACTTTCTTTGGTGACGTTTTCTTTCTTGTCTTTTGTATGTTAATAATAATTGATACCGGTTAAAAAAAACTGTTCACTTGAACCTCACTTATGAGATTCTTACTAGAAGAGACCCAGTGACCACACACTGATGCCGACAGTGTAACTCAACCCTTGGAGGCGAGAGTAAAGGTTGGATCTTTTGGTAGCAGCGTCGAGACCGTACGACATCATCCATGGCATGAATTAACTAATCATAATGGGACTGACTATATTAGGCAAGGAACGTGGTTCATCCGGGGGATGAGACCAGATTTCCCTTTTCGGCAAAGGAGAAATCTTTGCATCTTTTCAGAATGTTAAGGAGGAAGAGGCAACCCTTCATGTGGTCAGATAGATGTCAACAGAGCTTCCAGGAGATGAGACAGAGTTTGACCAGTGCGCCTATCTTGAGGATGCCGGAGGAGGGACTTGGATACGTAGTTTACTGCGATGCATCGGGGACCGGACTCGGATGTGTCCTGATGCAAGAGCGGGCCGTGATTTCCTTTGGATCATATCAGTTGAGGCAGAATGAGCATAATTAAAATACCCATGACATGGAGTTAGCAGTAGTGGTCTTCGCTCTGAAAATGTGGCAACACTATCTGATGGGTGAGCACTTTGCAGTCTATTCCTATGGTAGTGTTCGTTTCTCGATGCCTCACTTTCCAGTAGGTGAAGGCAGAGCACCAGGTACCACCATGCTTGGTAAAACCCTTGGAGGTCTCATAGTGGAAGTGGGACGGCATATCTATGGACTTCGTGAGTGGACATCCATGCACTTGCAGAGGTCACGACTCCATTTGGGTGATTTTCGACTGACTCATCACGTCGGCTCACTTCTTACCCATCAGAGAGTAGGGATCAGTGGAGAGCTTTGGACGCCTCTACGTTAAGGATATTTTACGGCTTCATGGTGTTCCATAATCTATCATCTCTGATCGAGATGCTCACTTTACTTCTCAGCTTTGGAAGGGGTTGCAGGAGGCATTCGGGATGCAGCTACATCTGAGTACCACCTTTCACCCTCAGATAGATGGTCAGACAGAGAGGACCATTCAGACTCTCGAGGACATGCTCCGCACATGTGTCCTCGACTTTGGTCACAGCTGGAAGGACTACATACCCTTGGTGGAGTTCACGTGCAACAACAGCTACCACTCCCCCATCGGGATGGCACCATACGAGGAGTTGTACGGCTGACCTTGCAGGTCACCTCGGTGCTAGACAGACCCTGGGGAGTTAGCACTTGTGGGACCAGAGATGGTCCAGGCCACGACAGAGAAGGTCCAGCTCATCCAGGAGCGGATGTGGATAGCTCAGAGCTGACAGAAGTCTTATGCTGATAGGAGGCGGAGGCCACTGGGGTTCGAGGATGGCGAGCACGTCTTCTTGCGGGTCTCACCTCGACGTGGTATACAGAGATTTGTCTGAGGTGGAAATTTTTCTCCATGTTTCATCATACCATCCAGGTCCTCAGCAGGATTGGTGAGGTGGATTATTGCCTGGCTCTACCACCTCAGTTGCACCGGGTGCACGATGTCTTCCACGTATCCCAGCTGAGGAGATACATGCATGACCCGAAACATATCATTGAACATGGGGAGATGGACATTGATGATGGGGAAACATTTGAGGAGGTCCCAGTGGTGATTGAGGATCTACATGAGCGGGTCCTACGTGGAAGGTCGATTCCTCTAGTGCGCATCAGATGGAAGCACGAGAACCTACAGGAGAGCACATGGGAGCGGGTGGCTCAGATGCGTGCTCAATACCAACATTAATTCCCCTAGTTTATGATGTACCATTACGGAGACATAATTCCCTGAGGTGGGTGTAATGTAAAGACCTGTAAAATTCAAGGGAAATTTTTTTCTTAATTTTCATTGCGATTTTACAAGAACGCTGTTTTTGAAAACACTTGATTCTGAGTCCTGGTGTGCCCGAAATTTATATCTGAGGTTTAGCTCGGGTATGTTCATTGAACGAATGAGCGGGGTCGTGGCGGAGGGGTGCAGTTCCGTCACACCGCTCCGAACGAACCAAGGCCGTGGCTGGTTCCGGGCCACGGCGGAGAAGGGGAACCGCCGACTGGTTCCTGGCTGCTGGCGTCGGAGAAGGGGGACTGGCCTTGCCGGTCCCATGGCGGCAACAGCTGGCCGGCCGGAGTGGGCGGGCCGGACATGCGATGAGCCGAGTGTTACAACCTCTGGCTGGCCATCTTTAGAGGCCCCATTATGCGGGCCACGGTTACAAAATGTGGGGTTAGACCCCCCCCCCCATCCACTCGGCCGAACGGCCGAGCCACCTGCAGGCGCCAGCGCGCCGGGCCGGTTGCCCTGGGTGGTCCGCCAGACCAGGCCGCCAGGCCGGGCCGGGCCGCGCTAGCTGGGTCGGGCCATGCCCAAGCGGGCCGGACACAAAATCGGGATGGGTCGACGCAGTTAGGGCCGACCCAGAGGGTATCGGTCCGGGTTGGACCGGGCCCGAACCCCCTAATACCGAACCTCTTCTAGTCTGTTGCCCATAACATGGGCTGCAGACCTCCGATCGACGCGCCATTAGCTGCATAGCAATACTTGAATCGACACGGTCATTTTGGTATACTGTACTCATGGTTTCAGAGAACTTTGGGTTCGGCCGGGTTGGTTCGTACACGAAACCAACCGGGCCCTCGGAGCGAAAACACTTATAACTTGAGCTCTGGACGTCTGATTGACGTGCTGTCGACTTTGTTAGATTTCACATAGTGAGACGGACCTTTTTGGCTTACTCCACTCGAGGTTTGGACACAGTTGGAGTACAGTCGGGTTGGTTTTGACTTAAAAACCAACCGGGCCCCTGGAACAAAAAATCCAATAACTCTCAGACTGGGCGTCCGATTGACGCGCCGTTAGTGATGTTGAGTTACTGTTGACGATACAGATATTTTGGATATGTCAACTCTAGACTATGTGTCAGTTGATGTATCAGCCCTTCGGCTCGTGGAGTGGACCCTCCCTAACGAGCTTGCTATGTGCGGGAACCCTAGAGATGGCTGCGATTGTGACAACAATGATGACTGTCCAAAAATCCTCTGTGGATTCGACGACGACGACTACAACACTTAGCGATCCTACGTGGATCAGTGCTACCGATCCTGTGTGGGTCATATCCTGTGTGGTTCAGCGGTCAGTGGTCCTATGTAGGCCAGCGCCTACAGATCCTCTGTGGGTCCAATCCAGTGTGGGTCATTGCAGGGGTTAGTTACCTATTGATCTTGTGTGGTTCATTGTAGGAGTTAGTTACCTAACGATCCATTGTGGGTCATTGCGGGGGTTTGTACCTATCGATCCCGTGTGGGTCCTACTGCTTAGATGAATTAGTAGCTACATCTGATCATCTCTATCATCTTACGAAGAAGTATACCTGTGTGAGCTGAATCTTGACTTGCTTTCCTATGTGGATTACGTTATGCTTCCTTGTGTGGATCAGATTGTGATTTACTGTGTGGATGTGATCGAACTTGGGCTCGGATGATGGAGAGAACTAGAATTGATGACTTAGGTATATGTATGGGCATATACTTAAGTAGTGTCGGATGTTACTTCGTGATTATATCTTTCCTTTGTGGATTATCCTTTGTGGATTCTGGGTGACCTTCGGGGGTCTCGGGGTCCCTACTAAGTAGCTTATACTCACCCATGCATGGGATATGCCCGCACTACATTGTTTTGGTTGCAGAAGACGGACAACGCTGATCGCGGTTGAGGCTTGCGGAGCAGGTCGGTAGCTGGAGGTGGACCACTGGGCAGGAAGTACTCCGAGCGGACGGCTGGACCCGAGGAGCTGTGGAGGCTATTTGTACTCAACCTTTAGGTGGGACTTCCAATGGATGGCTCGAGGCAGTGACTTTACTTTCAGTTGTTGTTTTCCCTTTCCAGTGGTACTTTACTTTAAGTTTGGGTTTGTACACTGGCCCACTTACTTTTCCGCACTTACTTTTGTATCAGTTTTTAATTAGTGTTTACTTATACTGTTTTCTTTCTCTGTGGTGTTTGTTTACTTTACAAAGGCAATGCCTTCCCTTTTTAACGGGAATTACACCTTGTTGCTAGTCACCAGACCCTGGCCTTTGGAAGGCAGGCTTGGGATAGTCACGGCACGGGCCCCGAGGATGGGTCGTGACATTTAACATGAAGATAACCAGAGGATATGTTTGATCGTAAAGATTATTGTGAAATATAAATGATTTATATTCATCTTGGAGAGTTATTTTCAATTTTATGTGAACAAATAATTACATTAAATGCTTAATCAATGCTAATGTAGTAATAATTCAATTAATGATAATATAAAATAAATGATTAAAAAAATTTAGAGTAATAAAATATCATAGAATTAAACTGACCCATGAATTTTCTTATAAATATAACATGTTAGGGATGTATTTAAATTTTTTATTTTAATTTCTATTGTTGTCATAATTAAATTAATGTCATAGAAAATAAATAGTATTAAAATTTACATTGTTGTTATTTTAATGAAATAATTTTTTATTAAATTATATAAAATACCAAAAAACCTATCATCATCCAAGTGATTATTTTATGGTTTAAAATATTAACAATTCTTATTTTAGGGCTTCATCCATTCCTAGTAACTATCTTTACCCGGAAAGAGTGAATTATTTTATTGAGATATTTATATGGTCATAAGTGAATTATATAGAGCACTTTTTGTTTCTTTTTACTTTACTTCAAAGGATTTCAAAAGTAACCTTTTTATGTAATGTTTTAACATTCATTACCAAAAGGAAAAAAATTAATGTTCTTTTTTAACATATATAGAATCAATGACCATTCTGCACATCATAATAGTTATTTGATTGTTGGATTCCTTTACAATATTTCATGTTTTTATTAAATAAAAATAACCTTAATTCCTTTTGTTTTAGTTATTTTCAAAATTACTTTCAATATTATATATATATATATATCAATATCCCAAAATGTTTTCTTAGAGGTGAAAACACATTTTTTATGATGTAAGATTTTATGTATTATTTCATTATTGGAGGGAAATTTTTTTAGGATAGTTGGTTCAATTATAAACCGAGTGTGGGTGATCCCATTATAGATCTCTAGTGAGTTGTGTAAAGGGAAGGATTCAACAAATTATGTTTCTCCAAATAAATTATTGTAATATGATATGATGGTTATTCCCGTTATAAACATGGTAGTTATTTTATATGTAACCATGATGTTTATTCAATGTGTAACAATGAAGGTTATCCCATTTATAAGCGTGATTCGGAAATGATGCCCCAGGTTACATGTTTGATTTATAAATTCATGATAAATATTTTGTAGGAATATTTTGATTTCTCAAGTTAATATAATGATCTTATGTTTAAATGAAAATATATTCTACATTTTAAGTGTTAAAAGATTATATTTTTGATAAAATTAATTTTGATTTTTTCATGATTTGAAAGAAACATTAGGTTTTTTATTTATACTCTAAGAAGCCTGATGAAATGATTTTTGGAAATCTTTTGGTAGGGAAGGTGATTTATTGGGAAACAAAATGTTTATTTTGTCGCTAATTTTTATTTTGAAAAAAACATAATTATTCATAGACAAATTGTTTCTTTCTTTCCTTTTTATGTCTCTTAGTGAGATTTTTGTGCTCATATCCAGTTTTAAAATATTGTTCACGTGGTTAAAGAATGGGTAAGGGAAAATAATAAGTCATGTTGAATGTCATGAAAAAAAATGTGTATCATTTTAAAGGTTTTATATTATGGGAAAATGTATACTGATTAAAATTATACACTTGGGAAAATATGGTTTTTTATGTAAGAGTTTTAAATTAACTCTCTAAAAATATAAACTGAAAATATTATTGGGAATATTAGAATGTTAATTTTAGTTTAATTTTAGTAGAATATGATATTTTATGGTCAGGTACTTGTATTTGTTATCAGAGAGAAGGTTTATATAACTTTATGCGGTAGGATAATGTTTATAGAAAGGCCTTAAAAAATATTAATTCTTGTTTAAGTTGAAATGATATTTAATTTTAAGAGTACCATGTTTCTTCGACAAAACTATGACTATTAAAAATACCTTTACGTATATGAATTAGTAAAGATTAATTAAGAAGGAACTGAGGGGACGATATCCTTCTGAATAAACAACCTAGAATGGTTGGAATTATAATTGAGTTGTTTTTACAATGATGGATCACCTGACCCAAGATATAAATTGTTATTGTATCTATGCAAGGGATCATCCATATATACCATAGTGGAACATGAATATAGTGGATAATTTTATGATACAACATATTATATTATTCAATGTATCATATGACCCAATATTAATAGATTTATGGATAATAGCAATAGAAAATATATTTGATGTCATGGGATGTTGGGATCTGTAAAAGCTAAATCATACTATTTAACATATTCACTAGTAGAAAAATCATTTTTAACGTCGTCAATTTGACGTCGGTTTCTTAGAAACCAACGTAAAATATTTGTGCAGATAGGTTTTGGCATCGGTTTTTTAAAAACTGAGGAAAAAAAAATAGTTTTGGCGTCGGTTTTTAAAAAACCAACGTGAAAAAATAATGAAAAAAATGTTTTGGCATCTGTTTTTTTAAAAACAGACGCGAAAAAATAAAAAAAATGTTATGACGTTGGTTTTTATGAAAACCGATGACAAAAATGTAAAAAAAAATTACAGTCCTATATATAATTCCATAAGCTTTGATTTGACTGGTCATAGAGAAAAAACGGAGTTACGGATTGAAAGTTATGGATGTTGAAAGTTGATCTTCTCTAAAATAAGTCTTAATTAAGTCCAACTTTCAAAGGCCATAACTTTTATTCCGTAACTCCGTTTTATCTCCACGACCAGTAAAATCGAAGCTTAAGAAATTTTCTAAAACCTGGTATATTTTTTTTATGTTTTGGCGTCGGTTTTCATAAAAGCCGACGTGGAAATGTGTTTTTTTGTTTTTCGCGTCGGTTTTTAAAAAAACTGGCGGAAAAAATAATTATTTTTTCTTTTCACGTCAGTTTTCATAAAAACCAACGTCAAAACTGATTTTTTGTTTTTTTTCGTCGGGTTTTTTTAACACCGACGAGAAAAACAATTTATTCTTACTTTTCACGTCGGTTTAAAAAAACGGCGCGAAACTTATTTTTTTCATCTTTTTAGCATCAGTTTATTGAAAAACCGATGCCAAAAATGATATCAATTGGAATTTTTGGCGTCGGGTTTCTTAAAAAACTGACACGAGAAGACCAACATATATCCTCTTTTGCATCGGTTTCAAACAAAACCGACGCCAAATAGTATTCACTAATACGCGGGATCAGAATTTCAATTATTTTTCACAACGCGCGTTTAACTTTTTAAAATCCCACCTATATTTTCATACAACTCAATCGAAAATATTTTCATTTACTATATAAAAATCTATTTCTCCTTTATTCATCATTTTCATCCTCTTCGATTCAATCATGTTTTCAACGCGACATCAATTGTTAATTTAAATATGGTACGTATTCTATTCATTAATTTTAATATTTGTTAATTTCCTTAATTTATAAGAAACTCGCTAAGATTTAATATAATGATGATTTACTTTTATTATTTAGTTAAAAATATAAAACATTCAGATGAGATTTACCAAGCTTGGTGTACGTTTAATTATCGATCGCCGTTTTCATTATCACATGAGTTCTACACTAAATATAAGATATATGATGATAAAAAACATATAATTTCAATGGAAGATCGAAAAATAATCGAAATGTGTTTGATGTATTTTGTATATTTTATATCATTTCGTGTATGTGATTTTAATTTTTGTTTATCTTGTTTTCTTGAAAACATGTTGTATCAATCGATACTTTGACATGTTCAACTTTCGACGACCATAACTTTTGATCCGTAACTCCGTTTTAGCTCCACAACCAGTAAAATCGAAGATTAGGAAATTCTCTAAAACATTGAACAATAAAAATTTGCTTTTTGGAGTCGTGTTTTGTAAAACCCGACGCCAAAAATAATTTTATTCCATTTATGGCGTCGGTTTTTTTCAAGAACCGACGCCGAAACTATTTTATAAACTTTTTGGCGTCCGTTATTAAGGAAACCGAAACAAAAAATTATGCGGATGAGTGTATTTGGCATCGGGTTTTTACAAAATTGTCGCAAAAAACGCAATTGAAATTTGTTTTTGGCGTCGGTTTACAAAAAACGACGTAAAAAGTCATATTTTTTACATCGGAAACTTCAACGTCGGTTAAAAACCGACGTAAAAAATAAAAAAACCGACGTTAAAGACCTTTTCTCTACTAGTGATTGAAGGTGAATCTGACCAGAGGTGGATAATGGTAATGAATATCTGGGAAAGGGAGTAGATTGAGGCCTTTATGTAGGATAAATTTATAAATATAATCCTTGAGAAATATTTTCCTAAATATATTATACATTGAGTAGAAAATAAATTATGGGAATGAGGAAATGGGAGGAATTTTAAATAGTGATTTATGAAGAAAAAATCACTCAACTGTAACGGTCCACAATAAATACTATCAATGATCCTAATAGTAAGATTAATCAATTATACTCATTATTGTAGCCAGAATATCAATGATAATAGGAATCCTAATAATTTCAAATGTTATGATAAAATAGTTATATGTGAAGAGAAGTTGTAAATGGAGTTTTTATATGATCATGTGTAATTCAAAATATAGTGGAAATGAGGTCAATTTTGTAAGAAAAATGGAATAATTTATCAATCAAATCTGATGGTAATAAAATTTAGTTTTCAATTTGTGATATTTATGGTAAAAATTACATTGGGGAATTCCTTATAAAGATCAGTAAGTGCTTCTAATGTGGAATGTTTCTTTATATGGTTCATAATTTCCTTGAAAATGATTTTTAATGTTTAAAGAAAAATTCAAATAAATATGAAGAAAAATATTTTAAATGTAACTAAATGTGTCATTATACACATGCATATATGAATAAAAATTTGAATGATGAGAAATAGCCGTACTATATGTAGACAGGTGTCGTGAAAACCTTTGAAAATACTTCAGCAGATGTTGGTCCTTCAAATCAAGTGATATCCAGTACATTTCTTTTTTTATTAAGAATATTATATTGTCTGTTAGGATAATCGGTCTACAAATTCTTTAATTTTTGTTAAATTTTCATGTAAATTGAAAATTCCACCCCAACAATTGAATCTATAACATCTGATAAAACTAGCATAGAGATGTATTAAGGATAAAATAAGTTATAATAACATTCATATCAATGTTTGGGGAATTAATTCATTAAAACCTTATTATCATCCAATTAATAGAGTTTTATATTATTTTGGGTATGGATTGGCTCTTCGTTTATCATTTTAAGATATATTTTAGAGTTAAATATGCTGTTTATCAGAAAGAGTTTCATTTTGTAAACAAGAATGAACCCATACATTTGATAGCATCTTAGGAATCTGAGAATCTATTAAAATATGGAAAACATTTATCTTTCATATATATTTTAAAATAAGGGAACCATTTAGATTAATTAAGGTCAAATAGTAAAGGAATCACTAGATTTTTTTTCCGATGTGATTCCTTGGGTTATACCTAATTGGGAATATGAATTTTAAAATGACATATTTCTTAATGGTAATCCAATTTCAAAATAATCTCAATGAAAAATCAAGTAGAAATTTTGGAATTGTGAAAATAGTTTTTGGAGATTCTTGATAAAGGACTCATTCATTTTAGCACTAAACCACGAGGGTCTCCTATCTTATTTTTTAAAAATAAAAATGGATCTATGAAAATTTTAATTGATTATAATGATTGAATAACATTACTATAAAGAATAAGTATCCATTGCCTCATATAAATGATTTTTTGATAAACTCCCAAGAACTTTGTATATTTCAATGGTTCACCTATGATATAGGTACTATAAATTTAATTTGAGGAAGGATGACATTTTGAAAATAGTATTTCACAATAGATAAAATCATTATGATTTTTTGTTTTTTTCGTATTGGTTGAAAAATTATCCAGCTACATTAATGGATCTAATGAATTGAGAATTATATGAATGTTTGGGAACGTTTTCAGTTATTTTTATTGATAATATATTGATTTATAAAATAGTAACATGAATCTTGAAATATTTCTATGGGTTTTTCTGTTTTCCTGTAATGTCCCAAAAATTCCATATAATTTTTGTAATAATGTGGAATTATTTTAAGACTGTGAAATTTGACGACGCATGATTTTGAGGCCTGGAGTTCCAGGAATGATCCATTAATGTTTTTTTAATAATTAACTTGCACTCTTATGTAGTATTCTCAAAATAATGGAATAACTCTTATAAAGTTACTTGGATCAGAAATCTAAGGGCATCGTTGCACTAAGGATGGCATGTTTACCCTAGGTGCGACTTATGTTTAGTCGTCGCTTGCCTATTTTGAGAAAACCCAAAAATGGAATAATCGTAAATACAATAATAAAATAAATCATTTTATTTTTCAAATTATTATAACTAAAAAATGGTAAATCAGATTAATAATCTGAGACTACCGCTAATCTCAAGAGGGTATGCTTTCTTTAGGCAGATATTAACATTGGCCAGCACGGTCCATAATATAAAGTTAGTGTTTGGCCGTAAAAATAATAATTATTTGACAATTATTTTATTGTAAAATCCATAACTATTAATCTGTAACTGAAATTGGAAATCCGATAGTTATGTTTGGTTTTTTGGGGTGTGTTTCACCAAGGTAGAGCCTAACCTCGACCGGTGGGGGTCGAGGGTGATTGTTATTAATTTAACGATCTTTTTTGGGTATATTTAGTAAAAAAGAAAGCAAATTTTCCTAACATTTGAACTTATGCTCGGATTACAAATCAGAGTGCACCGTTGAATATACAACCCTAGGATTCACTTAAGGGAGTCATTACTTTGACGACAGTAGGTCTGGAGAAGAAGTTATTCTTTTTGTGACTTTTAAAAGGAAATGAAATAAAATAATCCCACTATTTTATTTCCATTCCACAAACGAACAAGCGGTATTGTGGGACCAGGGGTGAGTCAAGCCATTAATTGTCATGACCTTTCAAATACAATATAACAACCTCATTAAAATCTAGAAAGGTTAATATTAAATGTACCTTCATAAATTCCACGATTGTTACTTAACAGACCCCGCTTATTTATATGGAGCTTTGGGGGAGGAATTAGCATGAATTCAACAACAGAAAAAGCTCTAGTAAAGTGTCACGATGCCCAACACATAGAGGATAGAGCAGGTTCCAGTAGGTGGTGATGAGCGACTCTGATGCACGAACCGAAGAACGACGATCGAGCGATGTCGTTGGAGGCTTTTTGCGGGGACGATGAACGTCGACACTTCCTCAAAAGTGGACACTCTCCAACGGTCATGAGGTTGGGGATTGATTTTAATATGATTGAATTATATTTATTCATTATATCATAAATTCGTGATGATGATTTCTAGATGAACACTGCCATCATCCTGCACATAAACCTTGTTCCTCTTTCTTGTTATTCTTCATTTGTTCTTTGTACATTCATCATTCCTAATATTTATTGATGCTGGAAACACTGAGTTTTGTAGAGAATGATATATGGACATAGATCCCTTGACACAAGGATTGAGAATATGAGATAATTTAATTTTTTTGGCGAGGAAGGAAGCTGCAGAGGCTCACGGAAGAAGGCAGCATCAGGCACCCGACATGCCACAAAGGAGGAAGGGCGGTGCACGTCTGTGCCACTGGTTGTAAAGGAGGCCACAAAACATCGGCCGCAACGGAGTTGGGTGGCAGCCGACATCGGCCCAGCTTCATGGAAGAGCATCTATGCACATCCGCGCCGCCAGTGTAGTAGGAGGCCATGGTGGAGGCCGGACGGCAGCCGACATCCGGCTGGCTGTAGGTGTAAAGTGTCGACATCACATCTTTGGAAAGGAAACCAACCGGCCATTCTGACCGGATGAGGCACACTGTGCGGAACTGCCTAGTGGTCCCACATTCCAGTAGTGTGAAAAAATGGACAATAGGCTATTCCGTATTCTGGGGGGGCGCCTCCCCCCCAGGTTACTGCTAGGGCGGACCGCCTGCCCCCCACGGGCTTCCCATTGGGTCGTGCCCTTCGCGGGCTGGGTCGGGCCACCCCATTCACGAGTCAAGCTATCCAACGGACCATTGAGATAGGCCTGCCAAGGCCCAATCCTTCTAGGTCAGACTCATACCGGGGCTGGTCAAACCGAACAGGGTATGTCTGATAGGGTCGGACCGGACCCGGGCCCATCGAGGCCCAGTGTTACCTTTTTGGATATAACATGATAATCAGGCATCCTTTTGTTGAAGCGTTTAAGTAACAAGAATCCTTGGATCGATATGTCCCTTTTGATATACTACACTTGAGTTTTGGATATGGATGGAGTACATCCATGTTGCATCGGACCCCAAATCCAACCAGGCCCTCTGAGCGGAAACAGAAATAACTTACAGACCGTGCATCTGATTGACGTTATGTCTACTTCATTGGGTCCCTTATGACGTGGAAAACCTTTTTGATACTTCTTCGTGGGACATTGAGTTATTTGAGGTATGAACTATGGCTTGAGGTTGAGTTCTCCCTAGCACAACACATAGAGAATAATGCGACTGGCTGAGACTTGATGACTTTTGACTGTTTCAACTCAGATTGACTTGACGGGCTCAGTGGATAGCGCCTTTATGTGATGAGGCAGACCCACAGTGGGGATCACATTTGTGTGACATAGCAAACCCATTGTACTTGACAAGAGGAGTACCCCAGTAGGCCACGCGGGGGAGTGCCTCTGTTAGACGTGAGAGACCGACGGTTGGGAGGGCCTCTGTGTGACACGGAAGACCCAGGGTATGCGATAAGAAGTGTACCCCAACAGTCCATGGTTTGTGAGAGGTTCATCTGCGCGACGTGGTTTGACCACTGTACTTGATAGTGGAGGAGTTCTCCAGCAGCTGGGTTGTTTGGAGTGTTAATGGTCACTACCCCTAGAATAAATCCCGGTGTGAGATTTCTTTATACAGTGCTTGTGATTTTGGTTATTCTATGTCATACTTTTACCTTCATGGTACTATCTTTTTGGTGATACCTGTGTAGTACTTTTACCTTCGTGGTTTTACCTTCATGGTGTTACCTTTGTGG
Source organism: Viscum album (assembly GCA_963277665.1). NCBI lineage: Eukaryota > Viridiplantae > Streptophyta > Magnoliopsida > Santalales > Viscaceae > Viscum > Viscum album. Next base: position 1,879,773,606 of record OY728148.1, on the reverse strand, counting down.
AATTATTCCCTCATGTATGAGATGTGTTTAACTTGATAACATATGTGTATATAAGGGAATATACATAAGTAGGGTTTAATATTGTTTCTTTGATTTGGTGTTTATCCAATGTGGATTTGAGAGACCATCTGGGGTATCAGGGTCCCTACTCAGTATCATTATACTCACCCCTTCATGGGCTACACCCACACCTTGTCCTATTTGTGGAAGATGATAGACAACGTTGACTACGTACGTGGGTCCCAGGAAACAAGGTAGCTCAGTGGTGGACTTTATACGAGGAATACCCTAGAGACAACCGTTCGAGAGCTATACTTACCCTTCAGTTAGGATCCTTTGAATTTGTTCACATGATATATTTTATGTTTAACTTGTACTTTTCAGTTTACTTGTACATTATAGTTGTGCTTCTATTTTGGCCCCATTCTACTTTCTGTATGCACCTTTTTTACAATATATAGTTTTACTATGGGAATGTATCATTCTTTGTGCTTAGTTATGTGAGTTTAGAGGTTATAAATGCAATTATTTCATGTTTTTATAGAATATGAATTTTGGTGGTAGTCGCCAGCCCCTTGCCTGTGGAAGGCAGGATTGGGGTAGTCACAGAACATGCCCCGAGAGATACGTTGTGACAAATTGCGATCAGAGGAGTTCGGTTATACCGAAGAACTGTGACACAGATATTTTCATTGAATTAATAATGTTATGTTTAATGAGTGTGGTTTTCAGTTTAGGGAGTCCAGTGTTGTTGCAGTGGCCGACATATCCATATACAAGGACCCTGAATTCGGATTTCCGACTCAGTGCATGAAAACACTGATTGTGTGTGCTTTTGAAAAGTTTTTCTTTTGATTTCTTTGGAGTCAGCTCACTAGAAATCACTTAATGGCCATGGAAAACCTATTTCTTATCAGGATGTCACCACAAAGATAGCCACCTAGGTTTCTCGAGAGAGTACATGATGATGACCAACCGAGTGACGAGGCTCCGGTGTAGAGCCCTCTTATGGCGTTATCACCTTTGGGTGGTGTACCAGCATAACCACTACCCATTGGATGAGTGTTTTCACAATCCAAACTAGTAGAGGATGAACAATGATTTAGAGAATTGCAATACTTCCAATGGTATATGCCCTTGAGGTATCGAGGAGAGATATATTCCAATGTAGGTGAGTACTGGTCGGAGGCTATGGCAAGAGTTTTCTGCCTAGTTGAGACACCAGTAGAGAAGCTAGTGATCATAACTTCTAATCTTTTCCAGTGAGTGACCATGAGGATGTTCATCATAGTTATGGGGATTCAGTATGGGGACCGTTTCCTAAGATAGTACCTTCGGGTTGTGTGTTAGCTATATCATTGCCCGTTGGTCTGTAGTTACAACCAGTGGTACCAGTAGAGGATACATTTTTTATTTATGCCTTAAATGAGTTTCAACATCAGATAAACTTATGATTCCAAGGTTTTCTCGACTCAAAGAAGGCTAAGGATTGTCTTAAGGAGCTAATTGAGAGTTTTCTAGAGCTTCTATAGCTTCAGTAGGATGACATGTCGGTAGCTGAGTATTCATTGAGGTTTACTAAACATTCATGGTACTCGATGAATACGATACGATCAGTTCTTCAGGGATCGGACCTCCGATCAATGTGTGTTTAGGGACATCCAATCTAGCACTATTCCTCTATGCATTCCAACCTATGTTAGGGTGCTAGGGAGAACCTTTTCGGTTGTTTTTTTTGGTTGAGCGGATGCATAGAGTGAATGTTAACAGTGTAAAGAAGGAATCTGATGCCAATCTCAGAGACCTAGGCATGTAAAATGTTTTGGGAAGAGGAATTGTTAAGGACAATTGAATATTTAGGGCAGTAGATGTGGAAGCAGAACTAGGGGAAAATCATGAGGTGGCATACATTTTGAAATTTCACAACCACCACCTCATTGTAGTCCCACCATGATCCGGGAGCTGGAGGACAAGGGAAGGGAGTGGCTGACTATGGTCAAGGTGTGCGACCCAAGGGCTCTAGGAATGATTCAATGCACGGTTTGTGTCTACTACTAGTTAACATATTAATAGACATAGGTACCAATCATGCCTTCCATCCAAGAATCATTTCCAAGATCTAGAGTTTCTGGTTAAGTTGTTAATGTGACCCTCGTGTCTAAATATACCTTTTGGTGGAGGCTCGATAATGAGAATTACGCTGATGGTCTGATCTGACGCTTGAGGTGAGAGTTTTGGTTGGATCCTCAAGGTGGCAGCTTCGTGGCCTTAATACATTAGTTTGGGTATGGAATAGGCATCCGAAGTTTATACTTATATTAATTATATTAGGACAAAAGGTTGTTTTTTATCTAAAACATGAAAATGGAGTTTTCCTTGGTTGGAATAATACGAAACCTAGGAGTCACATGATAAACTCAAGCATTGGATGTTACAGGCGATCACTCTTGAGTAGGCTAGACATACCCTCGTGGTAGTAGGGGTTTTTAGTTTTTAGTTCCAAATATGAGTGGCAGAAGATGGGGACATCTTCTTAAAATAATTTTCCAGGATTACCTTCTTGATGGGAGAGGAACGTATGCATTGGTTAGGTACTACAAGAAATTTGTACCCGACTTCTCCAGGGTAGAGACACCCTTTTCAGTTTTGAAAAAAATGGAGGAGCCTTTACTATGGACATAGAAGTGTCAGCAAGGATATCAAGAGCCGAGAAATAAGGTAACAAGTATAACTATGCAACCCATTACCTAGAGTTATCAGCAATGGCCTTTGCGCTGAAGATGTGGGGGAACTACTTGATGGGTGAACAATTTATGGTTTTCTCAGACCACAAATGTCTCAAGTATATCTTCTCACAGAAGGACCTGAACCTGAGGCTGCAGCGTTGGCATGAGTTCCACCAAGACTATGATGTTAAGATAGTCTATAATACTAGGAATGGGAACATGGTAGAAGATTCCCTCAACATGAGGTCTTGTCTATAGTTGCTGAGTGAAGCGACAGAGTAGCTAAATGCATTGCATATATCCTACATGGATAGAGATGAAGCAGCATACCACCAGTCTATGACAGTAACTCCCCCACTCCTTCAGCAAGTCAGGGACGCATAGCTTGGGGACACTGACTATGATGATTGATGTGCTCAGATATCCATAGGACATGCACCTGATATATTTTTTGATGTTGGGGAGCACACCATCCTCTTTAGAGTACGTACTATGGTACCAAGGGTGCAACATGAGGAATTGTTGAGGGTGTTCAATACATCCTCTCTGGTGGTACATCCTAGTGTTGTAAATTTGTACTAGGACCTATGGAATAAATATTGGTGGCTAGGGATGAAGAAAGTAGTGGCAGAGTTGTAACACGATGTCTCACTTGTCAGTATTTAAAGACTGCACATAGTTGGAAGAAGACTTATACTGACAGGATTTGGAGACCCTTGGAGTTCTAGGATGGAGACCATGTATTCTAGTGGGTCTCTTCTCGATGGGGACTACAGACTTTTGGCTGAGGCGACATGTTATCACTTATGGTTATCAATCATTTTATGATACATTAGAGGATAAGTGAGGTATCATACCACTTGGGAATTCCGCTATATTTGGAGAGGGTTCATGACATCTTCCATGTATCCCAGTTGAGGAGATACATACATGACCCATCTCACATCATCGACCATGTTGATGTGGACATAGATGATGTGGTGATGTTTATGGAGGTTCTAGTAGAAAATGAGAATCGATTGGAGCGGGTCCTTCATGGGTGGTCGATACCCCTGGTGCATGTATGCTGGCAGAATGAGAACCTCTAGAAGAGCAAATAGGAGTAGGAGCCATAGATCTGTGCTCAGAACCCCCATTTGTTTCCATAGTCTATGTTGTGGATTTTGGGGACGTAAATACATAAGGTGGGGAGAATTTATTATCCCAGAAAATCCATATTTTTTTTAATTATATGGAATTATTTCGAGATCATGAAATCTAACAGTGCATGATTCTGAGGCCCAGAGTGCCTGGTATGATCTGTTGATGTTTTGATAAGATTTAATTTGCGTACATACGCAGTTTTCCTGAAAATGTGGAATTACACATAAAACAATTAATCTGATCTGAAATATGAGGGCACTGTTGTGCTCAGGATTGCAGGTTTACCCTAGGTGCGACTTAGGTTTAGTCGGAACATGCCTCATATGAGAAAACTCAAAATTGACCTAACCAAAAAAAAATAATAAAATAAATAATTTTATTTTTCTAATTCTTATAACTCACAAATGGTAACTCAAATTAAAAATCTGTGACCACCGCTGAACTCGTGAGGGTATGCTTTCTTTAGGAAGATACAACCATTGGCCAGTGCGAGCCACCTGGGAACGTTAATTTGTGGAATTTATTAAAATAATTAAGTGACAATTATTTTATTGTAAAATACATAACTTTTAAATGGTAACTCGGATTGGAAATCTGAGAGCACCTTTGGGTTCATAGGAGCACAATTCACTTAGGAAGAGCCTATCCTCGACCGGTGTGGGTCGAAGGTGACTTTTATTAATTTTACGATCATTTTTTCAGGTACATTTAGTAATCGCACGAGCGGTGTTTTCTAACTTTTGAACCGGTGATTGGATTAAAAACTTGAGGGCACCGTCGAATCCACTGCACCAGGATTCTCTTAAGGGAGGATTTACTTTTACAATAGTAGGTCCATAGAAGAAGTTAGTTTTTGGTGACTTTTAAATGGAAATGAAATAAAATAATCCCACTGTTTTATTTCCATTCCAAAAATGGACAAGTGGTAGTGTGGGACTAGCGGCAAGTAAATCCATTAAATGGCTTGACATTTCAAATACTATGTAACTGCGACATTGGAATTTAGTAAATTTCATATTAAATGAACTTTATAATTTCCATGATCATTACTTACCCCCCCCCCTCTTATTTATATAGAGTTTGGAGGGTGGAATTGTCACCACTTCACCAAGCGATGTATCTCTAGTTAAGTTCCGCAACACCCAAAACATGGAGTATGGATTCGGTTCCAGAGGGTGGTGACGAGTGACCCCAAAAATCGAACAGAATAATGACGATCATGTGGACCCATTAGAGGCTTGGTGTGGGGATGAAGAACCCCAAAAAATCCTCAAAGGAGGATACTCTCCAATGATCTTTTGTTAGGGTTTTGTTTTTAAAATGATGGAATTCTGTTGATTCTTTATATCCTAAATTCATGATGACAATGGCCACACAAACACAGCCATCATCCCGCACATAAATCATGCTCCCCTTTTTTTATTCTTATCGTGTTCCTCGTGCATTCTTCAATGCCTAATATTTATTGATGCTAGAAACACAAAGTTTAATAGAGCGCGATATATGGAAACAAATCCCTCAATGATAGTATTACTAAAATGCGATTATTTACATTTCCAGGCATAGAACAAAGCCACAATGGATCATGGAAGAAGGAATCACCCGAAACCCAGCCGATTGCGAAGGAGGAAGGGCAGCACTCATCTGGGATGCCGTTTGTGAATGAGGTTGCGTCCAGTCAGCCCCAGTGGAGTAGGGTGGTGACCTCCATCTAGCCGGCAACATGGAAGAGCGAAAACATGCGTCCACACTGCCGGTGGAGTAGGAGGCTACGACCGCTAGGCCGCGGTGAAGGCCAGAGGGCGGTCGCAACCCGGACGACCGCAGGTGGAGAGTGGTGTCGTTGCACCGCTGGAAGGAGAATCGGTTGGAAGTTCTGGCCAGATGAGACACACTATGCATGACCTTTGAGTGGTCTCACGTGTCAACAGGGTGACCAAATAGCCGACGGGCCTTTCAGATTTATGGGGGCACACCTCCCCCCAGGTTGCAGCTAGGGAGGACCGCCTACGCACCGCGGGCCGCACCGTAGGCCGCCCATGGTGCCGTGACAATAGGTTTTTTCAATCGGTTGTGCCCTTTGCGGGCCAGGCCGGGCCGGGCCCATCGAGGCCCATGCCATCCAGGCCAGACCCAGAACTGTTCGGATTGACCCGAACTGGGTCGGGGCAGCCGAGGCTGAGTCGGGCTGGGTCAGTCTGATCGGCTCAGATCGGACCAGGGCCCTTCTGGGCCTAGTATTACCTTATTGGCCATAACTTGAGAACCATGCGCCGATTTGATTAACCGGATATGGAGCAATAATCCTTGGATCTAGATGGTCCTTTTTATATACTCCACTTCTGTTTTGGATATGGTTGGAGTATGGCAGTGTTGGATCGGACCCCAAATACAACCGAGCGCTCATAGTGGAAATACTAATAACATGAAGACCGGGCGTCTGATTGACGAGTTGTCTGTTGAATTGGGTCCCCCATGAAATGATTGACCATTCGATACTTCCTTTTTTATACTTCATGGAACTTGAGGTAAGACCTATGTATTAGAGAGCGGTTCTCCCATGCACGATACATACGGAACACTATGAATGTCGGAGACTTGATGACTGATGACCATTTCAACTCAGAGGGACTCGACTGACCCAGTGGGGAGAGCCTTTGTCTGACAAGGTAGACCCACATTGGGGAGAACCTTAGTGTGACATGGCAGACCCATGGTACTCGACATGATGAGTTCCTCAGCACCCCCCGAGGGGGAGTGCCTCTGTGTGACGCGACAGACCCATTGTGTGGAGCACCTCTGTGTGACGCGGCAGACCCATGGTACTTGACTGGAGGAGTTCCTAAACAGTCCAAGGTTTGTGGGGAGTGCATCTATGTTATGAGATAAGACCAATTTACTCGATACATGAGGAATTCTCCAGCAGCATAGGTTTTTGGAATGATAGATGTTACTACCCATAGAATAAATCCTAGTGTGATCTATCATTACATTCTGATTGTGATTGAGGTCATGAAATGTGGTACTTTTACCGTCGTGGTACTATATTTGTTTTGATACCTATGTGGTGCTTTATCCTTTTTGATGTTACCTTCGTGGGGTTACCATTGTGTTATTCTTACCTCATTTATGAGAGGCGTTTATCTTGATAACTTAGGTGTATGTATGGACATATACCTATGTTGGGTTTAATGTTGTATCTATGTTTTGTTGTTTAACCTTTGTAGATTTTAGAGACCATTGGGGGTCTCAGGGACCCTACTAAGTATCATTATACTCACCCCTACATGGGATACTCCCACACCTTGTTGTGTTTGGTGCAGACGATGAACAACATTGAGTGAAGACGAGGGTACCAGGATTGGAGGTAGCACGAAGGTGGTCTTTAGATGAGGCATACCGCAGAGACGACCATTCGAGAGATGTACGTACCCATCATGTAGGATCCTTGGCAGGTGTTCACAAGTGTTGTTTTCAGTTATACTTGTACTTTTTAGTTTACTTTTACATTACAGCTAGGATTGAATTCTGGCCCCTTTCTACTTTCTGTATGCACCATGTTTACTATATATAGTTTTACTTTGTTCTTGTATCCTACATTGTGCTTAGTTTTTTGATTTTAAAGGTTATAATGGCAATGCATTCCCATTTTTAGGGAATACACCTTTTGGTGCTAGTCGATAGCCCTTGTCCTATGGAAGGCAGGCTAGGGGTTGTAATAGAATGACCCCTGAAGGACGAGTCATGACAAACCCCTTAAAGAAAATATTCTATACGTAAAATTAAAAAAATTTATCTTTTGGTTGTAGAAGATTTCATTATTTGGAATCATCATAAATAAATACGGAATAATAGATGAGCTTGTTATAACTAATGTGGTCAATAACATGCTAAAGAATAAAAATGTTACTCAAATTTATAGTTTTCATGGATTAACATGATATTACTAGTGGTTTTTTTACAACTTTTTATGATTATCAATCCAACTGACTATGTTAATCCTAACTAGAGTTAAGATCAATTGGATAAAAAATGGGATCACTATTTCTAGAAACAAAAAAATAGATTTTATAATGCTCTAGCTTTGGATCTACCCTCCTTAAATGGTGTTTTTTTCATATATAGTTATACTTCATTAAAATAACATGGTTTTAACATGATACATAATGATATGACAATTGATTATGCTTTATATCAATTAAAACCACCTGATTAAAATTATCCTACACATTACCTCAATTTTAATGATGTATTATTTTCTTCAAAATATTGGGGACATTATTTTTATAGATCCATGTGTGAAAATTATACTGATCAAAAAAAATTTAAGAATAAATTCACTCGAAAAATTAAATCATGAGATATAGTAGATGGATGGAATTGATAAAGGATCACAAAGGCACAAATCATTATCATCCAAAAAATGTAAATAATGTAGTTGACACTTTGAGTTAGAAATATAAGTCTTAAATAACTAGAACTTGAGATTTTGGATAATGATTTGATGAATTTTTTCATAGAATTTTTTGATGGAGGAACTTCATCTGTTTTTTGGATTCATTATAACAGTCTCTATAAAAAAATATTCATTAATATTTTAAGGAAGATCAGTAGTTATAGAAAAAGATAGAATTTATTCAGAAGGATAATTTTATTGAATTTAACAACGATAATGATTTTTTTTACGATTTTGAAACATATTATGCGTGCTCTGTAACTCTCAATGGAAGGTATAATAGTTGAGTGGAGATCATAGTCCTTTGTTTCAATTCATCCTGGAAAAACTAATTTGTATAGAGACCTTTAAGAGTATTACTAGTTGGATAAAACGAAAATATATATTACTGATTTTATAGTGAAATTTTTACTTTTCATCATTTTAGGGTTGAAATAAATTACCAGATAGGATCATTCATCAATTTATAGTTTTAGAGTGGAAATAGTAAAATATATCCAGGATTTCATGGTGGAATTTCCCTATACCTATTTAGGTAATAATGTGGTTTTTGTTATTATACATCGATTAAATAACCTTTCACCTTTCCTTTTTCATTTAGGAAAATATATCTTTAGATCATATTTATTTACTATATCATAAAAAGGTGGTCATGTTTCAGGGAGGTACTTCCTCTATTGTATCTAACGATGATCTAAGGTTCCCTTAAAAGTTTGGAAATGACTTTAGGAGTCATTGAGTATTAGATTAAATTTATGTACAACTTATCATTCTCAATATGATGGAAAAACTGAATGAACGAATCATACTATGGAATATATGATTTTTTCAATGTATTAGTGGGGAGATTCGGATCAACCAATTTCATTATTTTAGTGTGCTTATAATAACAGTTTTCATTCTAGTATATATAAGGAACCAATTGAAGAACTATATAGTAAGTGATGTTGGAATCCAAATTTATGATATGAATTAGGTGAAATGAAGTTCATGGGATCATAATTGGTAGAGGAAATTGTAGAGAATTTGAATGTAATTCAACAATAAATGAAGATGAATCCAAGTATGTAGAAAAGTTATGTGGATAAACAGAGGAAATGTCATTCTTTCGAGGTATTTGATCATATTTTTATTAATATATATCTATGGAAATGTATTATGAGTTTTAGTAGAAAGGGTAATATAAGTCCATGGTTCAATAGACCATATGAAATCCTTGATAAAGTATTATTAGTTTCTTACTGTGTATCATTTGCTCTGGGTTTATCCCAGTTACAAAATATCTTTCATGATTTGATGTAAATAATGAATATGAAGTATTCATCCCATGTTTTATGCCCTTAGGTATTTCAATTGGAAGATAAAATTTTTTATGTGGAATATATTATTCATATTCTTGACATTATAGATTAATTTTTATCGAACTACGTAATTTACAAGGTTAAGGCTTTATAGAGAAACCATATAATGGAAGAGGCAACCAAGGAATCTAAAATGTTTATGAGGGAAATATATTATCCCTTATTTTATAAGTAAATAAGCATTTGATTATTTAATTTACCAAAGTAGATAAGGATGTATAATCCCATGTAATAATGATATAAGTCTCTTTTTTTAGTAAATTTAAAAACATTGTACAATATTTCAATTAAAAGGGAAAAAGATTTATTTTCAACCAAATTGGATTTTTAGGAATTATATAGTTTTATGTAGAACAATGGTTTTCAAATAATAAAATTTATATATCAAAAATGAATTTCATTTTTTATTAAGAATTTAAAAATTATCTTAGGATTATTTTTTGATAATTTTCAATAAAAACTAATGTTTTTTTAATACGAAAAATCTTTATTTTTACAGAAAATTAAATTTTTTGTTCAAGTCTTTATAAAGAGAAATTATATTTTTGATTATTTTTAAAATAAATTTTCTTACTTTTGATCAATTACTAATAACCCAATTAATGTATTTGGAAATAATTTTAAAATAAAATGTACCACTAAAACATTTTTATACTTAAAATGACTTTTATTTGAAAAACCTTTTTTTATCACATTTTACTGGATTAATTTTAAATTAAATCCTAAAATATATATATTTTAAATATAGAAAAAATAAATCCATATTTGGAAGTTGGGTTTTACTGTTTATTAAAAAGATCCCTATTATTTTTTCTCCATATGAATATTAACCATAGTAATTTTATTACCATGTTAAAGGGTAAATCAGTAAATTATAGATAAAAATAAAATGATAACGAATTTAAAATGAAAATAAAACTTGCATTTATTTTATTATATGATTCCATTTCGTCCATAATCATCAAATATTTGGTTATATGGCCTTTTTATTGTATTTTGATGTAATTATGACATTTATATTATTTTAATTAATGAAAAGTGAAAAATATCACACTCTTGTTTTTAAAAACTATAATATATTAAACTAAGAGATAACTAGAGGATATGATCCATTAAAAATATATTTTTTGAAATATAAATGATTTATATTCACCATGATAATTTTTTTTCAATTTTTATTAAAAAAAAATTAACTTATATTCTTACACAATGCTGACAAAATATTTATTTAATTAAAGTAAAAAATAAAATAAATGACATTAAAAATATTAAAAGTTGTAAAATTTGAAATAATTAATTCATACCATGAATTTTATAGATAAATATAACATTACATGGGACTTATTAAAATAATTTATTAAAATTTCATTTGATTTATTGGTGTTATAAAAGTCAGTTAAATGAATAGTTATAAAATTGAAATTATTTATATATTGTTAAAAGATATAAAATTACTAAAACTCCAATAATTAGAACATGAATAGGATATGGTTGAAAATATAAAGAGTTATAATTTTTTTTAATATATATATATTTGGTTACTATCTTGACACCCATAGAGTAAAAAACACATTATCATGGAAAATGTGGAAAGGGTTAATAGGAGAGTAGAAAAAGATTAGGGTAAAAATGTGATCTAAAAATTAAAAATTTATTGGATGTGAGGGTTTCAATATATCCACATATTATTATTTAATTTTATCATTTTGGATCTATTTTTAGGTCAAAATTATTTTATCTTAAAATAATATTTTAATAAATTCCAAGAGTGCCCCTCCCCTATATTATAAAAGAAAACCACTTTATTTAATTTCTTTACATATCAATACCCAGTTGGATCAGCCCAAATATACAAAAATATATTCCTAACCTCTTTTGACATATTCTAGAGGCCTTATTTTGGGAATAATACAAATATTATAGTTCTTTAAGAGTTAAGTAAAATTTATTTTTCTAATAAGAGGATGATAAAGAACGCATGTGATGGATTTGACCCAAGGAAATGTACTTTTTAAAAATAATATACTTTGATGGTTTCAATAAAAAATAAATTTTTATTCTATATCCATATTTTTTAAATTATTTTATGTATGTATTCTTATATATATAAATGAATTAGGAAATGACACTTTATGTTTCATTTTAATTTCATTCAATGGTTTTAAATAGGAATATTTTTACAAAATGTTTTAAATTTCTTTAGAAAATGAAAAATGGAATGTTTTATTTTAACATATATGGATACAACGAACTTTACCACACCCAAAAGTGATATTTTATTTTTGGATTAATTTGAAATATTTCGTGTTTGCATTAAATAAATAAACCCACCAGCTCGATGTTTTTAATTATTTTAAAAATGGGTATTAAAATGGATTAGATATATCAGTATTCAAAAATGTTTTCTTAAGGATGAAAATAAAACATATTATAATGAATGATTTTTTGTATTATATTATATTTTCTGGGCATTGTTTATGTGTATTGGATGTTCTGTTATAAAATAAGGACAGATGATCCCGTTTTAAATATAGAATGAATTGGGTAATGAAATAGAGTAAAATTACTACATTTCTCATATGTAATTATAATAATATAATTTTATGTTTATTCTAATTGAAACCTTGGTGGTTATTTTATGTATAACATTGATGACTATTCAATATGTAACCATAAAGGTTATCAAATTATTAGTAGTGATATGAAAATGATTCCCCAAGTAACCCACATGATTTATCTTTGCTTAGTATGCGTGTTTGTGTTAATATTTTGAATAATCAAGGTAAGTTAATTATTTTATGTTTAAATTTGTGTATATTATATTTTTTAAGGGTGAAAAGTATAAACTTGCGAAAAAATATTAATATTTATTCCTGATTCAAAAAAAACATCTATGTTTTATTTTGGATTTATGATGTCTTATGAAATGTTTTTTTGAAATGATTTTGGAATATTTAGTGATTTCTCGGGTAATAAAATTTTTATTTTGAGCACAAATTTTTTCATTGAAAAGGAATATTTTTATAAGTATTCATAGACTAATGATTTTTTCTCTATAATTATATCCTTTGTTAATTTTTGTTCTCATCCCATATTTTAAAATGTATTTCCTCATGTTTTAGGATGGGTAAGGAAAAAAAATATTTAAAAATTAATTTCACTAATTTTTTTAATGAATATTTATTATGTTTAATTATACTAATTAAATATTATCAAAAAATGGATACTAATAATAAGTTCCCAATTTATAATATATTAGTTTTTTATATAAGAGTTGTGGATATAATCTCTAAAAAAGTATACCCAAAAGATCAATTGGGGTGTATGATAGTGATTTATAGTATTAATTCACTAAATGTTTTAATTTTTAAGGATGTGGCTTTATATAATGTGTGATGATATCCCCTTACATAGAACTATATGCATTAAGGAGCTATAATAACCCACCTCAATCATAGGATTCTATGAGACGTAACTAAAAAACTATGTTAAAGAAGATGAAAAGGTGGACACCTATGATAGGATGGGAGATGATGATGATTAATTTCCAAGAGGAGTCCCAATAGTGGATCAGTGATAAGGAAACATAAGCACAGAATGTGATGGAAAATAATGTTGCAGGACGGATTAATCTTCCCAAGATGAATGTCCACAAAAAATTCAAGCCATGTAAATAAAAGACCAACCCAAAAAAATGTAAATCATGCATATATAATTTTTCTAATAATCAAATAATTATAAAAAATAACCATTTATGTAAAACAAATATAAATATTCAAAAACATGGAAATTTCAAATAGAAATCACAATTAAAAACATGCATTTTTTCATATGAAATCACAATTGTTCATTCACCTATGGTTATTAAACTAGAACTCAATTCAACTTATTTAATAATTTATTGAATTTATATTAAACCATGAACTTAGTAAAAATGTTAGAAAAGATATTATTATTTTGTATCTTCATGTCACATATGGTTCCATATTCAATAAAATTGAAAATAAATTGTAATTTATATTATTTTATCAAGATACAAGTAATTTTATCCCAAAAGAATGAGTATTTTAGTAATCTTGCTGAACCAGATACATACTATAATTTCACATTTACATTTTAAATAATAAAATATCACATGGTATTTTATTTGAGAACATAATTTTCCCCTTTAACATATTCCTATATATTAATCCCAAAGCACCTCCTAGTATTATGGGAAATATAATTATTAGATAGTGGTCAGGTCATATGATCAATAATGATATGCGTATACTGGAATCTAAAGAAATAATTAATAATATGGAAATAAAAAAATGATAATAAAATTAATCCATATAAATAATCACATTAGTAAAAATTATCCATGGATAAAAAAACTATTTAAATAATCATATGGGTATCAATAAATTACATTATAATAATAGAATGTATAATACTAAAAATCATAAAATTATCATTGACTATTAGATCCAAGACATCTGAAACATATTTTCAATGCCTCAGGCCAAGTCCTCTTCCAAAAATGAGTATGGCCTCAGCAAAAAAACTAAAATAGTTTGTTTAATGACACCTGTCGATGCATCTATGGTATATTTAATTCCAAGACCCACCGATAACTTAATAAGTACCAATCATTCCTTATATGAATAAATAAAAAAACATAACCGACTCCCCTGAAAATCAATAACTTCTCATATCTGATGAAGTAATATATATAATATAATTAATTTCTCAAATAAAACTGATCCTAAAAAATCCATAAAAAATATTGTATATGTTATAATAAGATAAAAAAATTTGAAAATAGTAATAGTAAATGAATAATGTGGACATAAATTAAATAACATAAAAATATAAATGGATAATTCTTGAAGAAAATTTTATTTTTTATCTTGAAATCAATTATTTAAAAACAATAAAAATATAAGGGAAAATATTTTCTATGAAAAAATATAAAAATTTAAAGGAAGAATCAAATAAAATATTATTCTTGATTTCATGAAATTTTTTTCATTTATATATTTTAAAATTTTCATTTCACTCTCTTGTAAAAATGTTAAAAGGTACCTCATTCATAAAATGATAAAAATATTCCATTCAAAATATTTTTAAAAAAAGTATATAATTGTTAAAAATTTATTTAACAAATAATTGGATAGTAATAAAAAATTTCTTTAATTTTTTAAAGTAATTTTTTGATATATAATAAAATTATTCACCATGTCGGTGCATAAAAATAAACAATCTTGATTAATGATGAGGTTGTGAAATAAACCCTTACAATTGGTCTCACTTATTTTATACATGGTCAAACATATTTATTAATAAATATATATTTTTTTTACAAATATTCCTAAAAGATAATCATATATTTCATCCTATATATTAGTTGTAATCATTTATCCCCATTTTATTAATAATTATTTGTTAAATTCACTACTTCATGTAATAAGTGCTTCAATTTTCATGTATGTGTTGGTCTAGTAATTTTAGTTTTTATAATCTAATCAAATATTAAGCATATAAAAAATATAATAATGATATAAAAATAATATATATTCAATATATATGTATTTTGAGTAATCTATATTCTTTGGAGATAAAAAATGAACTGCACCGTTCATGTAGACAGTAGGTCATTTTTACGCATGAAAGTTGATTCCATTTTTTAAAACATGGAATGAAAGAAAGGTATATAATTATTTACCTATATAGAGTAATTATAATATAATTTAAATCATATATATTAATAAAATACATATTTATTACCTTTTAAGTAATATATAAATGAAAAATAAATCATATCACTTTGTGGTTGTGGTAGTCGAATTATACGCAGGAGCGACGTTATCATTTTTCAACAATTTGGAAGGTAATAACGTAGATTTGATATTATAATTATATTTTTATAATTGTTTAAAAAATATAATATTTAAATATTAAACCCATTAAAATTGAAATATAAAAAATATAGTAATGAAAAATGAATTACATCACTATACGGAGACGATAACTCGTATATACACATGAGAGATACCATCACATCCCATTTGATGGGAATGATGGTAGGTAATGAGTATTTCATAATAATAATAAAACCAAATTATATTTATTATAATAATTTTTTTTATTGTATGAGAAATAAATTATATTTAGATGAGGTAGAGGATGTAAAAACAAAGTGATTGGTTAAGGTGGTTACAATTAATTTTCAAGAACCCCTAAAAAATATACTCTTAAGTGTCCTGAGGTTGGTATTTTGGTATGACCACCACCTGTAAGACGTTTCTAAGGAATTTTAAAATGAATTATTGGTAGGTTTTTTTGATATAGAAGGATCAATATAGAGTAAACATTGATTATTTAGGTAGTATTTTATAATTGAGGAGAGGGGAACTTTTTTAATTTCTTAAAAGATTAAATTATAATAAAATCATTATCCAGAAACATGTACCCAAATGGTTAGGGATTATAATCTATGGTATTATATGGTATATATAACATAAAAAAATTTGATAGGTTTATATGGTGTTTTAAACCTTATCATTTGGTTGAACTCTTTAGTTAATGTATTTTAAAAATAAATGCGATAATGTTTTTTTCACTATTAAAAGTAAATAATGTTACAAATAAGGTGAAAAATTGATCATAAATGAACATTGTATAACATTTTAGACCATAAAGTATAGATCATGTCCTATTTAAATTATTTAATTATTTTTAAATAATTTAATAAAAAATATTTTGATAAATTAGCATTAATTTTAATTTCGAATCTATTAATTTAATTTCACTCCAAATACAACGTGAAAAGTTTTATTTGAAAAATAATTCAGTTAATAATAACTATTATGTCATATTAATCTAAAAAATTACAGATACATTATAAATCCATAAAATTATACAGATTTTTAATATTTCCAATATCATTTATTTTATTTTTTTATTAATTGAATAAATATCATGAAGGCATTTAATGTAATTATATTATCAGAAAAAATTATAAACAAATTATCATAATAGAGATAATTTCATTATTTAGAAAATTAGAATTTATAATAGTTAGTTACTTTATTTTTTCTCTATGTGGGCAAATAATAGACATTTAAAACTATGATAGTAACATTTTCTAACTCTCATTGAATTAAATTTTATTTTTGTTATATTCCTAGAAAAATTATCATTAAACAATTATAATTAAATACTAATGTGTTTATGATTGAAATTTATTTATCCAATAATAATTAGGATGAAATATTATGACTTTATCAATAATTTTAATATTGTTTTACCCAATATACCCATTACAGTGGTGATAAATTTTAGCACAGTTACTATTTATAAAGAAAAAAATTAAAGGGTCCTATATACTAATATTGAACATTATGATTAAATATATAGAATAACTTTTTTCTAATTAAATAAAAATAAGTGTTAGAGAATAATTTCAAAATAATGATACAAAATTTTTTGAAATATCCTTTTAGAAAAATACCGTTTTTCTAAAAAATACCCTTTTATGTTCAAAATTGTTTTTATACAAAATTAATTTTAAAAAATATGATTAAAATGAACCTAATTTTATATAAATAGTATAATATAACTAATTTATTTTTTGTAAAATTTTAAAATAAAATGACAAATTGTAAATTCTTGAGAAGAATGAAATTTTTGTTAAAAATCATTATTTTTCACTATTCAAAGCGAAATCAATCTTTTTAGAAAAATTCCAAAAATTTGAAATAATATTATTATATAATAATTAATTAAGAAATGGATTTTTTTTAAATTAAAATCATATAAGATTCAAAAATTGACTATAATACATATTCACAAAAAGAAATAAAAATCCTTGTTGGAGAAAATATATCGCTTAAGCATAAAATAACTCTTTTGAAAAATGAGTACTCATTTATGAATAATTAATCGATTATTTTTCATTAAGTAGGTTATTCATATAAATTTAATAATTTATTTAATATTATTCATAGTTTCAAATTTAATTGTCAGTCTATAATATCCCAATATAAATAATAATATTTTTTGGTTTGTTTGGGATTTGTGTTGGGGTGATATACACTATCATATAATGTGTTATTTTAATATCTCTGGTTGTTTCATTCTTTTACACTTAAATAAATTGTGAACTCTCAATTTGAACAATTTTGAAGTTATTATTCTTTGATTTTTTGGAAATAACTTTATGTAAAACCCACATCCTAAAAAGGGTTAATAAAACATCCTCTTAAAAATAGGGGAAGAGGAAAATGAAGTTCAATAAAAAATTAGATCTCTGAATAACATTAAATTAGTGAGAAGTAAAAATATGGTCATGAATGGGAACATTTAATCCCATGGATTCATGTATAGTGATATAAAATATGTTTATGTGAAATTTAACCATACAAAACATTAAATATGTGTTGGTTACAAGTCATTGAATTTCTTAGTAGGAAAAGTAAATAAATAACATTTTTTTATTACAAGGACCTTTTTCTATAGTCAATGTATTATTTTACTATCTATATAAATCAATATAAAAATTAAATTACTTTATTTATTTCCACTTCATAATCAAAATCTCATCCTTTAGTTGTTCTTTGATCAATTTCCACTTCATCTCATACACTAGGAAATGTATATTCAAGATTGTTTTTATGCCTAATGAAATTTTAATGAATCATAACATCCATAAGTAATTCCTTTGACCCCTTAATATTCACCAAAACAAAAATTTGTTAGAATATGTTATCCAATATAATCAATCACACTACAACATTAAAAAAGAAACCATGGTTAAACATGATAAATTTTATAAGTAGTTAACCATAATGATCTTCTAAAATATTACAGACTATATTCAAAACACAAAAATTTGACCAAACATTTATACCTAGAATATAAAAACTAGTTTATAATGTCATAGTCCAAATATTATAATACCTTGATCAAATATACAATTATCCTAAATCGTATCCACTATCGTATTATCATAATTCAATTTGATTGGGTATTTACTACTTGGTACCACATCAAACTTTTGGACCTAGTTTCATTTATAAATTGATTCTACGGCGGCATTGGAATATTATATATACTCTAACTCCACTATATAATTGTAAACAACTGGCTTGTTTGAAATTTTCCATCTCATAACTCCTCTGTAGAGACTGAAAAGATATCCATATTACGACTTCATATCATTTTGAATTGTTTGAAAACTAGAATCTGTATAACCCATGATGTAAAAAATCCTCATCTCCCCTATACAGAAGGAACATAGTATTAGTTATTCTCAAATAAGTATGGATAAATATAATATAAGTCCAATTATATACACTTGTATTGGATTGATTTCTAACTACTATTCAAACTGAATTAGAAACATCACGTCTAGTACATAGTACGTCATAAAAGATGGATCCTATCATTGAAGATTATGTGATCATACTCATTCTATCTTTCTAATATTTTATATAATGAAAAAGATTCCTCAAATTATGTATACCATGTGACACTATAATCAATCTGATATTGTATTTTGCAATACTAAATATCATTAATATATGGTCAATGTATACACCATGGAATATTCCAAGAATCCTCTTGCTTCAATCATGAATAATATTGATCCTTATAACTACTTCACCTAATTCCATAATTGAGAAACACCTATTTAACCAGCCCTTAGAAGACAATAAGACTGAAATTTAATTACCAAAATATAATATTTCATTGACACATGATACTAAGATACTGACATCATTCCCACTAAATCTCTTATGAACCCATGGATCACATTTATTCGGAATTAAACTAAATTATTTTATAGTTTCATCAAACTGAATGTTCCTTAAACAAGATGATTAAGTAAAAATAATTTATGGATATTAATTTAATAATATCTTAACTCATAAATATGTCTAAAACTACCATTGATACAAACTATAAGGACCTATCCTTAAATCATTACATAATATTGATATAAATAAATAATATACCTTGAGGATCATTATAGGTCTAGAGTTCTATATAAAATTTCCATTACTATATCATTACATCTCTGATATTTTAAATTATACACTTATACTTTAACCAATTTTTTTCACATTTATAAAACACCTTAAATAAAACTAGAATTAGTTTCTTGATATAAATCTTATTTACTTCTTTTTTTCACTTACCCTTCCTTATACCCTGTGATAAAAATTTCAAAAACATGGGATGTGCATAAAAATGTCAGTTGGAGTTATAAAATTAGGAAATAAAACATATGTACATCAATTCATAAAAATCAATGAAATCATAATTTTTTCTCATATAACATAATCTCATTAACATACATCATGAAATAATAAGATTTATGAATAACACATAGTATTCATAAATCCCAAAGGTAACTTGTGGAATCCATAACATGCATACATTGCAGATTTCACAACTACAACGAGAGTTACATTTGGAATACCAATCATAATATATTCCATAAATCCCATGGGGCATGGGATAGTTGGTGAGAGGCAGTGGCGTCCTATCCCCGAGGTTCTAAGTTCAAGTCCTCGAAAGGAAACACGTACTATATGCGTTTATCACCTCTCGTGGGACCCTCTACCCTGTGTGGAACTGTCCAGAATGCCCGGGTTCCATTAGACCAGGGACTGTCGTAGTGGAGTACATAAAGGCCCTTGGTGGTGGATGATGTCCCCCCTATACCATGTAACCCCTTAGGACTAAAAACCTTATGTACTTTTATAGGATTCTACTGTGGATGGTAAGAATATGGAGAAACATATGCTGCTTGAGTCTATTATGTAACCTATGAAAGCTTCGGTCTCTGGTACCTCTGGCCCTTTTTTCCCATCTAATATCAATGTGATATAGGGGCAGAATAAACTAATTAATGCAACCAATGCTTCAAAGGTGAAGTGTGCGCTTCCTAATCCCGATAATGAGGCTATAGAGATCATGGAGCGGCATGCCCTAGAGTAGCATATTACACATTCTGCGCCTATTGGTGTCTTTCTTTGGGATGTCACAATAGCTTCTCAAGTCTCTCAGCATGTGTCTATATTGGATACATTACAACGGCCTCCGAATGAGGCTTTAAGTGGTGGTAATATTGTGAAGGCTGACTTATTCACTATGATAGACTCCACTAATTCTCCAGACATTGACAAAGTATACAGGGAGAACATGAGTCTAAAAGGTAAGGAAAAATTTTCTCCTATAGTGACTAATAAATTTGGACCAATGAAGGTTTCTTCTAAGGACGTGCATATGGGGAAACCCTTCTCTCAACATACCTGGACTGGTGAGGTGCAGACGGAATATGTGCATGGGGAAGACATGACTTCCATTTTTTATCACTATGTGTCTCACAAGGATGATACTATTGATGATTTGGTGTATATAACGAATGATAGTGATACTTGTAATACTCCTAAACAGTGGAAATGGGAAATACATCCATGAGATAGAGGTGGAGGTCGTGGATGGGGTCGTGGAAGGAAATAGTATCTTAGATATCTGTTTTTTGTTTTCATGGGGTTACTACCCCTCTTACCCGAATCATTATTTATGTAATTTTTACACTTTTTATAATACTTTTTGGAGTCCATGGAATTTTTTCAGGGTCTACTGTTTGCGGTATATTCCATAATTCTCTTAGGATAAACATTAATGGTTACCTCCATCACATTACCAAATTAATTGAATAGCTATCATGGGCTCACCCACTCTAGGTTTATCATGGAACCACCCATATAAATAAAAAATGCCCAAGAACCATAACAAATTCATAACATATAAAAAAAGAATAATGGAAAGATGAAATTTCCACATTATAATACCAATATTACATTTCATGATTATTAAAATAATCAATTCTTTGTAAAAACCATTTTCAATAACAAAATACATAAAAATTTAATATGTTATTTATTTCACTTTTCAAAATGTTATGACTCGTTGAGGAATCCAAATATCAAATAATTCTTTTAGAAATGGAAAGGTTGTTATCACCACATACGTTAAAAAACATTTCCTTTTGTGTTTAGTAAAATGCTACGTAGAAGAAAATTCCATTTGAATGAAATTTAAAGTTAAATGGGTTTATAAAATGTATAAAATAAAGTGGTGTATAAATTAAAATATGCCTCAATGAAAAGAGATTAACACAGAGTCCCTTTCCTTGTGTATGAATTTTCTTGTTCATTAAAACTATCCTTTATACGTTCCATTTATGGCATGAATGAGTCATATCACTTTGAGGGGGTGGTAGTCTACACTTCCTCCAATGAAATTATCCTATTTAAACACTATGGAAACCATAAATGTATACTATAAATGATAAATTATAGAATCATATAGACAATATAAATATATTACATATCACATATAAATACAATTTCTATCATAATGGCCACCATGAGAGGTGGTATGAGATAATTGAACAATCATCGTTTCGTGAGGCAGTAGTACACCATCCACAGAAACAGTATATTATAAACCCATTAGATGGAGGTGTGTGTAAGTGTAGTTAGAATCATTTTCATAAAAAAACGTTTTATATTTAACATATTTGTGTTGTTATAAAATAATGTAATAAGGAGATTTTTTTTGCGGTTGGAGAAGAAAATAAATGGAAGAATTTTGAGAGAAGACATTAACTCAAACAGGGTAACTCATTTTGATTTAAGATAAAAGAATTCATGATTTTTCTTATGCACAAGGTAAGTATTCAAGGAGGAAGAGAGGGAATTTGGGATCTTATTTGGGAATAGGTTGGACGAGTTAAGTGGGGTTGAGTGGTGTAAGTAAGGGTTAGATGTGACGCCCTTTTATAAGAGGTTGGAGGGGTACTTTAGGAAGGTATTGAAATATTAATTTATTATATAATAATTTTCGGTATTGAAAGGTTTAAAGTTAATTTATTTAGAAGATAAGTTGATTATTGGTCAAAATACTCCCAAACAATAGGTCTTAAATAAGTTTTGATTTTAAATTTAACCTTATCATTTACCTTTAATACGTAGTTAACTTATTTAACAGTAACCATGAATTTTTTTATATTCATACTATATGGTTAATATAGTTACTATAAAATGCCAATAAAACCTAAAGTGTTTCATTAAATGACATTTTCAAACTTATTTATGTAATTTGGACTAATTATATATATATAGGACTATTATTTCATTTAATAAAAAATTATTTTTTTTATTTAAAACACAATTATGTCAATTTATATACTATTCATATCATGACTTTCAAAAAAATCCATTACAACTTAATTATTTAGAAAAAATACATTAATTAAAAGAAAAAAAGTTATAATCATCCATAAAATTTGTTGATGACATAAAAATTTTCCAAAATAAATTTATATTAATTTTTATAATCTCATTTTTTTAAATCATTCCTTAACATTGTAATCACTATATCAGCATTGTGTAATAAATAGATTTATTTATTTGATTTCTAAAAATTAAAAATAAAACCCCATGATGAAATAAATATTTTAATATTTTTAATTAATATTTATATTAAAATATATAAGTTATATAATCCCATATAAAAATTATTTTACTAAAAGATATATGTTTAGGTTATATTATCCTTAACATTGAATTAAAAGTAATTAAATGTCATTTTCACACACAAGTGGCTCCATAGGTCATAAAATAGACCCAAGGACTCCCATGGTCAGACATATACAATCCAAGAGGGTTATGACACGAATAAGAGTTATTTGATATTATTATGAATTTATTTTATATGCTTATTTAGAAAAATTACCCTTTAACTATGGTAAATAAAATATTTACTCAAGTTTCTATTCATAATGAAAAAAATTATAAGATACCTATTTAAAAAAATATAACCTCCTAATTAAAAATATGGAATCCATTTTTCCAAATTAAAAATAGAGAAATTGTTGAAATTTATTTAAAATTAATTATTGTTGTTTAAACCAAAAAGCATGTTTTTAAAAAGTAAAAACTACCAAAAGATTGACATACGTTTATGTTCAATTTCAATGTGATATTACTTCCAATTACCAAATTTGGATTAAATGATAAACATATAATCTAATTAAAATTTAAAACCAATTAATAGGACAATATATCTATATAAAGAAATTAGATGAAAAGACAGTTTTGACTTAAAATGCTTCATTTTCACTATTCATTAAAAAAAATGTCCTTTATCAAAAAAAATACAAAAAATCTACCAAAAGTAAATATTGATGTCCCACTTCTAGAGAAGAAGTTTAGTTTTTAATATTAAATATATAAAAGTAACAAAAACATGAATTAAAAAGGGTTCTCCATTAAAAGGTGGTAAAATGATATTTTAACGAATATTATAGTATTTCTTGCATAACACCAGATTCTTTTTTATTTTAAGCCTCTAAAATTAATTGGATAAATGTAAACACATTTAAAATACATGTATAATCGAAATATGGTGAGTTCTATTAATTCCTTCCAATAAAACAGATAGTTATTGGCTACAATTTACGAATAATATTATCATTACATTATTTTTTTAGTATAACTCAATATTGTGTGAAATGTATGATTTTGGAGATATTCGTTTTTGTGTGTCGAGTATGATATCAAAAATAGAACCCCGTTTAAAGTAAAATTAATATTCAATTCAAAAATATAAATAAATATGAAAATTTCATATTCTTTATTTACCTAGGATGTTACTAATATAACATATTATAAGAAGTTATATATGATGATATCACAAAAAGGGTTTTATGTGTCCTTAAATGTGAATAATATGATCCCATTTATAAGAGAGGATAGGGGAACTCTTGTTTTTTCAAAAATATTAAACTAATATAAGTTAATTTTCAATTCAAAATGACTTCAATGTGAGTTATTTAGAAACTAATATATGTATGGTTTTAAATAATCTCATAGAGTAATTTTTAGATATGTTTAGTTCACTTTCACACCCTTATAGTTTTGTTTGAACCATTATTCAACCCATACATCTCTTACCATGAAAACATTGATTTTTTCTATTTAAAGGTCAATATTGTTATATTAATGTGGGAAAAGACCATAAAATGGATCATGGATTTTTCCAAATATAAAATTTTTCAGAGTTTTAAATCATTTATAAAAAATATTTACCACAACATATTCATATTGTCAATTTTTAGAACTGTTCATTACATTAACATTAATAATATCAATATAATACAGATAACTAGAATTGAAAATTTATTACATCAGTTATGTATCAATGTAATCTATTAAATTGTTTTATCATATTAATTATCTCATATTTTATTTATTTGAATATTCTTAACAACATTTATTTGATATTTCCCTTAATAATATAATTTCTACATTAGAGTTGTGAATGTATTGAGATAATTATTTTTTCACTAAAAATTAAAAATAAAATAATGTATTGAATATAAGACATATATATTTCAATTTATTATTAGTATTTTAAAATATCCTCCAGATTATAATATATTAAAAATTATAGAGTTATTATAAATATGTGAGTGATATATAAGACTTTTTGTTAAATAGAAAAGTAGAAATTTCATAATTAGTTATAGATGGAAATGAAATTCTATATATTACTTTTTTAATTATGGACAGATATAACTCATAAAATATAATTTTAGAATGTATAGTGGTAATTTAATAGTCCTTATCTTATTATTTTTTCCCTTAATCATTTGATTTACCCTTCATCATAGTACCAAAATTATTATCATTACTATTCATATTGACTAAATAAAAATTGGATATATTTAATAAAATTACACCTCCCGATTACACATGTGGAATCAATTTTTAAGAAAAAAAACATAGTGGTTTCAGTATTTAAAATAAATTTAAACCATCAAAATGAAAAGAAAAATAGTTTTTCTAAAAAATTATAATTTAAACCTAAAATATTTTTATACTAAACTCAAGAATACAATCAACTTAAAAGACAATAATTTGATTAATAAACTTAAAAATGAACAAATTAAAATTTAAAACTAATACGAAACATAAATTTAAATTGTAAAAATATTTCAATAAAATATTATTATTAATTAATATATGTATTTTAACTATTTGTTGAAAAACCTCTTTATAAAAGTTTTAATATTTCACCACATGTTAATTTTATTCATGATTGTAAAATTGATATTTATTTCCTCCATTAATTTTTCTATATTTTTCATAAATTAAATATATTTTTCCTAATAATAATCATCAATGGTTAAATTGTTTTTGAAGTTTATAATGACTTTAGTAAAATATTGTTCTTAATTTTCTATGAATTAATTAATAAATTATTAATGAGTAAGATAATATTATATTTCATAATTTAGTAAATAGTATTAATTTCTACCAATTTAATGGTTGGGTTATAACAGTCACATAAAATTTATTTTGTTTTTTTTAGATCATTGTTGTGTATCTTGAACTTTATCGAACATAGTGTTTTAAATAAACATGATATTTTATACTAACACATGTGCATAACCTAACTTTTAAATATATAGGATTTTATCTAGGTTATACATGAGTTTTTTCAAATTATACTAGTTATATTTAAAAATATTCCATATAATAGTATATTAGGATTAAGTGATCAACCATAAATATATCTCAGTGGTTTCAATCCATCCATGCAGTCAGCCCTCTACATTGTTCAATATGTGGGGATTTAGTTAATATAGAACCAAAACCTTCAATGGATACTATCCCATGGTAAAAAATTATTAAATTCTATATAATCATATAATATGTATATATGTATTTAGTGTCAATAAAATTCAGAAACTCGGATTTTCAAATATTTTTCTAAAAAACATTGTTTCTTAAACCCGTTTTTATGGGTTTCTATAAGTTTACATAAAAATAATTAATAAATATAGATTGAATAACCATAAAAATAAATAAATTTTTTATCTGATACCTACTATATAGACTGAATTAAAACATCACTGAACTAATAAATTAATATCTGTATTTAAATAATAAATCGAACAAAATGTTACTTAATAAAATAAACTGATGTTTCAGTGGCATAGGTATTAGATACATAATGATATTTTTTTGAAACAATTTCATAAATTTATCAAAAATCATGACCCTATGTAACCTTAAATTGAAAACCCAAAATATATAATAATTTTTATAATATGAAGAATGGAAAATTTTAAATGGTCAGCTTAGATTATCGGTATGAAAAAAATTTATATTAGTATTTTAGATAATAAATTTCAGGACCCTTCCTCAGGACCCGTGACTACGCCACACCCGCCTTCCATAGGCCAGGGGATGGCGACTAGCACCAAAGGCATAAATCCCTAATCTGGGCAGGCATTTCCTTTATAAGAAGTAGGTACACACAATCAGAGTACGCAACTGGAAACAAAACAGTAAGTAAAAATGAATAAAAAGTTAGTGTTGAACTTAAAGGGGCCAGAAATACAAGCCTAACAGTAAGTACAAGGAAAAGGAAAAACAAGTACAACTAAAAGACAAATAGCTGGAAGGTGTCTAGCAGCTCCTAGATCATCCGCCATAGATCCTAACCGGAGGGTAGGTATAGATAGCCTTCTCAGCTCCCAACATCCATCTGTCTCCTTTGGGTACTGACTCATAGTGAGGTCCACCTTCGGGTACCGTCCAATCCTCATACACTACGCCTCGGTCATCGCTGTCTTTCGTCTGCATACAACACAACGAGGTGCGGTCATAGCCCATGCAGGGGTGAGTATAAAGAAACTCAGTAGGGACCTCAAGACCCTCCGGGTCTAACAAAATCCAACAAGGATAAGACACATAGTATGAATCAACAGTTAACCATTACTTAAGTATATGACCATACATATACATAAGTTATCTAGTAACCCATATAAATCATGAGGAAAACACAAAGATCATTAAATCAGATCAAACCAGGATTATCGTTTTCCAAACCATGACTGAGGGTGAACTCCTCCTCTTTCAAGAACAGTGGGCCTGTCACAAATACAAGGTGCTTCTCACTAAGCTTACAGTGCTGAGTTACTTCTCCTATCTAGTAACGCATGTCGGCCGCTAAATACAATGTGCTTATCCATTGCGGGTCTACCGCCAAATACGGGGTGATCCCCCTTATAGCCTGCAGAGGTACTCCTCCTGTCGAGTACAATGAGTCTGACTCCAAATACCAGGCACTCCTCTGTAGTGGGTTTGCCTCAAATACCAGGTGCTCCCTACTGGGATAGTCGAACCGGTCAATCAGTCGTCAAGTAAGTCAGCTTATAGGTCTCCGCACTCTTTCTTCTTGTCACTGAAAGGATCCTCTCCATGAGCTACTGGAAAAAACACCAACTGTCGTGAAGTCTCATGTAGAAGTATCTCAAAGGACCGCCACATCATATGGGTCTTAATGTAACAGACGGAGTGTCAATCGTACGTCCGATCTATGAGTTATTAGACATTTAGATCTGGGGCCCGGTTGGTTTCATGTACGAACAATCCTGACCATATCTCTTTTATTCCCTGAACTCCCATGGGGTATTATCAAATGGATAGCTTCGTTCCCAGAATATCAGCACCACTGACGGTTCCTCAAACAGACACACGTAACCAATGATATGGGCCGAAAGGTGTAAACGGGTTATAGTGGGTCTTGGTCCGGGCCGACCCAGTCAGTCCGACCCGATCCGACCCGGTCCATGGGTCCGACATGGTTTGAGGAAATGACAGGGCCCGAAGGGGTGGCCCTGCTCGAAGGCGGCCCAGCCCGAGCGAGGCCCGGCCAAGGGTGGCCAGGCCGAGGGTGGCCCTTCCCGAGGCAGCCCGACTGGCCGGCCTGTGTGGCGGCCCGGATGTCTATGCTTGGAAGGGGTGGGGGGTGTCGCTCCCCCTGTTTACGATCCGTAGGGTCTAGTGCTAAGTGCTGGTTTTGGTGAGATGTGGGAACCATTTTGTCCCGCTTTTTCCTGCTGGCCGAGCAGCCGACCGGTTTCGTGTCGCAAGCAGTCGGCCTGATGTCAGCCACTTCTGGTCCCTCTACCATGGCGCGACGGCACCGAAGTTCTACTCTACTATCGTGGCCCGCCCTTGTCACATTCCCCTACTTTCCCGCGTTGCGCGCATGCACCACACTCCTTCCGTCATGGCCCGTCGTGGGAGAAACTCTCCATCTCCGTGCATCACCATGATTCCACACCCTTGTGGTGACCCAGTGGCCTTGCGTCGCCGGTGTCTTCATGGTCCGCCTCCTTCATCAATATACAAGAACAACTGTAGGGGAGGGTCGGGCAATGATCATGTCATCTGAGCCCTCCTTGTCATAGCGATAACAATTGTCATTTAATAATCCATAAATTGAATGATAGAAGGTATAACCCATAAATAAAATAACTCAAATCCTCCTACCTCAAGTTCGGTGATGTTGATGGAGTCGTGGGAAGGAGGCGTCATTACGGAAAAGTAGAAGGATGAATATTTCATAGAAGACAATTCGAGATGATGTCGTCGACATTCTTCATGTGCGGCGACACTTCCCTTTCTAGCTCTGGTTGGAGAAGGAAAACAATGGTGTTCTTATTTCTTCGGTGGTTCTTCGTTGGAGAGAAATGGCTCCACCATGTTCTTTTCTCTCCTTAATCCTCCCAACAAAAATTATGCCAACCCCACAACAATAACGTAGAACATCTTATTATAATGAGGGCATAAATAATTCAAAATGATTCAAATTAATTATGTTACATCACTTAATTATGTGGGAGGAGTTGGATAATTAATTAGAGGGGGAAGGTGAAAAGGCTCCCCCACTCAATTGGGTGTTCCAAGGGGTTTAAGGTGGTTAGAAGTGTTGAAGAGATATGTGGGCCCCACCTAATAATATCTTCCTTAGGGAGGTTATGTTCAAGTGGGCCCCACCATCATAACCTCCCAAGGGAGGTTTGGGTGTAGTGGACCCCACATCCAACCTCACCTTGGAGGTCTTAACCACCAATAAATAAAAATAAGCTAAGTCTTATTTTTATTTAATTTTGTTTAAAAAGCCCAAAAATTATCTTCCACTCTCGTTAAAACGCAACTGCGGTGAAGGTATCACTAAGCAATCGCCGACACTGCGAGTTCAACGGTGCCCTCGGATTTCATTTTTGAGCATCGATTCCAAAATTATAAATTCCTACTCGTACGTTTACTGAACTTACCCAAAAAATATTCATAAATTGATTTCAGACACACCGGGCCATGGAATCTAGAACCGTTAAAAAATGCAGGCCCGTAAAATTCACATGTATTTATGAAAAAAATTTCCTAATAAATTCCAGGTCATTACATTCTCCCCAACTCCAGGCTTTACATCCCCGTAAGCTATAACTAGATCTAAGGGATAAAATGGGGGTACTGAGCACGCATCTGAGCCTCCCACTCCCATGTTCTCTCCTGGAGGTTCTCGTGCTGCCAACGAATGTGCACCAGAGGTATCAAACATCCACATGGGACTCACTGCTGTCGATCCTCAATCTCCACTGGAACCTCTATGAATGTCGCCACATCATCGAGGTCCATCTCTCCATGTTTGATGATGTGGGACGAGTCATGCACATATCTCCTCAGTTGAGATATGTGGAACACTTCATGCACCCGATGCATCTGAGGTGGAAGAGCTAAGCGGTAAGACACCTTTCTTAATCTGATAAGGACCTGGAAAGGTCTTATGAATCATGGAGACAACTAACCACCTTGGTTAAATCTCCATAGAACTCGTCATGGTGAGTCACGTAGGAAGACATGGTCACCATCCTCGAACTCCAGAGGTCTCCATATCCTGTTAGCATATGACTTTTTTCTAATCTGTGCAGTTTTTATCTGCTCCTGGATGGTCTGCACCTTCTCAGTGGTAGCTCACACCATCTCTAGTCCCACTAGTTCTGACTCCCCTGGGACTGTCAAGCATAATGGTGATCTACAAGGTCAACCATATGAGGCTTCATAAGGTGCCATATTGATGGTGGAGTGAGATATGTTTTTATAGGAAAACTCCACTAAAGGCAATTGATCCTCCCAGATGCTACCGAAGTCGAGGACACATGGATGGAGTATGTCAGATGGCTCCAACTGAGCTTCATGAGATGAGGGTACAACTTGATGACTTTCATGGGAAGGGATTCATCCGACCCAGTGTTTCACCCTGGGCACCCCAGATTCTATTCTCCAATAAGGCGAACGAGAGCTAGAGGATCTGTGTCGACTTCCATCACCTGAACCAAGTGACACTTAAGGACAACTACCTACTTCAGAGGATTGATGACTTCTTTGATCAGCTAAAGGATTCTCGATGGTTCTTGAAGATCTACCTCAGATCAGGCTATCACCAACTCAGAGTTCGAGATGATAATGTGAAGAAGACGACCTTCAGATGTTGATATGGCCACTAAGAGTTCATGGTTAGGACCTTCGGCGTATCCAACACTCCAACAGTGTTCATGAGTCTCATGAACAGGATCTTCCAGCCTTACCTAGATCTCTTTGTTGTAGTCTTAATCGATGAAATACTGATATACTCAACTACTATAGAGGAGAATTCCTACCACTTGCAGGATGTGTTGGACACCCTCTGATTGAACCAGCTTTATGGTAGTCTCTCAATGTGCCGGTTTTGGATTCAAAAGGTTCACTTTTTGGGGCACATCATCTCGGAGGCAGGAGTTGCAGTGGATCCCATGAAGATCTTGGCGGTACATTCTTGGGATCCACCCAGAAGTGTTATGGAGGTACAGAGATTCCTGTGTATAGCTGGATACAATCGGTGATTCGTTCATGATTTTCCAAATTTGCAGATCCAATTTAAGACATGATGAAAAGGGAAACCCTTCGTGTGGTCAGAGAGATGCTAGCAGAGCATTCAGGAGATAAGGCACAGGCTGACTAGTGCCCTGATTTTGAGGATTCTAGAAGAAGGTGTTGGGTACGTAGTCTACTGTGACATATTAGGGACCATACTTGGGTGTTTTCTGATATAGGGGAAAACAGTGATCGCTTATGGTTCTCAGTAGTTGAGAGAGCATGAGCAGAACTATGCTACCCATGACCTGGAGTTAGCAGCAGTGGTCTTCACCTTGAAGATGTGGCTGCACCATCTGATGGGTGAGTGTTTTACCATATACTCTGATCACAAGAGTCTTAGGTAAATCTTCTCTTAAAAGGACATGAACATGAGACAGCGACGATGGCTTGACTTCCTCCATTACTATGATTTTGAGATAGTCTATACTCTTGGTAAGAGAAATGTTTTTGTGGATGCGCTCAGCAGGAGGACTGGTATTCAGCTGCTAGGAGAGCCGATAGAGCAGCTTGCTGCTTTACAGATATCCATTGTGGATTGATATGGAGCAGCCTTTCTACAGTCTCTCACAGTCACACCTCCACTTCTTCAGTGACTCACGGAGGTGTAGCATGGGGACGCTGACTGTGCGATGTGATGTGCTCAAATATCCATAGGGAAGACACCTGATAGATTTTCGGAAGGTGGGGAGCACGTCATTTTCTTCAAAAGACGTACCATGGTACCAATTTCACTTTAGAATGAGCTGTTGAGGGAGTTCCACACTTCCCCTCTAGCAGAACATCCAGGATTGGAGAAGAAGTATCAAGACCTTCAACGATCGCATTGGTGGTCAGGTTTGATGAAGGAAGTAGCAGATTTGTCTCACCGTGTCTCACTTGTCAGTAAGTGAAGGTAGAGAACTAGGTACCAGTAGGCTTGGATCAACCTTTAGAGGTACTAGAGTGGAAGTGGGATGGAATAACCATGGACTTCATGACGGGTCTTCCACGTACATACAATAGTCATGACTTGATATGGGTGATCATTGACCGACTCACCAAGTCACCCACTTCCTACCAATCAGAGTGAAGGGATCAGTAGATAGCTTGGGATACCTCTATGTTGAGGAGATAGTGCATTTACATGGAGTAACTCCCTCGATTTTCTTCGACTAAGATGCACGGTTTACTTCTCGGTTATGGAAGGGGATGCAGGTAGATTTTGGGACGCAACTACCTATGTTACCAAATGTGACGACTAGGTCCTGGTGACAGCACAACCACACCGTCATAACACAGTCATCGGGTCCTGGTCCACCAGGTACCACCAGTTTCCCCGAAGACATGTGGTCCACACCCAAGGGCCCACCCACATGCCTGAACGGGTCATATGAGTAATGGATATCCCCACAAGCCAACACATGTCCCTTTCAATGTGTTTTTTCCTCACACACACACTCTAAGAAACTTTCCAGTAGTTCACCCATCCTGATCACTACTTCAGGCCTAGCATGCTTAACTATGGGGTTTTTATAAGGTAGGCTATAGAAAAAGAGGGTGCTCTTTGTTGAAATAAGTTATATCATTTATCCATTTAACACTTTGTCATTTGGGGGTGTTAAAATAACCCACCACCCTTAGAGCACAATGTTCTCGTTGTGGGCCCTCCATTTCAACCCAGGAAGTGCACCACACTTAAGGCTGGATACCCCCTCTGATACCATATGTGACAACTGGGTCCCGGTGACAGCACAACCACCCTATCTTAACACGGCTGTCGGTTCCTGGCCCACCAGTTTCCCCACAGACATGTGGTCCCCACCGAAGGGTCCACCCACAAACCTGAACGGGTCATATGACTAATGACTGGCCAACACATGACTTTTTCAGTGTGTTTTGTCCTCACAGACACACTCTGAGAAACTTTCCAGTAGTTCACCCTTCCTGATCACTACTCTATGCCAAGCACACTTAACTATGGAGTTTTAATAAGGTAGGTTACCGAAAAGGAAGGTGCTCTTTTTTGAAATAAGTTATATCATTTAGTCATTTATCCCTTTTTCATTTGGGGGTGTTATAATAACCCACCACCCATAGAGCACAACGTTCTCATTGTGGGACCTACATCTCAACCCAGGCAGTGCACCACACTTAAGGCTGGATATCACCTCTGATTCCAAATGTGACAACAGGGTCCTGGTGACAGCACAACCACCCGGTCATAACACGGCTGTCGGTTTCTGGCCCACCTAGTACCACCAGTTTCCCCGCAGACATGTGGTCCCCACCCAAGGGTTCACCCACATACCTGAACGGGTTATATGACTAATTATTGGCCACACAAGCCAGCACATGTCCTTTAAAATGTGTCTTGTCCTCACTCACATACACCTTGGGAAACTTCCCAGGATGTCACCCATCCTGATCACTACTCCTCGCCAAGTACACTTAACTGTAGAGTTCTAATCAGGTAGGCTTCCGAAAAGTACGGTACACCTTGCTGACATGAGTCATATCATTTAGTCATTTAACCCATTGTCAATTGGGCGTCTTACAATAAATTTTAAGGATATCACGAGGAATTCATTAATATATTAATATAATTTGACATGACAATTTATAATAATTATAAAACATAATAGATAGACATATTATCATACCATGATCATCAAAAAATAAGCAGTCATATAACATTGATAAAAATAATATTTTATTAATATTGAAGAGTGGGTAATACATTTATTAATGTGTAATCAAAAAATCATGGAATTTCATAGAGGTAAAATCCATAATGAATTTATTTATATCATGAAAAGTAATAAAAAATGTTGAAAATGATAATCCTAAGAATGAAATTATGAGAAAACCCATTATGCCCATGCCTATGTGAGAAAACTCAATATGTATATGGAAAAAAATGTGTGCAAAACCATTATTCACAGTCCTATGGGACAAAAAATATATAAACATAAATAAAGAATTGGAAGGCAATATGGGAACACACATGTCATCAGCCATTCATATGTCTGGAACAAAAATTCAATCATCATTATATATTAATGAACCCATTGAAAAATAATTGGTTTATTAAAATTTTCAAATTAAACACATAACATGAATATAATAAATAATAAGGTATTAAATTAATATCATTTTAAAAAATGAATCGTATCATAATAAAACATATAAATTGATCAAAACATCACTTCTTAGGAAATTTTTATTAGATGAAAAATAAATGTAAAAATATAATTTTTTTTAAAAAAATTGTAAAACATTTTAATAAATTTCTTTCTGGAAATTAAATTAGAATACCATAATAAGGTTACGATAATTTTTTTAAAACATTATTACAAATATTATTAAATAAATGAAACTTAATGGAGAAAAATGTTTTTTATTTAATAAATATGGAGTGGTAAATAATTTATATAAATGAACTTATTAGGTTTTGTGGAAATTTTAATGAAATATTATATAAAAGAAACATGTAATGAAATTCATTTAATTACAATTTATTGGGAAATATAATTAATAAAAAATATAAAACAATGATGTCATTAATGAAAATAATTCTTATAATAAAAAAATCATGGTCGGAGAAAATAATAAATTCATATGAATGGGAGTTATTATTACTAATGATATAAATTATATTTTGAATTAAATTTATAAAATTTGTTTCCATTGAAGATTAAGAAAAATTTCACTTGACAATAAGAAAGAAAAAAATATAACCCAATTATTCAAATATCGAGTTGATAAACCCCTTATAATGGTCATTATTTCCATGGAACATGTGCTTAATATTTTGAATATGAAAATTTAGTGGAATAAGACGCATATTTTTATACATATTAATATTTTTTAAAATTTATATGATTCATTTATTATCATAATCTATTTATTCGTTATATCATTTTTGTTCATATCAGCTACTTGAGGTGGTTTGATCAACTTATATTTAACTCTTTTTTTATATTGAACACAATAATTTTTTATAATAATAATATAATTTCATTAATTTTATATTTTTATGTATTTTATAAATCTATTAAATCAAAATTTGGATAGTTATATTTTTTTATAATATGATCCTAGATTATGGAATGTACCCTAATATATCAATATTGTAGATTAAATTTATTTTCATATTTTAGTGCTAGAATAACTTATAAAAATACAAATATTAAATTTATATGAATAAATATTTTTATAAAATCAATTCTTATAAAATATTTATTATTTTAATGTTACTTAATTTTGGTTGTTATAGAAATTAAAGTATATCATCTTTTTGAGGTGGAGATCTTCCCATATAAAGAAGATAAATATTAATTTAAAATAGAAAATGATTCATTTTAAAAATTATATTATGATTTAATTGTGATAATTATGTTATAATTATCCTAAAAACCATATATTACACCTTTAAACCTTCAATGATATACAATGAAGAAAAAAAAACTTATCATTAATTTAGGTGGTAGTATTCACATATGAAAGAAAATGTTTTAATTTTACTATGTGGAAGGGAAATTGTAGTTAATGAATATTTAATCATCATAACAACGTTTTTGTATAATTGTAAAATTTATGATATTAAAATACAATGAAAAATTCTATTAATGTAGTGGGAAATAAAACAATGATACTATAGATGATCATTACAGAATATAATAATTATTCTTCGAATAGAATCTGTTGATTTACACTTCAAGGAAATTTAATATCGAATTTTTTCAAGTCCAATGTTTTTATGAAAATTGGATAATGTTCAAGAGTGTCATGATTCTAGTTTTGTTCAATCAAACTGCCTTAGAATGTTTTTGTACGTGAAGGAGTAAAGGGATTCTATATAATGGATTGGAGAGTCACGTTTGTAATAATAAAATTTAAAAATAATTATGCATCTATGGTTCCAATTCTAGAAAAAATGGTATTTAGGTGGATCTATGGTTGAGAAATATTATACCACACAATTGAACACATGTTATAAAAATTATTTTGGCCATTTAATTTTATATATTAACTTTTATTATTTGGACTCTTACCATATTGAAAATTTAATATCTATATAAACTTTTAATTATAAATAAATTATTTATTCTATTTTAACTAATATATAAACCAATATTCCAAATTTTAAAACCATTTAAAAAAATTTATTTTCAGAAAGTGAAAAAATCTATTTTTAAGATAACACATGTAAAATGTATTAAAGTCTATTTTGTTAAAAATATAAAATAACATCTAAAATATTGATAATGTGTTTCTATTTTTTGAAAATTTAAAACTTTAATAAATAGTTATTAAATAAATATTTTGTCTTAGAAAAATTTAATGAATTTCTAATTCATACATATTTACTAATGATATCATAAAATCCATGTTATTTAAAAAAATATTTTATAATAATAACATAAAAGCTAATATATTTTAAAAAATCCTAATACTTCATCATTATATATACTGTAATGATGAAAAATCCAAAAACATATTTTTCAAAATCTAATCCCAAAAATTTATTGTTTAATTAAAAATATAAAATATTCCAAAAACCATTGTTATAAAAAATGACTTTTGGTATAATAACTATATTACCTCCCCTTTATGTTAAGTTAAAAAAACCTGCTAATTTAATATTTTTATAAACATTTATTAAAATTTAAATTTTGTACATTTTGTGAAAATATATTATAATTTTCATAGATACACAAGATGAACCAATATTAAAAATGAACATTAATTTTAATTTCCCTTTTATATTTATATATTTTATTTTACTTTATAGTTTCATTTCTACTATTTATATTTTACAATTCTATATCTTCCATACAACATGTGAAATTAGTTTGG
Source organism: Viscum album (assembly GCA_963277665.1). NCBI lineage: Eukaryota > Viridiplantae > Streptophyta > Magnoliopsida > Santalales > Viscaceae > Viscum > Viscum album. The sequence continues at coordinate 1,879,736,243 of OY728148.1, read as the reverse complement.
ATTAGATGGTATATGTGTAGAAATCTATTAATCATTGTATATATTTGTGGGTGAATATTTAACTAAAATATAGTTCGTTACATATATTTCTCGATATAGTGATGATATTAGTTTCATATTACCACCATGTAAACTTATTACCATTTAACCACGGTAATAATGATTGTAACTTTTATAGATTTTTTTTTTAATATGATGTGTTTCTTAATCTTGTGATGATTTTAATTCTAGGTGGTTTCTCCCCGTAATTAATAGAACATGGGTTTTCCTTCTCATGATTTCATTTTGATTCTTGAGTATGATATTTTTTTTAAGTAGAATCTGGCTTAGTGGACTAATTTCATTAGGAAAAAACTTATTGTTCTCATATAACATGAGTTATGAATATGATTTATCAATAATGTACTAAAGGTAAGAGTTTTATTTTAACTCTCTATATAGTACTACAATAGAATTCAGCATGTCATGGTTCATGTCATTTGTAGCCCATCATTGAATATTGCTGGCCTTTTTTGCATCTTAATACATATCTATGAAATACCTATGATGAACGTTTTTGGAAATTTATATAATTTTTTGTCTTATAATGGTTTTTTAGGATTAGAGAAGAGAAATTTTTTTGTTTTCCCCCTCAGAGATATTTTTTAAATCCATATAAAAATTGTGGAGATGAATAACAAATAATTTGGTGGGATTAATGTTTTTCAGTAATGGTATAATTAGTTTTATTTTGATGGGTTAGTGTAATATTTTATGGATTAAGATTTAATTCATTATGGTTTAATATCTTGATTTTTCAAGTTTAATCAAATATAAAGGATGGGTCTTTGAATTATTTTTGTTACATATCATGCCCCAGTGAAGACCATTTTCGTGAGAATAGTGTGAAAGAATATATAGTGGAATCCTTGTGAGAAAATCAATATGAAGAAAATATTATTTTAAGAGTTAAGGATCGGGTTGTTAATTCCTTATAGGTATCCCTCCGTAAATTTCTGTATAAAAAATATAAATATACATAAAATCACTTATTATTTTGGTGTATATTCTATTTGGAAGTACTTATCATTAGATTCTATCTTAAAAAAAGTTTCCAATTTCAATATAAGTGTTTGCAATGTCATTTTCTAGGTCATTCAAACATATATAAATATATAGGGGTTAGAATTCAATTTACTTTTACTATATTTTCATTTCTCTATTCATGGGATGAACTCAATATTTCTTTATAACCATGAAGTAGATTATATGGAGGTTAAAATTCTCAATATTTGTGTAGAATGATCCCATTTGATTTGAGGTAACCCCATTTATCACATTCATTTTGTTCATCTTCCATTGGAACTAATAAAATTTTGTATTTTTTGTATTTTTTTAATGTTGTGTTATTGAATAGATTTTATAAGATATTTGTTTTCTTAGTAATCTATTTAGATTTAGGGTATCTTGAACTTTTTCCTCTTTAAATATTTGTGTTACATCATATATGCATTTAATTTTTAAGTTATTTTCTATGTTTTTCAAAATTAAAATGAAATAATATCATAATTTTCTTGTCATTTTATCTGTTATTAACACATGAATACCCATATAACTATAACAATTTATATTTTTCACATTTTACATTGGTTACCCCAACACATATTTTATTAATATAGTAATTATTTTCCCTTCTAATGTGAATCCTGAATTCCATTACCAATTTAGATAAGTTGTTTCCCTTTTATTATTATTTCAAACTTTATTAAAATAATTCTGTTGGCACTATGATTTTTTACATTGTGAGTTTATAATATTTTATTAGGAAAATATGAGATTATTTTTTCCAATCATAATGTTTATTATATTCATTATATTATCCTCCTATAAAAATGGTTATTTCATTTTGGTCTAGGGTTAAAGATATATTATTTGGAATATTTACATCATTACTCCCCATTTTTAGTCCTATTTTTATGAATTTTTTTCCAAGGAAAGTGATATTTTTTATTTCATCTATAAAAAATATTTTATAATTTTCATTACATGTTTGATATAATTCCTAATCTTTTTCCTTAATTTATTATGTACTGTATAATTTTTCTGTTTTATTAAAAAATAATAATATAATTTTATAAATTAAATATCTTAACTATGTTATAAATTAGATATTTCACTATGATATTCAAAAACATATTTTGAAGAGTGATGATATAGTTAATAAATATAAATTTTCTAATAGTATAATATATAATTCATAGTGAAAAGGGATGTATTTTTAAAATTAAAAAACAATATAAATAAATTTGGTTTACTACAGGAAAATGTTATGGTAATGTGTCATGTGAGTTTTTGGAAATAAGATGTGAATTAAATTATTAGTTAAACATTACAATAGATTCATGAGATAAATTTATAGTAGGTTGTATTATGATCATATTTTTAGTTATTTCTTTTCCTTTTTATGTTATATAAGTATGATAATAATCTCTAATTTATATAGATATTATTTGTTTAGTCATTTCATATTTGGTATATGTAATGTAATTTATTACCTAGGCCAATATCATGATTTTTGAATTCAATATTGTGAAGTTTTATATTATTTATATATGGATATCTAAGGATCTATACTATGGAAAAAATATTGGTTATTTTTAAATGATATCTTATGGGGGACATATCATTGAGGTAAAACATTATATGATTTAATTAGGAGAATTGAGATTATTTAGTTGTTGATGTTTTTTAGAAATAGAATAAGGTTGATTGGGGTTACTTATGGTCAATGAATATGTTATAAAGGACTACATATTTATGGTATTAATGATTTTGAGTTTCTTTTTTTTCATGGATTGAATTACTGTTTTGATTTTTATATTTTTATTCTATAATGAATTTATTTGATGATTAAATTTATATAAATTAATATAGAAATGAACTAATTTAATAAAGTGATTAATTATTAATTTTTTACAACTTAAATAAAATTTTTTTAAACAAAATATGTGTTACAATATTAATAATATTTTTCAAGAATTCTATATTTATAAGGATATATTATTTAATATAGTGAAATGATAAATTTAACAAATTATAGTGTATATGTGATATCTGTTTAATTATTAATTTTATACATGATGAAGTTATCAAATTTTGCGTTTAGTTCAATATTGATATTATATTTTATGATTCACAGAATTCATCATTGAAAAGGTAGTGGGAATTAATAATGTAATTATAAATATAAGAATTATAATTACATTAATAAATATTTAATTTATTGGGGTATCCTATATGATATTGTGATGGTTTATGATTCTTGTTTACCCATTTTTTGATTCATTAGTATATAACCATGGTTATAATGACTATATGTTTTGTTGATTTCAGATAATATATATTGAGTTTTTCGATCTTTTGATTTTTTATTTGATAGGTAGAACCCCATTGTAAATATGCCTTTGTTTTTACATTTTCTTAGAACTATCATGATTTGGGTGGATTAATATTAATTGAGCGGTATCTAATATAATAATATACATTTATTAGACATTTAAATATTCATTTCTTATAAATTATATGCATTAATCATAATTTTAAGGGTTGTTCTTAATGTTTGTTTTGAGTTATTTCTATTTTGGCTATTAAATGATTGTTTTGGATTCCATGTGTGTGGTTGTTTCTGAGATGTCATTTTCAAGAGCGGTCATTTTTATCAAATAGTGATACTAGGATGGTAAAAACCCATGAACTATTATTATGGTTGTATTGACTGGGTTATTGTTTAAAATGAATAGTTTAGATTTTGGTAATGTTATTATGATTTATTTAGTTCCTAATGATGTTTTCATATTAAATCAATGGAAAATAGGGAGAGAAAGAATACATATTTGAGTGAGTGTGGGGGAACATCACCATGGTTCTTTGAGTTAATTTGTGATATTTATGTTTCAAACATTTTCTAAAATTTGACCATTAAAAAAGTAAAGTCCTCCTAAACAATGTAACAAAGTCACAATAGTCTAACAGAGGGTAATTTACATTTACCTCTTCAAAAGAGAGGCCTCATCTTGACATGGAGTGTCTTATAAAATATGAAATCAGCGCAACCCACCCCTTTGTTTGAAATTCGATCAGTTACATAGCTAGCTTATCAAAACATATGTGCAATGTTGTATCTCATTGGGGAGATCATGTCTAATCATTTGATATATCGATCATTCTTCTTATAGGAAATTAGAATATTTCCAATTCTAATAGCTTGCACAACCATGGTGGAGTTTCAATGAGACCATATATTTTTACATCACAATTAAATATCTATATACATTATATTGATCATGATTTCTATTTTGAATTCAAATTATATAGCACCACCACATTAGACATAAAGATAAACTATGGTATCACCATTATAATCAATAGAAATATCTCCACATCCTAAAGGGTTAGGTTTTTCTTTTAGAGGATCCATCATAATTTATTTTAACCCATACAACATATAGTGAGATAAATTAATGTTGTATGGTATCAAAGTGAAATTGGATGTATTATGCAATCATTAAATGTATCAATATAAAAAAAGTGAATTGAGTTATTGAAATGGACCAAATGAAGGGGATTTTTATTTTGAATAGCTAGGAAGATTGAGGTTGTTAAGGAGTGGGAACTGTATGATACCCATTGATAAACCAATATTTCCCTTACACTCTAGACATAATGAACGAGCTCTGCATATGTCACCTTAAAGAGATTCATAATTTTATGAGACGTTGAGTGTTTCAATCAAAAAATGATAGGGTCAATGATTGAATTGGAATATAGAGGAAAATTATTAAATAAATAGATGATTTAATTCCATAGAATCACGGACATGTGGAAACAATCAATGTGATGATAAATATCCTCACTGTGATAATGAAAAAAATTCATGTTGAGAAGAGAGAGACACAAATATTTCTATGTATGGAATCCATGGGTATCATTGAGAAGCATAACCACCATAACTAAGAAAATATGAATGGGTAAATCAATTTTTAAATTAGGGACATAATCCAACTAGACCCTTAATAGGTTTAACATATTTAAATCATATTATAGTTGAGAATTGTTTCCATATCTAGTTCTCAAATATTCAAATCTTCCTGATTAATAAAAATATTATTACATACCATTGATCTAACATCATCCTAGAGGGAGTCAAGATAGTTTAATTTTTCTCTTAGTGGGATACTATTATCCCCAAAGGAGTAGAGTACTATATCATATTTCCAAATTACAATCCCTATAAAATTATCAAACAAATAATATAATTGGAATAAATTTTATCTAACCAGTGATATTTTGATGAAAATATATTTAAATCTATGCCAAAAAGAGGAGTTTACATAATTTATGTTTCCAAATTGTAGTCTATACATGATTCTAGATATAATAATTTTCAAAGGATCTGAACTTTTAATAAAATGTCTATAAATATATTTATCTTGAATATATTTAGTAAATAGATATATATTTTTGACGACAAACACTTAATTTTCATTTGTATTACAACAATTATTCCTTTAAAATGTGATTATTTTTCCCTTAAAAGAGCATAAAATCTAAAAAAAGTTTTTCTTAGAGGTGTCTATGTTCTTTAAAAATTATGTGGTCCATTTGAAGACCATATAAGATTAATTATTTTTAGAAAATATAGTATTATTCCCAAGATAAATTCTTTCTACCATCGAGGAAGACATACCATTCTAGGAGGCCAAGGGTTTTAAAATTTGGATCAAAATATGATTGAAGTATATAGAATTAGGTCTTACCTAACACATGGTAAACCATAACAATTTTAATTTTATATTATCGTCCTCTATTACAATGTATATTATCTTATTTAATTTCATAGAAGTAGAAATGTTTTTATAAAAAATGTAATGTTTATTCTATCCTATCTCTAAACAAAACAAGTATTCATAATGCCTGAGATATTTTATGATGATTTCAGAATTCTTCTACCATGCTAGGTTAAAATAATAATATCATTGATATAAAAGTAATGTGATGGATAAGATAAACCTCTAGCAACCCAAATTTTCTTGAAATCACTATTGTTAACCATATTAAAGAGAATCTTGCTAAGATAATACCATACAATGAAGAAATGATTTTAGAGAGGGGATTTCCTTTCGTGAATCCTATTGAATATGTTAAATAACATTATGTATATGCATTGATAAGAATACATACGTGAGAAGATCCAAGATGAATTTTAATCCACTATAAAACAAGGGATCAATTCTAAATCTGATATATAACTCACCAATAAAACCAAAATTCATGGTGTTAAAAGCATTTTTAACTTTAGGATTAAGATAAATATAACCTCCCCTAGTAGTATGAAATAAAAAATTAAAAAAATTAGAGTAATTGAATTCAAAATATTTAAACCTTCTCCCTTTAATGAATCCAAATTAGTTTCAAGATATAATTTAATATGAGACATTAAAAAGACCATTTTTGAGATTTTTTTAATTATATTATGGACAGTGTGGACAAGTGAAACATAACGGAATTGTATAATATGTCATAAATCTTACACTTTTAGAAAAAATGAAAGTAATTAGGCACTAGGATAATGTGAGAGAGAACATACCATGAAAATTTGATCCAATAATTTACAAATATCACGTTGTATAAGAAACCATGATGTTTGGAAAAAACAGTTAGTGAAACCAAATGGTCTAAGAGAGATCACATATTTAATGCAATATAATTCAATATTAATGTCAAATTACAATGGTATTGAAGTGATAAAATGGTATCTTTATCACTAACCAATCAAGGAATAATTTATTCCACAAAATCTATGATTGTAGGACGGACATTGGAAAGATCCATATAGAATGTGATCAAATAGTAGGTAGGATCTTGTCTTCCATAAAAGAGTTTATCACCGTCTTTAAGAAGGGAACTATGTCTAATAACTCTTTCTAGATCTCTAAATAGAAAGACAAAATTTAGTGTTTATCTCATAATACTTAATCCAAGTAGTCTTAAAAAGATCCTTATAGATTCAATCATTGAGCATAATAAGTTTTTAGAGTTTTGAAGACAACTCAAATTCATGTTTAATACAGAAAAATAAGTTATTCATTGTAATGGTTTCTTGAAAGTGGTGAATATATTGTTATATAGAATCAAAAACCTTATCTAAAGAGATAAATGTGTTTTGTATATGATACTTATTGTTTTTTATTAGATTAATACCTGCAAATGAATTTCAAAGAAATACCTTTGTAATCAATCTAGGACCATTAATTTGGAACCTGTTTTCTATATTAATAATTATAAGTCCATGCATTATTAAACATGGTGGGAATATCTGGTTTCGTTTCATTATCTATAAAACAGAAAATAATTGTTTGGATATTAGAATTAGATAAAGATAAGGGGTAAATAAAATGAACTCACGTGTATATAATGAGTTTTTATTTGTAAATGTTCTATCAATTCTGATGGAAATTTTTTGGTTGATATTTTCTTATACCTAGTAAATTTTTCTTTGAACCGATTGATCTCAAAAATATTGAATTCATCAATGTAGGTTCTGAAATATTTACTTAAAATTTATTGAAAAAATAGACCAGTATTATTGTTATAATAAAGATATGAATTCAAATCACCAAATATGATTCAAGCATAAATTATGGTACAAGAGAGTGTGTTAATTTCCATCCATATTAATCCTTTATGAAGGTAACTGTTAAAAGAAAATAAAATTAAATTAAACATCTTATTAAGAAACCCTTCCCTCAATACTAGTCAAGTAGAGAACACCAAATCAATGTCCTAAAAAATCAAAAAATAAATATGTCACCAAAGAATGAAATATTTAATGAAACATAAATTGGTGGTCATTATTTTGGTCTCAACCATAATGTTTTCACGGGGTATCCATAGGTCCATACCATGAAATATATTTAATTGATTTTATGGAAGAATTAAGTACGGTGTAACTACAATTAAAAACAACAAATGTATAAAAAATTTCTAAATGGTGAGACCCTAGGGAAAAGTCATAGACCACCTACCTTATGCGTGTAGTATATTAATCATCATGCATTAGACATTATGTTAGCTATGATTAGATGAAAATGGAGTAATATATGAATTCCCAACAAATAGGTAATATGATATCACATCATATTATCATCCTATACATAAAATGAAATAACAGAAGGAGAATAAAGAGCAAATATTTTATCTGTAGAAATCTAATGAGACAACCATAAGTTGATTTTGAGGAATAATGGATAAGTAATTGAAGAAAAATAGTGGATAGGTCATAGTATATTCAATGAGATAGAATAGATCATCATTTCCTTTAATAATAAGAAAAAATAAGTTGTTCTATGTAATTAATGAGTAAGGGAAAACTAGTAATTTTCCCCATATTTAAAAAGAACCCCAGTTTGGACGCATGATTAGACAAAATGTGCACCAGATATACTTGGATTACTATCCAAGGAAGGGGATCTATTTGTTCACACACCTAGTTATCAAAAATGAACCCCATCCAAGCCTTTTATTATTTTAAATCCTACATTTTTCATTCATGATCATGATTGACGTGTCTCATAGTGAGTAAATACTAGGTATCCATCTAGTTTTTACTAAACACCCAACATGGTTTCATCAAACCATACAAACTATGAAACCAGGTTTATGTTGACCATGCAACCTACTTATTTCTTTCACGAGTTGGGGTTCCAAACTCCAAAAAGTCATGTACAACATCATTTCCTTAGAGAATTTGTTATGAAATTATATTAGGATAAAAACAAGTAATTAAAATGGAAGAAAAAGAATAATTACTTACCATAAAATCCAAGCTTATATATAATCCTCCCATGAATGGAACACATACTTGAGTTGCATTTTTTATGGTGTAAAAACTCATTTAATGAACAACTCTAGCCACTAAGAATGTACATCAACCACCCAATACCATTTCTCATTCGGTAATTGGTCGTCAAACTACATCACCATCTCGCAATATAAAAAATGAAACTAAAAAAGAACTAAAATGGCCATTAAATATGAGGGAACAACATCCCTTTCCTATGTATCTAACATTTCCAATTCTTGGGTGATACTTGCAAGAAAACATGATCCCCGACCTCAAAATCCATAGGTAATCAATGATGATAAACAAACGATTTATTTATAGAATGATTTGTATAAATCTATTTTTGATCAACTAAAGAAACATTGAAGTCTGTTGAATGATAAAAGGACCTAATAACACACCCTCCCCAACATTTATCCAGTGTAGAGGTAAATGTCATGTCCTACTATACAAGGCCTTAAAGGGAGCCATATTAATTTTTTTAAAACATTTTATTTTAGTAAAAATGAATGGGTGGTTTATCATTTCACCTAATAAAACATAAAATCATGGACTAATGGTTGGATCATATCTTTAACCACATGTATAGTCTATTATGAATGCCCATCAGTCAGAGGCAGAAAAAATGGTATCATAAGCACCTGTATACCCAAAATATATATGAAACCATTTATAGAAGATCGTTGAGAAATGAGAATAATAATAAAAAATTACAGTATATGGAAATTATTATAGGATCATAATCTCATGGAAATATTGTCCTCCCATCTCATCCACTGATAATTTCTCTTAGTTATGAAAGAAGTGGGACACTGCCATCAATTGATCCACAAGTGCAAAAATTGTACCAATGCCTCAAGTAGTCCTATGTAAGACAATCAAAAAAATCCATTATGATTCCATACCATTTCTATTATCGATTTGTTAATAACTATAACAATCTATAAGGAAACTGGTTCTCGTTCTTCACATGGTAATAGGTGGAACACTCAGTGATAAAAAGTATAATACAGTGTTTCATTAGAGGACACCAATACTAGAGGTGCTTGTCACAATATGTCATGAATATACAAAGGTGAAATTATTATTAAAAATCATGGTATTCTCACATAAAATCCACTATTATTTTGGTTGGAACCCATATATCCCCATGTATAATAAGGATGTGGTCTCCATCAATAGGACTATCCAATGGCGGGTCCTCAGCTTTAATACATTCTTGTATAACAAAAAATATGATTTAAAAACAATATTATCATCGCCATATCATTTAGTGAATAAGTAACTGCTATGGATATTATAAAATTAAATGAATGAATTTCATGAATCTTTATATGAATCTAAATATGGAGGTTCATTACCTTCAATTCATCATGGGATTTTTAATGGATTCTGCCTATGTTTTTCGACTCAGTGCATGAGTTACTATATTTCACACTCTATACATATAGGTATATTAATAACAATATAATGATTGTATTCTGACCATAATGACTATATAATAAATAATTAATACTATAAAACGATATATATTATGTTATTTTGGTCCGTAAACTCCATAATGCGCCCTCCCTTAAGATAATGCCCTTAGAAACACAAAGCATGAACAAATAAAAAATACCAAGGTTATTCGTTAGGTAATTAATCTGGGGAGATTTAAAATTTAGAGTGTCATAAAAAAATCATATTGTATTAACACTACACCCATCCTAATTCCTGATGCTACACTAGAAACTGTATTACCTCTGTAGTACCCTGGATTTTTTTGGATTATTTCAAAATTATGCCTCCCTTTAATCTCTAAAAAGGCATTCTAAAACACATAAAAACACATGAATATGAATCCATTCATATATATAAAGTTATTAGGTTATGCTAATATTAATAATCCCATTATAAAATTCCTATAATATCCATCCAACCCTACAAAACTTCATAATAAAAAATTATGTGAAAACTTCTAGGAAAAAATATTTGTCAGCTTCTCTTAGTCAATTGATACTCTTGATTTTGAGATAATATGAACCATGAAGTAAATCATGTTAATATATAAGTGTTACATTGTTATAATATCATATAATTGTCTCCTTATAAGGGTAGTCAGTATGATATCACGGTGTTTGTCATGGTAACTTAGATTTTTGAAATACATTATGATTTCATCATAAAAAACCATAATGAAAAAATCCATGTAGGGGTTGAAAACCACATTCATTTATTATATGAATGAAGTGGTGGTGATCTTAATAATGAATGGAATATCTATATTCTCATTCAATTTTTACTAATTTTGGATAACCGTATATGATATATCTGAATTCCTAACTCACTATTGATTGTAGCATGATCTCTGGTCAATCTTTGAGAACACTCTAACTCCTCACAAATGGAAAAGAGATAATTTATTTGAATAAATGGATATTGTTTCATAAATTTTTGCGGGATAGACCATTGGTGATTCTTTCATATCATAATGGTTCTATCATATTTTTTGTAGATAAGGATAGGCATAGCCTAAGGAGATGTTTTGGGTCAGATAAAACCCTTTGATTTTAAATCCTCTAAATCTCTTTAGAGATCCTAGATATCAGTAGGTTCTATCATAAATTTAGGAATAAATAATTGATATAGTGTTCAAATTAGCTCAATATCATACTCTAAATCTATCATTTGAATTTGGCTAGATATGTCATCTTGATAAATCTCCTTAAAAATATTCCAAGGGAGGAAAATTATATAGTCACACAATTAGATAATCCATGAATTAGGTGGAAATTTGGCATATAATGTCTTTCACCAATGATGATTAGGTCTTGATCAACATTCATGGAAATCTTAAACAAAATTATGATGATAAATATCACTCAATGGTGATATAAACTATACCATCCATTGATATGAGTCAACAAAGGCATGATAGGGGACTAATAAGTCCATCATGAGAAGGTAAATGAATCCTTTCATCTTAAGGATGAATATGTCCCAAATAAATTATAAATGAAAACTTTAAGGGGAATGTGTTTTCATTGTCTTATCCCATTAATCAATACAATAAATGGTGTATTTAGGGTCATAACCCCACCAATGTATTGAATTTCAGGCCGAAGAATTTCAATGATTGATACTGAGATAAAGGTTCCTGAAGAACCCATATAAAAAGGAAGATAATAATGTAGAGTCTATTAGTATAATACCTATTCTGGTTGATGGTTGAACACTATTATATTTGTTTTAATACTACAATTATCTTATGTATACTGATCCATATACCATAGATATAGATACGCAACCCTGATATGGTCCTCTCTACTATATTTGATAATCAGATGTCGGGATACATAAATCATGACACCTGTCTCATTCTATTTGGTCGATGCTACTCCATCATTATTCATGACATTGATTCAATAAATATTCTGCTAAAAATTGTGCTATAATGGGTCCTCTTCCATGAGATAATTATAGAATGGTTTAGAAAAACCACTGATGATGACCCATCTTATAGCAAGGATGATAGTCCTGAGGGTCCCTATCATCATGTTGATTTAGATTCCCTTTCTTTCCAAAATGATGGAATATAACAAATCTAATATTTTGTTTAATCGGTATTCCACTTCTCTATTGAGAATCATCATGTATACTCTTCATGAATCTACAAGAACTAATTCACTATCTCATTAATTATTATGTCAAAATTCTTCTTTTTACTTTTATGTCTTTTGTTTTCGAAATAAAAAATCTAATTATACTCATTTCTCAAATAAAGGACTTACTTTGAATATAGTTTTTATGATTATTGTATTGTCTTATTCAATTGTACCGACTCTGTCAATTGTTCTAACTCTATCAATTGTATTGACTCATTCAATCGTACTGACTCAGTATATTGTACTAACTCTATCAATCATACTGGCTCTGTTTATCATACTGACTCTGTCTACCAAACTTAATATGATCATTAAAATAATATTATGCATCTTACTCACTTTTCATCATATCAATACATTTCACTAGGTAATATTAATCATACTCATGATTTACTTTTAAATCATGCATGCTTTTATTATTATCAAAACACTAATTCTTATCAATTGTACTCATATTATCATTTTCATTTATATTGTTGTTTTATCCAAAATGATGTTTTTTAGTTAGTTATAAACTAATAAAAATGATGTCATATTTTCTATTTCAATATGACCATTACAATTCCAAGTGTCCAATTCCCTCTGAGCTTTTTGGAGAAATATGACCATTCGAGAATATATGATTGTTGGAACATGAGGCCAATAAATAGGATGTCATTTGAATCAGATACAAGGCATTGATCATCCTTTGATTCTACCAATTTACAGAGAGATATCTTGCAACTTCTTTATTTCTTTATTAGAAATCCATGAAATAAAAAAATGTGAACGACTTATTATTAGCTTTGGTATTTAATTAAGTGATTTTTTTGAGTGACGAATCAGGTGATAACGATCGATGGATACCGAAGATAAGAATATTGTGAGACCGATCTTCTTATCGAGGGTTTTCAAGGGTTTTAAGGACATAGGTACTGATTACCTATAAAATCAAGGGCTAGTGGGGATAACAAAAAGGACATACTGATCATCGTATCGAGGGCTTACCGTGTTGGTGGTAAGACATACCTCTTATCTTAAGTCAAAGGATAGCCTAACCTTTGGGATAAAATATATGTAATACTTTTTATTTTTGCAGTTGTTTTTATTTGAAATGGAATAGTATTTTTCCTCTTTCCTTTCATATTATATTCAATTCTAATTATTTCAATTACAATTCTTTTGATACATTTTATATTAATAGATTATATATGATGTTTGGTAGAATATTTTCCATTTTTATTACTCTTATAATTTTGTTAAATTAGAATAATTTTTTTACATTTCAAATATCATTACATCATATCATATAATATCTATTAGTTCCAAGACAATTTTGGTCAATTGTTTTGGTTTTGAATTATATTATTTTAATATCTGTTAATGTAAGTACTTTATTAGGTTTTTAAATTAAATGTTTTTAAACATTCAATTCACCACCCCTAGTATTGTGCCATATTATATACATATACATCTATATTAAAATTCAATTTTTTTTATCAGAGATGGTTTCCACAGATTTTGTATTATTTTCCTTATTTATTTTGAGAATAAAATCGTGTTGCTATTACAAAATCCTATTCATAAATACTTACTACACTAACGTGTGGAGTGGATACGTTTTATTTTATTATATGGATGGAATAAATATTAGATCAATTAAAAAATTTAAATCCATGGAGATCACCTATATTCTATTGGAATGATTTTGAGTAGTAGAGTGATTGAATGAAGACATTTGTTATTAATACTTTAGTGAAAAACTATATTATTCTTACTGGAGGTTACAAAATCTATAACAAAGAAGCCAGTACTTTCACCAATCAAGAGAAGCAGAAATATCAAAAAAAAATTACAAGGTACATAATAAGTTGTTGTGTTCTATGACCAGTAATATAGATAGTCGCATATCATCATGTGAATCATCCAATTGCTTCTCGATGAAATTGGAAGTCACATATTATGGTACATCTAAAGTTATAGAAACAAGAAGAGAAACACTATGAGCAGTATATCATGGGTTTATTATTTCTTATGGAGAACAAGTATGTATGGCGTGACATAAATTTATGATAATTGTGAATAGTTTAAATTCTATGAGAGACAAAGGTCTTGATGATAAAACACTTGTAGACAAGATTATTGATATAATGCCAAATGAATGGGAATTGAAAATGATAACTATTGATGAAAAAAGGAAAGTTACTCAAATCACTCATGATGAGTTATTTGGACCTCTTCTATAACACGAGACATGAATGAAAAGATATGCCAATTTCAATATGAAGAATATTGATAATGTAAGTGTAGATTCACAACTACATCCAAATCTAAGACGCCAGAACGCAATACAAGATCGAAAGCAAAGAAAAATCTTATGTCTGAATCAATTGACAATAAACAACCTAAAAATGAGTTATCCAATCTTGCTCGAATGATGAACAATATTTTGGGAATGAAATAATTTCAATATAGATTCAAAAAAATATAAAAAGGATAAGAAAGACTCATAAGTAGCATGTTATTAATTTAAAATAGAATTTCATATTAGATGTGATTTTTTTTACTAAAAAGAAATGATTGAAAGGATAAATATTCTGAATGAAACAATAAAAATAATTACAATCTAATGAAAAATAATATTTTAACGGAAAATGATACTTGGAGTGTAAGTGGTAGTGATTCATCTGATGATTCTTCAAAATATGAATCTTCTGGACAATGGAATATTGAACTCACATTCAGACTACCTATTAATAATCATTTTTTCATGGCTAAGGTACACAATGATAAATCTATTAAATTTTTTTATTTATATTATAATTACCCTGATGAGAAACATTGTTACTATTCACATGAAGAATTTCACTCATTAGAGGAAAATTTTCCATCTTTTGATTAAGTATCTTGATTTTCCAAATTACTTGAGAATTAATATTCCAAACTCAAGAATATCATGATAATAATTTTTTTTAAAAAAATTGTTCTTATAAAAAAAATATCATATCTTTCAAGGGATCTTGATAAGAAATTGTTTTAGTTCGAAAATATTTCAAAAAAAATTTGGAAGTACATTAGGAGAAGAATACAGTTTCTATGGATTTTGAAAATATTATTTTAATGAAAAAAGTATTATAATAAAAAAACCACTTCCAAAATAATCTCTTGTGAGAATGATAATTTAATTATTAGAATGAAGGTTGTAAATTTTTATCTTAAACAACTTTTATCAAAATTCACATTGGGAGATTTTATTTTGATAAAATGTATTCTCTAATTCGTCATCTTAAAAATTGATATAGAATTGGTTACACTCACTCAAAACCAGTTTTTATTCATAACTATATTTTCCCTCACATTTACCTATTTTTTATTAAATGACAATGTGGTGGAAATTTGGAAAGAAAATGTTCTCTTAGTATAGATCAATTGTTAAAATTTCACTGAGATCATTTTGAAAAACAAATTTGGATTCCCAAAATTCTTTTATCAAAAATTTCAGGATCCAAACAAGTTTGGGTTTCAAATATTTTATGGATTCTTTTTCTGGAAAACATGAAGTGTACCATCAACAAGAACATTTGGTACATGGATAGTGGGTTTTCTTGACACATGACTGGAAAAAATGATTTCTTTGAAAATATTATTGAAACAAAATTTGGGAAAGTTACCTTTGGAGACCATTCTCAAGGAATGATTGTTGGTATAGGTAATATTTTTTCCCTTGGTAATGTTTTAATTTCAAATATTTTTTTCAAAGGTCTTAAGCAAAAAATATTCAGTAAAAGTCAATTATGTGATGAAGGATACCCTGTGCATTTTAGAAAAGATAAGTTTTTAGTTCACAATTCCAAGAATGAATTCATTTGATCTTCCCATAGGCTTGATAATGTATACACTATTAACATAGATGAAATTAGGATCCAATACTTACCTTACTTAAGTTAAATGGAAGAACAATATTGCTTATGGAATATATGGTTTGGACACTGTAACCAGATAAACCTTTGTAAACATTCTATGAAATGACTTGTTAAAGATATACCTGATCTTTGGTAATATTATTCAATGATATTTGTTACTTATCAATATGGAAAGTAATATATAACTAGATTTAAATCATTCAATTATGATTTAACATCTAATGAATTACAACTAGTGCTCATTGATCTTTTCGGTTCTACCCAAAATGCATGCATTGGAGGAATATAATATGTAATTCTTTTACTGGATGACTACACTAGATTTTCATGGGTCCATTTTCTAGAAAACAAATATGTAGAATATTTCTATTTTAAAACATTCAGAACCAAGTTAAAAATGAGAAAAACCTCCTTCTGATAACTATACATAGTGATCACGATTATGAATTTCAAAATTCAGATTTTGAATATTTTTTTAGTATGAAAGGTATTGCTCAGATATTTTCATCTCCAAGAACCCCATAGAACAATGGTTTTGTTCAGAGAATAGATCCTATTATTTAGGAAATGACAAGAACAATGCTGTGCGAATACTCAATTGCTAATAATATCTTGGCTGAATCTGTTAGTACATCATGTTATATTATAAATTATGTTTTAACTAGAAATTTTATTAATAAAACACATTATGAATTATGGACTAGCTGAGAACCTAAATATTCATTCTTCAGAGTATTTGGTTGTAATGTATTCATATTGAATTTAAAATTTAATTTACATAAAGTTTCACCCAAATCTGAGGAAGAATTTTTTCTAGGTTATTCTTAAACTAATAAGGATTGTAGAGTTTTTAACGAAAAATTATGTGTTGTTGAAGAAACAGTGCATGATAAATTTTATGAAACTGAAATTTTGTTTTTAAACAATCCTTACATACATCTATAGATGTATTTTTAGTAACTGATTACCAACCAATTATAGAAAAATATTCAGATACGGGTAATACTCAAAAAAACAATTTCTGAAATATTAATCCCTGAAGACATTCTATCTTATGTTTATGAACAATTTTTGAAAAACCCAAATAAATTGTTTCATAAAAATTATCCCATGGATAATATCATTGGTGATATAAATCGACCTGTAAGGACCAGAAATTACTTGATAAATGAAATATAACATCTTGCTTTTCAATCTAAATTTGAACATAAAAATTCAATTGAGGCATTAGGTGATGAATATTGGATTAAATTATTGCAATATGAACTAAATGAATTTGGAAGGAATCCTGTCTAGAATTTGGTTGAATGTATTAAATTAACAACTTTATTGTTGTAAAATGGGTTTATAGAAACAAATGTGGTGAAAATTGAGTTATTGTATGAAATAATGAAGGAATTGTTGCTGCGGGATATAATCAACAAGAGGGAATAAATAATGAAGAAACATATGTTCTGGTATCTATACTTGAATATATTCATATTCGATTATATTTTTCAGCATATATTAATTTCAATCAATTTTAAAAGGATGTAAAATGTGATTTTATTAATGTTTTTGTACAATATTAAGTTTTTGTAAAACCACCTACTGGTTTTATAGATCCAATACATCCTGATCATGTTTTTAAATATTCCGAAGCTCTGTATGGATTTATAATAGCCCCATGAGCATGGTATAATAGCCTTACTAGATTTATTTTACAAAATAATTATGGAAAATGTACTTATGATAAACCTATTTGTATAACATTGGAAAACAATTTTTTTTTATTGTACAAATTTATGTTGATGGAATTATATTCAGATCAACTCATCAATCCTTAATTGATTATTATACAAATTTAATGAAATCATAGTTTGAAATTAGTATGATCGGTGAGTTAGAATTCATTCTAGTTTTTCAAATATCTAAAAAAATATAAGAAACATACATATATCAATATAATTATATAAACAAATTACTCAAAATGTATGGATATGAAAATACTAAAATTATTATCACTCTAATCCGTACCTCAAATACATTTTATTTTGATGAAGCTGAAAAAAAAGTGCATCAAACAACTTATAGAGGTATGATAGAAAGTTTGTTATACTTGGAATCAGGTTATCCAGAATTAACTTTTTAGGTATGGTTATGTGAAATATACCTATCAAATCCAAAAGAATCTAATTTAAATGTTGTAAAATATATTTTCATGTATTTAAATGGAACATTATATTTATTTCTTTTCTATTCATTTGGAAATGATTTTGTTTTGAAGATGATTTTACAATGCTGACTTTGGTGGTTATAGAATGGATATAAAGAGTACATATAGATCATGTAATTTATTAAGAGATTCTATAGTTTCTTGGCAACGCCAAAAACCACCCTCAATTACATTTTCCACTGCTGAAGATGAATATGTTGCAGTAGGAAGTTGTTGTGCTCAAGTGTTGTTGATGCAACACACACTCGTTGACTATGGTATGAGTTGTTCCAAAACTCAAATACTATGTGATAATACTAGTTCCATTGATCTTAATAAAAACCCAACACATTATTCACATGAAAAACATATAGATATTAGGAATCAATTTCTAATGGATCACAAACAAAAAGGATTTATTATTTTACATTTTATCAGAGCGCAAGAACAATTAGCTGAACTTTTTTACAAAACCATTACCTTCCGATATATTTGAATTTATTAAATAGAAACTAGGAATGTTTACAATAAAATATTCATTCAAATATTCTTTTTTTTAATTTATCCATAAACTAAATAACTCCTCTTCATAGGGGGAGAACCATAGTTTTTTGTTCTTGGTTTTACATATTTTATAAAAAAAATTTATATTTTTTTGGTATTTTATCCTAATTATTTATGTTTATAGTTATATTTTCTTTATTATTTTAACATTGTGTTTACTGTGTTGATATTTTTTTATCAGATTGACAACCTATGGTAATGACATTATTTTCCATCGTCTTGACAAACTATAGTAATGACTTTGTTTTCCATCGTCTTGACAATCTACGGTAATGAATTTGATTTCCAATGTCATGAAAACCTATTATAATGAATTTTTTTCCATCATCTTGAAAAACTATGGTATTGACTTTTTTCTCTATCAGCTTGACAACATATGGTAATAAAAAAAATTTCCACCAGCATGAAATCCGATGGTAATGCCTTTATTTTCCATCAGCCTGAAAACCCATGGTAATGAAATTGTTTTCCAACTGATCATATTTACATTATTTTTCAACAGTTTAATGTTTGTTTGTATTTTATTTTCATTATTGTATGGTATTATATCTAATTTGATATTACAATGAAACCAACAACTTACTTGAAATTTCTGACAGGTACATTCCCTCTTCCTTTTTTATTGTCTTTATTTCATATAATTGTTTCTCATATTTTTTTAAAAAAATAAAAAAACTCGATTTTATTGTCCACCATTGGATTATTTATCTTTTAATATCAACTGTAGAAAACCAAAGGTAATCAAAATTGTCCTATAAATAGAGGACCCCCTCCTCAATCCCACACTGATTTTTCAATATTCTAAAAAAATATCTTCCTCTCCT
Organism: Viscum album; assembly: GCA_963277665.1. Lineage (NCBI taxonomy): Eukaryota > Viridiplantae > Streptophyta > Magnoliopsida > Santalales > Viscaceae > Viscum > Viscum album. Next base: position 1,879,716,231 of record OY728148.1, on the reverse strand, counting down.
CCTTAAGACTTAGTACGATCTTTTCTTTATATACTCATCATTATTTCGGAGTATTTTCCCCAAAATCTGGAAAAAATGTCTTTAAAGAATTTCTAAGAGAAATATTTCTTTAGAGAATGGTCAATTTCTATGGATTTCATAGACAATTATGACTCAAAAATCATGATTATTATTCTATTACACGTCTAGGAACATCCGTGTGTTGCGAAACCAGTATATCAAGAACTGATTCTTATTAAATAGGTCAGAAAAATATACAATATATTGTATTTTTATATGAATATTATGGTTAACTTCTCTACGTTTGATAGAAAATTTTCAATGTCTATAAAACAAGCATAACACTTTTTAAATGTTCCCATAGAAGGTTATTCCTTTTCACGATCCCAAAATCTACATGAGGAAGTTGGTACGTTTAATTAGGAAAGCACATAAAAATCATTGTTTCTTATCAATGAGGAGAAAATAAATGTATCTCATCTTTTTACTGACAACTGGTTTTTTTCCTTTGGATGCAAGGGTTTCAAATTCCAAGGAAAGTGGATAGGGAAACTCTTAATGTGTCTAACATTTTTATGGTAGATTATCATTTAAAAATGAGAAAAGTAAATCTCATGGGTAAATTTTTTGATACAATCAATAATGTGATTTTTGGTGTTGTGAAGTATCATCTTATCATGTATCCATCAATTCTCACAATGTGCATTCTTGAAAGATTGAAATTTTGTAATATTCCTCTGAAAGGGGAATTGAATGAACTGAATTCTTTTTTGATAATTAAGAATACGCTGAAGAAATTGTATGATTGTTTTGATGAATAATAAAAACTCTTTGTCAAATATGTGAAAGCAGAATCAAAACCAAATCAATCAACACAAAACAAATATTCGAAAATGCTAATAAAATATGTCAAATAAATTCTTATTTCTTAAAAGTAACATCCTTATATCAGTACAAATATGTAGAAGAGAACTAAATATAGTAAATAGTATGTAGACTAGTGGATGAATGTGAAGAAATAAATAAACAAAGGTGATCATAAGTTTGGTCTCGATTAAGTTGATGCTCTAGCTGAGAAGATAATGGTAGATGATACTCTACAGGATGAGAAGAAAAAGAATACTTTTTTTAAAATAAATTCTCACGTATTTAGTGTTGCTAATATTCTAAAAGTGGTTGATTTCAAAAGTTCAAAACTAACAGAAGATGTGCAACAAGAACCTATCATATAGACTTTTCCAAAGAAAGAGAATACAAATAGTGCAAGAAGTTCGGAAGTGTGATGAAGAGGAAGAAGGATTTATTTTAGAATTTCTATACATTTATAAGAATAGTAGAGAAGAATATTCTCTTCAAAAGAAATGTGATGGACTATCATTTAATTCTCATTCCAATCAAGCATTGACTCATTCATTAGAAACCCATTATGAAATAATTCTAACTCTAGTCAAGCATGGAGCTCAATGTTCTCATACCGAGAATGTAGTTGTCATCAGTGATTGAGTTGAAGAGGTAAGAGCAGAAAAAAATTATAAATGGTGGAAAAGGAGAAAATGGAAATGGAAAAAATCCCACTAAAGACTCTTGTTGATCAAATGAAGTGGAATCATACGATGATGATACTGATTGAGAATACAAATTTTCATTGATGAAAATTGATTAAATAGTTTATGTTTCGAGAAGAATTGAAAAGACTATTTCTTCTTTTCCTATAATTAAAGTAAACATTGGTTGTAAAATTGATAAACCTAGGATGAAATTATGTTCCATAAGGGAGCATAGAAAGAGATTTTTGTCAATAGAAGATGATTTAAAAGTTCTGAGTGATAGTTTGGTTTCTCATAAGAAGGCTTGCAACAAGATAACTAAGTGGTTGTATAAAAAATAAATCTCAATGAACAAACATGAGGAATAAATTGAGGACACAATGATACTTATAAATTATCTGGATATTTATTTTAATAATCTTGATTAATAAACTATTGATATATTGAACCAGATCTCAAAAACACATGGAGCTGATATTCCTCCTGTAAAAGAGTTGTAAGAAAGAATGAATGCTTTTTGGTCAGAATTTTAAAAGGTTTCATATTTTAGAGATGAAATTGATTTGGTGAATAAACAAATTATTTTTTTTTGACTTAAGAGAATAATAATTTTCAAGATAGTATTAATACTCTTGAAGAAGTAATTAGAGTAAAATAAGAGAATAAAAAACTAGGATCAACTTTTTTTCCAACCAATAAGAGATTCTCAAATATTTGGGTGATTATATCTTAGAAGATAAGATAGTGAGAAATAAGATGAAGTCTATTCTTCATGAGTTTATCAAGAAAGTGATTGAAAGAGAAAACAAATTAATGTCTTGTTGTATATATTATTTTAGTTTTGACAGTTGTTAATATTTTAAGATTCATTGAACTGGATGTCTTCATTTCAATTGTTCTGAATTTTATTTCTCTCAATCCTTTTCAAGAAACTCAATGTAACCACATTTTTTTCTAAATCCCAATGGGGTCGATATTTTATAAAAAGGGGAGAAAGATTCACAAAGAGGGAGAGTTGTTAATGTATTACTCATTTGTAATACATCAAAATCAAGGAAAATATACGAATACAATCTGTAAGAAATTAAATACCTTAGGGGGAGGTAGTTGTATTAATTTTCTTATTATAAATATTTTTTATTACTTTAGGGGAGATAAGTATTTATTAACTAGTTTTACTTTGCGTTTTGTGCTTCCAAAAAATGGGGAGAGTTTGAAGCCAAAAGTCTTAATTTTACTTTTTTTTCTTTTTTTTTGGAAATCACAAATCTTTTTATACTCATTTCTCAAATAAAGGAGTTACTTTGAATATAGTTTCTATGATTATCATACTGACATAGTCAATCGTACTATCTATGCTAATTATACAGACTTTTTCAATTGTACTGACTCAGTTAATCATACTGACTCTATCAATTGTACTGACTCTGTCAATCACACTGACTCTGTTTATCATACAGAATCTATATATCGAATTGACTATGATCATTGTACCAATATTATGTATTGTACTAAATTTTAACCATATCAATATATTTCAATATTTAATATTAATTGTACTCATGATATAATTTCATCTCATAAATGTATTTATTCTTATCAAAACACTTATTCTTATATATCTCAGTCATTTTATCATTTTCATATATCGTATTTTTGTTAACCAAAACGATCTCATGGAGCTAGTTACAATGTAATAAAAACGATGTTGTGTTTTTTGTTTCAATATGACCATTTCAATGCCCAATGTCCTGGTCCTTCCGAGTTTTTAAGATAAATATTACCATTGGAGAAAATATGACAATTAAAACCTGAGGCCTATAAATAAGAGTGCATTTGAAACAGAGACAATACTTTTATCATCCTTTTCCTATATCATGTTTTAGATAGATTTTTTGTTGAATTATCTCTTGATTCGTATGAATGTCTTGAAATTAAAAAATGTGAATGACTTCTTCTTATCGTTTGTATAATTAGTGATTTGTTTTCTTTGTGCGACTGATTAGGTGATAATGGTCAAGGGATTCCGGGGATAGGCAGACGATGAGACTAATATTCGTATCTAGGGATTTCAAGTGTTTGATAGTCAGAGGTACCGATTACGTATAAAATCAATGGCTTGTTGAGATAGCCAGATGGGCATACCAGTCATCATATCGAGGGATTACCATGGTGGTGGTAAAACATTCCTCTTATTTCAAGTGAAAGGATACCCTTCTCTTTAGGATAAAAAAGTTGTAATATATTGTCATTATGATACTGTCTGTAAAATAAAGGGAATTGTATTATTCCCTCATTATTTTAATATTCATTTCAATTGTAATTGTTTTAATTACAATTATTCTAGTACATATTGTTTTAATAGATTCTATATGATTTATTTTAGAATCTTTTTCATTTGTATTACTCGGATCAATGTATTCAATTAGAAAACATTTGTTTTAAATTACTTATAGTATCACATCATATAATATCAAATCTATTTGATCCAAGAACATTGTGGTCAATTGTATCGGTTTTGAATTTATTATTTTAAGATCTCTTAGACTAAGTACATTCTTATGTGTTTAAATACAATGTTTTCAAACTTACAATTCACCCCTCTCTTGTATTGTTCTATATTATATACTTATAATTCTATATTAGAATCCGAAATTGCTGATTCACTATGAATTAAAATGTATATTGTCCCTCAATTGTTTTTCATTGATTACGGATTGATTTATGATTATAGAAATTTTAATATAGGGTGGAAAACATTAACATTGGTGAATACAAAATTCATGAGCCCATACTCATTGCATCATGCACATGATGGCTCATCACCAGAAAGAAGAAGTGAAAAATGTTTAAAATTGGTGATTTTTTTTGAATATTCCATGACAAATATATCACCCTAATATTTGTGCATGAAATCATAGTTTGTTATGTCCTTAGTGTCTCAACGAAAAATTAATTGTATAATGATTTTTTAATATCTACCCAGAGAATGCTCCGATAATGGTCAGCCTAGGTAATCACACCTTACTAAGGCATAGAACAATCACATAACATATATGTGGAGAGGTTGAATATACTATATGGAGGTGTATCTAGATGCTTGGATATATATAAAATTGATTTAGGAAATGATTTGAAAATATTTGAAACAACATACATTTAGAATAAGGGACTGTGTTGTCACTATGAATCATGAGTGGGATCAAGATTCATAGGTGTAGGTTAGGGAAAACCCTACATAGACTGTATCGAATGTTGGAAACTCTCTCGGAGTATATATTCAGTTCCTAGTTCAAGAATAGAAAGGGTTCTGATTATGGATGTAGTACCTTTGTGATGTTTAGTTATTAACATTGTTTTATTTGACACCTATATTATGTAAAAGAATTCTATAGAAAAATATTTAATTTCTTTTAATGATCAATCCAAAACAAAAAGGGTGAGATTTTTTTGACATAGTAGTTTTCTAGGAACATATTACTGGTCATATAAGAACCCTAAAAAATATATCGTAATATGGGTAATCTATCAAACAAATCATCAAGAATATAATGTTTTTGTTTGGAAACTCTATCATTTTTATATCTATATACATGATTTTCATACTTCATCAAAATAAATGTTGTATAGAAAGATATAATGTTTCTATATATGTCTAATGAATGCAGTTATGTGAGGATTTAAAAGTTACTTTCTATCAAACCTTAATTCAGATAATATTTTTCTGGTTTTTAATTTTCAAATATCAAAGGTTTTAACACTTTTTATGAAGTATTTATGAAAAATATGGTGTGATTAGGTGAATCCAATCATATTAACATTATTTTTGGAAATCAATAAGGTGTTAAAATAAAGGTATGTCATAATAAATTCCAATTAAATTTATAATATTATTTACTAATCATGTTATTCCCATAAATTAGGATAAATACTTGTGATAAATCATTTAATGGAATAGATGATGGTGAAGGTGTCATAAATTTTTTGTTAGTTCTAGAAAACTGGACAATAATGATCAGATCTAGATATACCAGACTCAAAATTTTTCAAAATTTCTAATGAGAAAAGATGAAAAGGTTTTAAGTGTGTCTAAGTAAATTTTTGTAGAGTCTGATCCATCAATAATAGATGAGTTATGAATATAAAATTAATCTAAATAATTTATATCACATGAGAAAAAAAATTGAATTCAATTTTGATACTAAGCCACTATGCTAGGAAGTTATATTAATCCATCAGATAATATTTCTATACCGACAAATCATCAAGAGTAGTGGTTTCAAAAAACAAATTGGTACGAGAAATGGTCTGATGTATTCAACCATAATTAGATTATCATCTAGATAAGAAGACTATCATAATGAGGAATTTTTTGAAAATGTGAGAACTAATTGAGTAACCATCTCTATTTGAATTCTTTTGATGTTGAAACCATGTATATGGAAGATTAAATTTAGTTTGTAGGTTGATTAGATAGAGAAAACATACTTATATTCCATTAGATATAGAATGTACAACATATGTATCTTTAGAATGAAATTTAATTATAATGAGATGATGTTGTTTTATCATAAGATGCTAAGGATGTTCTATCAGACTAAATAAAATAAAGGACATCTAAAAAGGAAGATTATAGAGAAGTATACAAAAGATTCCAGAAGGCATGTAAAGAGTTGAAATAGTCAAATATGAAGTTCAATTATATTTGGATCTTAGAATTTATGAATTTTAGATACTGAGGAGAGTTTTTTAGTTTCATTTAATTTCAATTCCGTGATGAGTATAAATTGATTGTTAGTACATTCAAACTATGAAACGTTTCAAGTGAGAAGAAAAGGAAGGGTTCTCTAGAATTCATGTTAGTGTTATGATTACTAGATGAGACCTGGTTTGATTGTCGGACATCTGAAAGTTATTTTACCCCAATTGAATATGTTCATACTATGAAATTGTTAGATTTTTAGTAAAGAATATTCAGAATGTTTTCAACATATTGATTCTATTAGATTGAATTAATTGGAATAGGTTTATTAGATCTATCCCCATCAAAATGAGATAATTGGATCTAGAAAAAATAGACTCAGGAATCTGGATATAGAATTTGGGAGAATTTTTAACGAAGTCTTTATTCTTTGATTTAGGAAAAAAAATTTAATAAAACATTGAAAACATATAAAGTCGGTATAATCATTCCTATATAGAGATGAAATTTGTTTAATAGGAGTTAAAATATTTTTTTATTCACTTATCCATTATAGTGAATAACCATAGACCTGTGAGAGTGTCTATGAAAGGGATGTAGGTTCCCACATTGAGAATGAACCATATAACACTCATGTTTATTATATTTTTTATTCATTTTAATTCATGAGTATTAAGTAAAATTTGAAAAGGTAATTAAATTTAATAGGTTGACGGTTTTATGTTTCTTTATTGTCATGAAACTTATAAAAATAGAACAATTGATTCAACCCCAACACTTATTATTATTATTGTTATATCCATTAGAAAATCAACTAATATTAGGAAGAAGGATCTTTTGTTGAATCGTTATGAGGGATAATATCAATTATTTAAATTGTTGAGTAATTCCTACATTTTTCGGAAAAAATATTATGGATGAAAAAATAGGATGATTCATTATCTGAAATCTTTTTCCTAGCTGTTTTTATGCTACTATAATTGGGTTTTCACCTATTGAGAAAGATTATCCAATAAAGAATGTTTTATAAGAAAAATATTCTAGTTGATGGGAAATATAAAAATATTATTCTAATGTCAATGTAAAAAAATATTTTTATGAAGATGAAGCGTCTCAAAGCATCAAAGTGTTTATGGGAATATTTTGAAATTAATTTTAAAGGGAATAATGTAGTGAAGGAAGGAAAAATAAAAATCTAGTTTAGTAAGTTTGAAGACATAATAATGAAACATGAATATAAAATTAATGAAAACTTCACTAGGGTAAATGATTTTTTTGCTACACTATAGTATTTTTAGAATTTATAGAAGATTAAACAATAATGATGAAACATATGAGAATCTTGATGGACATGATTTATTCTAATATTCTTTCATTAGAATATAAATATGATATGTCACTTGGTGAATTTCATAACATTATGGTTTCTAATTAAATTCTAATAAATAAAATGATCTAAAATAATATGAAATATAAAATATATTTTGAAACTATGAGAAAGATGGAAATTTAATATGTTGAAAATTTTGATACCTATGATTCTAAGGATAAATATGATGATGAGTGGAATGAAAAAGCCATGTCTCCTTTCTCTATGAACTATCATAGAGGAAGAAGAATTCATGGATATAAACATTATATCAATTGTTTTGAGGGTGGTGGAATTGATCAATTTTATATTAATTTTACAAAGAAGAATATTAAAGAATATCAAGATTATTATGAGGAAAACCATCATTGGTAGATGTGGAAAAAATGTTCTAAATTAGAAAATTCATCCAAAAAACAAAAGTATAATTTTTCTGGGAACAATAAATTTATGTTGAGTATGAATACTAAATTAAAATAAACTAAGAACAATTATTCAGAAGATGAATGATCTGAAAAAGTGGTAATGTTCATAGGAAAAGTATAGAAAATTAATGAATCATAAAATAGGGATGAAAAAATTAGTGAATAATCATACAAAGAATATCATCTTATAATATAAATGGTTACACCCCTTTATAAAATCAGGTCACTCATTAATGAAATAATAATTATAAGTAAATTTATTTAAAACAATGTTGAAGGTAATAAAATGTTTCATGAATAAATAAGAAAAAATTGTGGTGATCTTATGTTACAAATATATATTGGTTTAAATAAGAAATTTGGTTGAAGAAAACAATAAGAATTTGGAATATGAGAAAGAGTAAGGTAAAAATTTTCCATCAAAACTAATTAATACTGAAATTACCTTGAGTAAGATGAATGAAATCTTTAACAAAAACATAAAAGTAAAATATAAGACTTATGAACATATCGATAAATTTCAAATCAATAATATGGTGAAATCCTCACAATCAAAAAATAATGTTCCATTGGATTTTTTATTATTATAAATGGTAAAAAAGTGTGGGGAATGTTTTGTTGGAGAAAATAAGTGAGATAACAATCACACCCTCAATATTTATAATATCCCGTAGAAGGAATGATGGTTCATACATAGTGTCTGTTAGAAAAGGCAGAAGTTAATTACCTCAAAAACGTTTCTATAGAGAATGATATTAATTTAATTGAACATAATTATTGAGTGTTTTTGGGGTCATAGAATCTATTAAAAAAAGTATTTTAATTATTATCATAACCTAATACTTATCAAAAGAAGGTTTGAATAGATATAAATATATATTGAGGATAGAATTTGTAACTTCAGTATCATATAAGAAGATTAAAAGGAAACATCTCATGATGTGTTAAACATTTCATGAAATAATAAATTTAAAAGAAATGTTTGTGGAAGATGTGATCAGGTTAGTCATCATAGAGAATTTCTTATGAATCTCTTTCAAGAACATTCCTATTTTAGTAAATAATAACAAGAAAATAGATAGGATAATGTTGGGTAATGTGGTTTTTTTTGTTGGGATATATTTTACATTAATTTAAAATAAAAAACCATAAATACATGATAGTGGTTGTAAATAACACTTGGAATGTGATATAAAATTAAGTGAACATATTGAAAATATTGAAAGAAGTGTTATTAACTTTGGGAAAGATATTTCTCCAAATATTTAGATGAAACACAATGAATGAGATTCAAATAGAAATTTTTAAATATAAGGATGTTTTTATGGACTAAAACATAAATTAGATTGTGTAAGACATATTTTTTATTATGGAAAAGTGGTTATTTTTTGAAAAAATTATTGTATCATCAAAATTGTGAAATATTGAAAAGTTATTACAAAATTATAATGAATTGGTGGGAATATCATTAAAAATTGACAATTAACCAACTCTTGTTGGTTAGGTGATGATGATAATAAAATGTTATGGCCCTAGATTCATGACAATCATGGGATGAAAAATGTGAACAAACATTATAATTTTCATTTTCTATAAAAAATGATATAATTGAAAAGCAGAGATAAATACGTGTGTGTTACTTTTCAAAATGGTATGATTAGGACTAAAATTCATAAGATGGTTGAAATTTGAACAATCAGACAGCTAGAAATAATTCATTCTGATTTATGTGGGCCAATAAGACATCAATCAACAAGGATGGATTTTTACATTTTATCATTTATTGATAATTTCACTCAAATAACCAATTTAATGTTTATTAAACAAAACTAATAGGTTTTAAAAATGTGTATATTATTCAGAAAATATCATGATAAAGAGATTGTGGATTACATAATGATGTTGATAACAAATATTGGTTTAGAATTCACATTAAGTACTTTTGAATCATATATGAGAAATAATGGAATAAAAAATATCTATATTCATTCACATATCCCATAATCAAATGGACAAGCAAAAAAATATAATTATGGTGGAAATGGGAAGAATAATTTTAGTAGAATATAGACATTCAATGTTATATTTGGGAAATGATTTTATTATAATTGTGCATGTTCATAATATACGTTTATTGATTCAATAATACAACATGAACCCCTATGAAATTTTGTATTCAAAAATACATCTTTGATATACTCCAATTAATTTTGAATTCAATGTTTACTAAAAACAAATCCATATAATGGAACATTAAAAATGAAAAATAAATAGGGAATATTTATGTGCTATTTACCAAATATATGGAGTTGCAAATGATAGAACTAATATTTACAAAATGTGGAGGATTTCTATGATGTGAATTTTTTTTAAATACAAAACAGTTATTGAGAATTCTAATAAGAAGAAACTAAAGGTTTCCCATAAAATATATAATTATATAAAATAGACTTATCCTGATTATGAATAATTTCATAATGAGGAAAGAGAATCTATAAAAGAAGCAGTGAAATTTAATACATTAAAAACTGAATGTTATGTCAAAAAATCATTGGCTATGAGACGACTCCATTAAATAACAAAATAACATTAAGAATAGAGAATCATTATTCACTCATCTCACAAGAAAATGCAGATTATATTTCAGAATCTGTTCATAATAATGAATAGAAAGATTTTATGAAGGATGAGTTGGATTGGATTGAGAAAAATAAAACATGGTAAATTTTAATATAATAATAACGTAAAAATAATATTTGATCCAAATTTGGTTATATATACAAGTTGAATGAACATTTAGGATTTAAAAAAAATTAAATGTTTTTTTAATAGTTATTATAGAAATCATCTCTTTTAATATGAAGACATTATATAAATTTTGTGTGAATACATAAAACATTAAACCAACAGTCTCCCAAAGACCATATTAGTTTAGTGCTTTTGGAAACATGGAACACAAATTTTCCAGCTCATTGAATGATCAACCATGTTTCCCATAATGATATTCCCCCATAGTAATTCTAGTTAATAATATTCCTTTATAACCTAGGAATATTAATCAAAATAAAGGGGTGAGCTCAAATGATAAATATAGACAAATAAAGGAAATTTGTATCCATATCATGAACATAAGGGTATAAGAATGTGATCATGATCATTAGAAGATCATACCCTACATCTCAAATATCATAAACATGAATCATAAAATAACTTTTTATAGTTCATAAGAAATGAATAATAGAGGAATAAGGATCATAATCTATGAAATCATAATAGAGGAATAAGACATGAAATAGTGGTATACAGATCAATGTTTCATATAGTGATCATTAATAAGTATAAAAACATCATGAATTAAGTTATGAATATGAAATTATGAACCATCATAGACTTATGAACATGTAACCAGGTTCATGCATAATGTTGTGAACATGAAATTATATTCGCACATAACTTTATGAACATGCAATATAATTCACACATAACATTGTGAACATAAAATAGGGCTCATTGATAAAACTATGAACATGTAATCAAGTTCACATACAAACATATAACAATGAAACTAGGTATGTGCATAACATTTTGAATATTTAACCTAGTTATTCCATAACATTTATAATAATGATTCTTCCACCTTTACCCGATACATTGGATGTATATATATGTTCCACCCATCAAATAATAAAATCACACATACATGGACCACAAAACAATCATCATATTAGGACCTATGATAATAGATGGTTTTATAAACATAAAATCATAAACCATGAAATAAAATCGATATCATTAATACTTAATCACATCATAACCATTGGAAAATAGATAGGTTTTTCAATCATTTCATTAATGAATAATCCTTGAAAAATGCGGGTTTCATAGACATATAACCTATGAAAGAGAAATGAGTTTCATAAACATATAACCCATAAAAGAGAAATGGGTTTGATAGATAAAATTCCATCAAAACATAAACCATCAATGAAAGGATATGAATAGAACCTATGGATCATTTCCTAGAATGGCATAACTACCATAGATAGATGTCATATTAATTTAAAATAAAGTGCAATGATATTTTTAAAACATTTCATGACTAAAATATCACTTTATCATTGAAAAGATATTTTTAAAACATAAAAACTTTTTAAATCCCTTTTATTGGAAACAAACATCAAGATTATAAAGAATTATTTTAAAATCTTATGGTAAAAAATTTCATTCCAAACATATAAATATATCTTGAAATTTTTTTGAAATACATTTCTCTTAATATACTATTCAAACTTATAAATAGGTCATGAAATTAATTTGAAACCAATTTCACATGAAAACATATAAATAAACATAATAATGACGAGGACCATTTCTTTAAAAATTAATTTTAAAAACATTTTCATAAAATTGATCATTTTAAACATGAATATGAATCTTTAAAAAAATGATGATGGGGAAATATGTACATGTCATACGAGGTAAGAAGAACATTTCTTTAGCATTGTAGGAGGTTAGAAAAAGGACATGGTCAGAAAGAGACAAGGAGATTCCTTTGAAAACATTTTCAAAAGAAACAAATGGAATATTTTCTTTTATTTATTATTGTGGAGTAGTAGAATATTATTAGATACCCTTTTTTGAAATCATAATTTTGAAGGAACACATATTTCTGACTGCAGATAGTGTAAAGTCGTGATTTATTAAAAACACTTCCAAACTATATAATTTACCAAATAATTGAACAATTTTACCAATAAATTAATAAATCATTAATAACCATATAATAAGAAAATTCATTATTGTTCTTAAGATATGGTTCAAAAGGTTTAATTAAACTAAGTATAAACATAAACAATCACGAAAATCGATGAGATTGTTTCAATAAACTCTTTAAACATGGTAACTTTGAATAAAATTCCTTATGTAATAAAATTAAATTAAATGATTCTTAAAATATAATGAAAATAATTAAATTAGTTTTATAACATTTCAAATGTTGTATATACACCAAATGAAGAAATATAGGTGCATAACATGACATGTGTCTCAAAGAAGGAAATTTTAGAAAAAATTATTTTATCTATTTGGTAAATTGTGAAATATAAATCACATGATAGAAATTTCATAAAATGGATATGTAAATACCCATAAATTTATTTATAAAAATAATATAATACATCCATCTTTATTATACACACCAATCAAAATGTATCGGTGGTGAATAAAACTTATATCTCATGAAAGTAAAAAGTGAGATGAAATCCAACTACCATGTTTCATGAATCTCGTCATACACGTACAAACCACTAGTATAATAAATAGTAGTTTATTATATGAAAATATATATAATAACCATTTTATTATATCTAATAAAACACATATTTTTCTTACGACCTTATATAACCCATTTTTTAACGATTTCATGTTAATGTTACGCTTCTGGTGACATTCTCTTTATTTTTCTCATGTGTCTATTTTTTATATATTTGGACCTTATACTTAAATAATGATTTTAAAATTTTAAACCATGAAATAAATATAATTTATATTTAATATATCAATATTAAAAAAATATATATAGTATATAAATATGAAATGGAACACACCGTTCAGGGAAACAATTTGTCATTGGTACGCATGAATGCTATTTCCATTTTAATTATCATATTGAAAGAGAGAAAAATATTATATATAAATATATCATTATATATTATAATTTAATTAGAATAATTATTTAATATATATCATATAATTTTAATAATAAAATCCTTAATACATTCCATGTATCATGTGAACGAATCATGTCTCTTTGAGGGGCGATAGTCCACACTTCCTCCAAAACATTTTCATATTTACATCAAATGGAAAGTATAATTATATGTGTGGAAAAATGATAAAATAATATTAATGAAATTATAAAAATACTATGTAACATATATAAGAATATTTTTCATCACAATGTCCCACATGATAGGCTATTATGAAAAAATGATCAATCATCGTTTAGTGAAGTGATAGTTCACCAAACACATAAACAAAAATATCATTACCCAATAGATGGATGTGTGTAATTATAGGTTAAAACCATATCATAAAAATCCTAGTATGTTTATTTTACTGGATTTTTTAAAAAAATAGAATAATATTAATTTATATTCTATATAATGTAAATAAAAGAAAGGTTCTTGTTTGAGGGTGTTACCTCTTAATCAGGTAACACCTTTTGGTTTGCACCCAATGGATTTGATGGATGGATTTCTATCCAAAATTATTCTTAAAGGTAGATGTGAGGGAATTTTTTTATCTATTTGGGGTGATATTTTTCCATCGATAGTATTTTATAGGTTTGAGGAAGTGGGGGGAATGGATCCCTTTTTATAGTGGAGGAGGACTGACAGTCTTGCAAATACTTGATGAAAGAATTCGATCCATGTTTTTCTTATTGTATGTGGATCTCATAGTAGTAAAATTTATATGAAAGTGATTATAGGGTCTAAATATTTCTAGTAAACTTTTTTTGAACTAGTTTATAGTTCATTTAGGAACATATGTTTAAGGCTTATTCATTAGTTAATAATTATTTTACCTTAATCGATGAATTAATTTTAATTACATTCACTAATATTTTTGCGAAAAAAATAAAATTTTATTATTATAAATTAAAAATTATTCTGATTCCAAATATTTAATCCAATTTTCTAAAATAAAATCACAAAAGTTTCATAAATTAATTTAAATTTAATTACCCAGTCAGTTCGATGTTGAGGGATTCTGAAGTAAAAACATTCAATGGTTTTCTATGTTTTTATATCAAGATTCAATGAAAAATTATTTCCCATAAATTAAATTATATTACATGATAATAATATTATCCAATTAAAATTTTAGACCATTTTGAAATCTAATTTAACATCTTAAGTAAATTATATTAAAAATTAGTTTGGAACAACAATTCAGTATTTTAACTAGTCATTAAAAAATAAAACCTTACAATAAAATTAACAAAACCTAATCCCAAAATAATTTTTATGATTCTATTTTAATGTTACTGATTATATTTACATATTAAATAAATAATTTTTCCAAAAAATTTATTTAAAATGGTTTCACCCTTAAAAGGTGCAAAACTAGTTTTATAAAAATACATTTTTACATGAAATTGGGTTAGTATGTATCTTCTGTCTATAAAATTTATTTGATTAATATAAAAAATATTTTATTGAATTTGTAATATATTTATCTCATTAATATCACTAATTAATTGTCATTAATTTAATTTCTAATTTACAAATATATTTTGGACCATAATGATTAAATTTGTTTTATATTTAATTAGTTTTTATGTTCATTTCTAATTAATTTATATCCTATGAATTCACCGTATATTTTAATAAATAATTTATTTTCATAAAATAGTTAATACAAATCATAACATATAATATAACTCTTAGTATATATCTTATTATAATAAATAATTATTTTTTAGTAATATATTATTGTTCGGTAAAACTCATTTTTTCATGTAACATGTCCCATAAAGGAAAGTTATTATTGAAAGTAAAAGAATATAAACTCAATGTTGCATGTAGAGAAATCTAAAATTCATGTTTCTTGTATATCAAAATTTACTTACTATATCATATAACATATTCCAACCATATTTATTTAATATAAAATTATCTACTATCACTATTTCTTAAAAAATATCAAAAATGTTAAAATAATTTGAAAAAAAATAATTCAAAAAATCTCGGGGTATAAAATTCTACCCCTTTTAAATTTATTTCTACCTAAAAATTTATCTGGGTTTTTAATGGTTTAATACATGAGTGTTTCTTTCATATAAACCCACATCATTAAAATGAATTATAAAACATCCATTAAAAAGGGAATGCTTGAACGATAACTTTAACCCAAAGTAACATATAAATAGTTTTTCCCATATTATAACATAATTGGATAGTGAAAACATGGATATGTAAGAGAAATATAACTATCATGTTCTGATGGAGAGTGATATATAACATGGTTAGGATAATTATAACAATCACAAATCCACAAATTTGGGATAATCTAATGGAACATTTGATTCATCACAAATGAAGGTACTAAGATGTTTTTAGATTCCAGATCCCTTTTCCTAATGATGAATAATTTTCATGAAAATAAAAACATTCATGATTTCAGTACAATCTCTAGAATTTTTGTTTCTGGATTCACTTCAGCTCTTTCTCAAAAAATGACGGTTCCTTTTTCATTCCTAAAGTACTAACAGATCATAAGATCCATGGTATTTCATACCATTGGTCATAAATTATGATAAAAAATGTAATTTGAATAGGATATCCAATATGCATAAATCCTCGTATATAGAGAGAAAAATTTAATCTTACTTACTTCTTCTAATGTTTAACTTAAACATTAGACTAATATATAACCTTATAACCCTTATTAAATATAAAATTTCAAATAGTTACAAATAATTACAAGAAAGTATCTTAACATTGATCCCCCATGGATCACAAAGTATAACATATTTATCACATTACAATCATGTGAAATCCATTACTGTATATTCCCATGAAACATGGTAACAAATGTAATTACCATAAATACTATTGGAATACATGCATGCTTCTTTATTCTAGTTATTACTTGATATATTCTTTAAATAAAAGAATATGTAAACTTCATCCTTGAAAACATAGAAACATTTGTCAATTATCAGTTCTATGGTAATCCATACCATCCAATTAACTTATTCATATGTATCAAATCTTTATCCAAACATCATTATCTC
This sequence comes from Viscum album, assembly GCA_963277665.1. Classification (NCBI taxonomy): domain Eukaryota; kingdom Viridiplantae; phylum Streptophyta; class Magnoliopsida; order Santalales; family Viscaceae; genus Viscum; species Viscum album. The sequence goes on along the minus strand of OY728148.1, from coordinate 1,879,699,388 downwards.
AATAGAAAACATTAATAAAGGGTTACCTTCCCTTAATAAAAATATCATCTTTCAAATAAATCAATTTTCTTTATCTTTGTCACTAGTTATCATTTCATTTTCAATCCCTAATGCAAACATATATTAAAAATATTTATATATTTCATGATTTATATAACATAATATTTTAATTCTGAAACATAAAAAAATCATTCATCCAACATTATTCTTAAATAATTACTCATTCTTTGCCATCATATTCCTTAAAACATCATTCCAAGAATTTTATATATAAATAATGTATAGTGGTTCCTCAACCTAAATATAATCTTTATTCGTATGTCTAATGTAAACCATTCTTGAAGAATATCGCATACCTTTTACATGTCATATTTTTTCACTTTATCTTCAGAAGTATAACCAATACATGTACAAGATTCCTGATTTTCATTTGGAGATTTATACTTGGGAAATTGATTCTCATAATGTACATAATTCACACATATTAAAAATTAATTCATAACCATGTTCCTTAATGTTCACCCCATTGACTAAAATTATAAATCATAGGTTGAGAAACAATTATCATTTTTGCGTAGAATATAATCTTGAGAATTTATTTATAGGGTTGCTAAATCTGGGCTCCTACTTATTTAATGTATGAAAAATTTGGTTTATCATATGATATTAATAATAATACTCTATTTAAATCCATTGTGATGGTTCATAAAGTGTTTGTGATTTCCAAAATAATAATGCCCAGAAGTGTCAAACTAGGTGTGCAGTAAGGTCCATTTTCGCATACCAATTTACCCCGAGTCAAGCCCAGACATTGTTTTTGTGTTGTTACCCCTAGGTAAATCTACGATAGAGACACATCCACTTCTTGGGTCCACACATAGATTAATTTCTAGGAAACCAATAACTATATCTTTTACCAAAATTCCAGTATAAATTCTTAAATGGTAAATTATCATTATACTTATCCCTAGAGACATACTTTGACATTTGTTTAGAATTATAAATAGGGTTCTCACTAAAGTATTCTCATCCATGTTTCTAATGGATGAATAAACCTTCATTCTATTACCGACTATAGAGACCCACACATTTCATAAATAGGCATTTTGTAACTTTTTTGTAATATATAAAAACATTTTACAAATAGATTCCCAAAGACCATAATTTCTCAATGCCTTTGGAAATAAGAAAAAAATATTATACCTTAGTAAAAGATCTTCAATGTATCCCAAAAAGATCCCCCCTTAGTGATTCTAATTGAAATCTTTTCTTCATATCATGGGGAATGGAAATATAATAAAGGGACGAGATCAAATGCTCAATAGGGGTAAATAAAAGAAATGTGTTTGAATATCATTAAAATAAGTGTATAAGAACATGACCATGATCATTGGAATATCATACCCTGCATATCAAAGATCATAAACCTGAATCACAGAATAAATATTTGTCTTTTAGAAGACAAGAATGATAATGTAATAAAGTGCATATGCCATGAAAATATAACATAGGAATAAAACATTGAATGGTAGCATACACATAAATGTTTAACATATTAAAATTTTATAAGTAGAAATAGGTTCAAAAATTAATTTAAGGGCATGAAATTAAGCCCTCTCATAGACATAGAAAAATGAATCCAGGTCCATGCATAATGTTGTGAACATGAAATTATGTTCTTGGACAACATTTTGAACATGAAATCAAGTTCATACATAACATTATGAAAATATAATAAAGTTCACTCATAACATTGTGAACATGTAATTATATTCGTTTATAAACATATAAACATGCAACCAGGTTCATGAATTACGTTGTAAAAATATTATCATGTTCATGCTTAAAATTTATACTCTTGATTCATCCATAATTACCCAATTAACTGAAGGGAGAGATAGTTCTCACTGGTAACATAATAAAATCATGTATACATGGGCCATAAAAAATACCTCCTATCATGTTCCATGAAAAGAGTTTGAGATTATAAAAATAAAATCATAACCCAATAAATGAAATGGGTAACATTAAAATTTCATCACAACTTACCATATGGAATATAGATAGGTTTCATAACCATTTTTCTAAATCATAACAAATGACAAGAAGTGGGTTTCACAAACATATAACCCATGATATAGAAACAAGTTTCATAAACATATAACATGTGGAATTGAAACATGTTTTATAAACATCATGCAATCAAAAAGTAAACCATTCATGAAAGTATAGCAATGTATCATTTGGATAATTTCATATATGGGAGTGAGTAATGTGAATAGATTTAATCTTAGATAGAAAATAGCTTGTAATGATATTTTGAAAACATTTTTTGAGGAAAATATCATTTCTTCTTTTATAAAGGAACTTTAAAACATAAAATCATTTTAAAATCCAATTTCATAAAAATAAACATTAAATATTATAAATAAAGACTTTAAATTCTTTTTTAGACCTTTCTCTTTAAAAACATATAATTAAGGCTTGAAGGCATTTTAAAAACAATTTATTTAAAAATAATTTTCAAACTTATAAATAAAGCTTGTAAGTCATTTGAAAAACATATTCCATGAAAATTATAAATAATCATTAAAACATTTTGCAAAATATTTATTTTAATATTAATTTTAAAAACATTTACAGTAAAAATTAAGCTTTTAAACATGAAAATAATATTCACAGAAATGATGGTTGACAAATCCGTACATTCCACATGAGGTAAGAAGAATGTTACATTTTCATGGTAAAAGGTTTAAAAAATGGCTTGTTCATAAAGTGATAATAATATTTCTTTGAAAATGTTTGTAAAAGGAAAAACAATGAAAATATTTATTTTATCGATTATTAGAGAGTAGTAAAATATTCATGGATACCCTTTTTAGAAAATAAGGTTTTGCGAGAATAGAGATTTCAAACTGAAGAGATGGTAATGTTGGGATTTATGAAAAACACATTACAAACTATATTATGTACCAAGGAGTAGAAAAATGGTGAAAATAAATTAATAAATAATGAATAACTTGAGGAAAAGAAAATTCATTAATGTTCTTGAGAAATAGATCATATGTATTCATCAAAGGAAGTATAAACATAAATAATCTCGAAATGTGATGAGATTATTTCAATAAACTCTTACATATTTGAAATATTGAACCATAATCCCCATGTAAGAAAATTAAAATAATGAATCCAAAAATATAATTAAAATAACGAGATTCATGAAATAATATTTCAAACTCAGTATATACACCTAATAGTAAAATATATGTTCATAACATGTCATGTGTCTCGATGAAGGAGAATTAAGATAAAATTATTTTACTAATTTGGTAAATTTTGAAACATAATTAACATGAATGAAATTTAATAAAATTGTTATGTTAATATCCATAAATTTAGTTCTAAAAATCAAATAATCCATCCATGAGAAGTATACACATAACTCAAAAGGAATGGGTAGTTAATAATTCATGTATCACACATAAATGAAAAGTGAGATGAAATATGCTGATCTTGTGTCTTTACTCTCATCGTACACATAAAAAAACTCCTATATAATTATTATAAATATATTATCAACATACCAGTGAACAATATTCATGTATCTAATAACATATAGTGTCTTACTATGACATTATATTACTCATTTGTTAATGGTTTCATGTTAATGTTACATTTTAGGAAATACATTCTTTGTTTCTCACATATTTCTTAATTTATTATATATTTGAACTTTATACCAATATCATAATTTATAAAATGTATTACATGACATAAATATTGTTTATATTCATTATATATGTAGTATAATAATATATATAATATAGAATTATGTAATGGAACACAGTTCATGGAGACGGTTGGTCATACGTACGCATGGAAGTTGCTTCTATTTATATTGTTTTATTAAAAGAAATAAAAATAAATAAATGTATATATTTATATATTATAATTATAATATAATCATTATTTTATATATAACATATATTTTTACTAAACCCATCCTTAATACATTCCAGGTAATTTGTTATCGAATCAAGTTGCATTGAGGGGTGGAAGTCTGCACATCCTTGTATGAAATTATACTATTTACAAAAAATGGAAACTATAAATATATGTGTGGTAAAAGGAATAATGAAAAATAAATAAATAAATAAATAAAAAATAATAAATATATATATATATGTATATTCAATTATAATTTCTACCATGATAGGTAGTAAAGAAAAATTGAACAATCATCATTCATTGAGGCAGTGGTTCGTCATACACATAAACAATGTGTTCATTAGCCATTAGATGGATTTTTGTGTAAGTGTTGGTTGAAGAATATGAATAAAAAACACTTGTTTATTCTGGATATTAGTTTTTCTATACAATAATTTAATAATATTAATTGAGGTGGTGGAGAAGGAAAATAAAAGAAATGATCTTGAAGGAGGGTGTTACCTCTAAATTAGGTAACTCCATTTGGTTTTCTCCTAAGGGATTCTTTGGAAATATTACTACCCAAAGGGATGAATTAATTTATAATTATGGGAAGATGGGGAACTATTTTGGATGATCTATTTCCAGACAAATTTATTGAGGAGTGTGAGTAAGTGGTAGGAATGGATATCTTTTTACAGTAGTGGAGGTGTGACACTCTTGTAAATATTTAAAGAGAGAATTACACCCACATTTTTCAGGTTTCGTGTGGATACGATAATGGTAAAATTTTATTAAAAAAGACTATAGTGTTGATATATGGGTACAAAATGTATTTTGGACATGTTTATAGGTCATTTAGTCCTTTTCATGTTATGGTGTAGTCATTACATATGCATCATTTTACCTAAATCGATGTAATTAATTTTAATTTCATTAACAAATATATTTTTTAAAAATCTATATTTAACTAATTAGACATTATAAATCATGTTTATTCAAAAAAATTATAACATTTTTTAAATTCCAATCAAATATGTTAAATAATAAATTTAAATTTAATCCTGTACTGGCGTCAACAATGTAGGTTTTAAAGTAAAAACGTTGAAAATATTTCTATGTTTTTATATCCAATTCCTATTTTAAAATGGTTCCAATAATCTCATTTGGATTAATTCATAAGAATATTTACTAATTAAACTTTTAAACCAATTTAATATAATATTTAATCTTATAAATAAATTATTTGAAAGATAAATTTTGAACTATATTTTTTTATTTTCAACCATTCATTAAAAAATTAAACCATATAGAAGAATAGACAAAAATTATCCTTAACTAATTTTGATGCTCCACTTTTAATGTTGAAATTTAATTTTACATATTAAATTTATAAATGTTTAAATAATTAGATTTAAAATGGATTCATCATTAAAATATGGAAAAACTAATATTACAAAAATATTTGTTTCCATGCATATACTTGGATTTATTAGTGTCTTATGACTATAAAATATATTGGATGAATATCAAAAATATTTCATCAAATATGTATAATATATATTAAATTAATATCACACATGAATTATAAATAATTTTATTCATTAGGATAAAGTAGCATTATGACCATAAGAATTATAATATTTTCTTTTATATTAAATCATTTTTCATATTCATTTATAATTAATTGGTAACCTATGAATACATATTATATTTATTTAAAAATTAAATTTCATAAATTAGTTAATAATATTCATAATTCATAATTTAATATTTATCTTATATATTATTATATTTAATAAAAAAAATTAATAATATATTATTGATAAGAAAAACATGATCATATGTGTTAGCAAAGACATCAATGAAAGTCATTGTTGTGTTTAATGAAAAAGAACATTTGGGTTCCTTATAAAGAAAGATAAAATTAATGTTGTTTGTAGTATATGATTAACTTGGTGTTGTGTACAATACAATCCAAACATAGTGTTCTAGTAAAAAATAAACTACTATTTTTGTTGCATGAATTGAAAAATATCAAAAATGTCAAATTAATTTGAAAACAAATAATTCAAAAAATCCCATTGTGTTACAGATATGCGGAAGTGGAAGGTGTAGATTTTGAAGAAACCTTTTCCCTGTGATAATGATTATAGACTATTAAAATGTTTATATTAATTGATACATATCAGAATTACAATTTTTTTTCAAATAAATGTAAGGTCATATTTCTGGTTTACAGAGATTTCGGAACCAGATTACATTAAACAATCATATGGGTAACTACTTGATAATGATAAAAACTATGTTTTATGATTGAATAAATCCTTTTATGGGTTGAAATAAGCCCTCATTGCATGGTACTCAAAACACGATAGTTTTTAAAATATGTTTATTTCTCTAATGGAAATGTTGATAATAAATTTTAAGTAATTGAAGTCAACTAAAGCAAAAAAATAGTAATTTTGTATGTGAATGATAGAGTTTTTCTCTATGGATGAAGAAATTTTTTGTTTAATTATATGAAAAAATAAAGAATTATTTTGAAATGTCAATATTTGTAGAATTAACTTTGGCTTAAAATTTAAAAAAATATATAATTTTATATATTTATATCAAGAAAAGTACGAAAGTGATTTTTTAAGATATTTGGAATGAAGGAATATAATGAAGTCTCTACTCCTCTTTTTGGGAGCACAACGATGATTAATGATGAATCTAGAAACTTTTTTGAATCAAAATGAATTTTGGAAGAAGATTAGAATTTTTCTTCATTTCATGGACTCAAGACCTAATATTGTTTATGATATAACATAGTGTGTCATGTATCAAAGTGAAATAGAAGAGAATAAAATGTTCTAGGAAAAGATAATTATCATATTTTTAAAAATATTAATGTTACATGGGATGATATATAAAATAATTCCTAATATAAACATTCAAGGTTATAATAATTCTGATTGGTCTAAAGATTACACTGATAGAAAATCAAAATCTTCAGGATACTATTTTTTTGGTGAATGTTGAGTGAGTTAGATCAATAAGAAACAAATTTAAGTAACACTAAGAAAATTCTAATCAGAATATTTTGCAGATACTCAGTCTTATACTCAAATGTTGTTAATGAATTCTTTGCTGGATGATTTGAATTTAATAGTTTCTAAACCATTTAAGATACTTTTTGATAATCAAAATGAAATTTATATATATTTAAATCTTTTCCACCATTCGAGATAAAAAAATGATATAATATTTAATTTTATATTAGAGAATGTTACTACCAGATATTTTTTATTGGAATATATCTCAACAAAGTATCAATTTTCTTGTTTCATTACAAAATAAATGCCCAAATAAATATTAATGGATTTGATGATCCATATTTATGTTTATCATCCTCCAGTTATTTTGTAAAACTCAAAAGGATTTCCCCTAATGCGCTTTGGATTAGGTTGAAAAAGTGTAATTGAACGTAAAAACATATTACATTATAAGTGTATTTTACTTATATTTCATTTATGAATATAATTTTTTGGTTATCAGATTTTGGGGGATAGAAAAAGAAAAAGTGTCGGGAAAAGATAAATGTGGGGGTTAGTTTATCTTAACATGGACTCAAAATTTTATTATCACTAAGGGATGGAATTCCTTTAATAATATTACTTTATCATGTAGTTTTTTGATAGTTCATTTTCTTTTTAGAATGTATATGTTTCGATAAAAATCACTAAACATGAGTTGTATACAAAATATGAGTTGTGAATTTTTTTGAGAGATTAAAAAATAGTTAATGGGTGTCTTCAACAAATAAAATATAGGAGATTGAATAACCATTTTAATGTTTTGTTTTTAACAATTTTTTGAATTTATTTATAACTAATATTCTTTAAAATAATGTTTTTATATAAACATATGATAAAAGATAAATATTAAAAACCAATCAAAATAGTGGATAATAGTTTTTGTCATGACCCCCTTCTTCCAAAGATACACCTCTTGGTCTGGAAATGAAAAAACGGAGATAATGAACCCCAATTCCAACCTATTGTAGGACCTGTGTTGGTGACTAGCACCATGGGTTTAAAAATAAAACATTATAGGAGTCATTACCCTTATAAAACAAGATCAGTTAATATGAGGAGTCGTCCACAATGAAAACACCAGCCACAATATCAAAATTATTCTCAAGCCCACCCCCACTCAGGTTTATATAGTATTATTAAAATAAAAAAGTCTCGATATTAAATACCAAAATTAAAGCTCAGAAGAGACACGAAAACTGTTAGGATTCGAGCTAGTATGGTTCAGTAGAGCCCGTGAAATCCACCTAGAATCCTGAAATTATAAACATAGGGTGAGCATATAAGTATACATAGTTAATAAAACCAAAATATATTTCTCATTTGAATGAATCATACTAATTCCCCAGTGAGAAAATAAAAGAACCAAATAATATTTATAAAGGTATACAAACCAGCCAAAACTCACCATTTCATGCTCACCAACTAATGAAATCCAAGTAATATAACATAATTCACATCATTGGTAGGGGACTCTAAACAACATTCCCACTGGTAATCCATTCTCTCCCAACATTGATCATTCTTTCATTCACATCCCTTTCATACATTATAATACATTTTAATTGTGAAAACCAAGGCCAAAAAACCCCAACACATCCCACTCGAACACACCTGGTCCACACAACACATACCACCAACAAACACCTTGACCTCACTACACAACACATCTCATATCAAAGACACCTTGTAAATAACAATGTATCTCATCCAAAAAACACATGTAAAAGCACACCACTACACCCGCAAACACATGGGCTATCACATCTCACCCACAGGCACCTTGGCCACCACAACCTCCATATAAGACACTTACAGAACATTGAACATCACAAAATATTCCATAACTACCATTACTAGAATAGATAGTGGAAATATAAGGTAACCATCAATCCATACTCCTCAAAATATGTTGGGAATGACCCCCTCCCTGATGATGATGGGGGTGTTCGGCATATAGTGCTCAACTATGGTGGGTTGCGAATAGAAATCACAAGGGAACTACAAGTATATATAAAAATAATTCCAAACACTCAATCAAAACCTACGGGTATAAAAAAACTATCCAACATACAACGCCTTCAATTTTACTGCACCATCTAAATTCACAACATCACACAAAAATCCATAATCTCCATTTCACATTCCAACCAATTTATTTAATCATTTATATTTTTAAACTAAATTATCCCACACCATTAAAAATTTATTTATTTTATATCTATTCATTCAATCACTCGATAGGAAAGTATTAGTAATTACACATCAAACAACACAATGTAATTCATGGTAAATTAAATCACTTCACATTAAAACACATCACACCACGACCTCTAGAGACAGGGTGAATCTTTCTTCATGTTATCAGTGAAAAAAACTCATACCAATAACTACTATACTAGTTCAATTTCATATATCCCAAAAAACCATACCTAAATAATAAATAATCAATATCACAAACACATCTCGCAATATAACATAGCTTAACTAGTAGTTTACTCCTACCACATCATCACACAATGCCGATATTTACATATCAAAAGAACATACCCCCTATAAACATCTGTTCCCATGACCACATCACCACACTAAAAAATTAAAAACATGTTCATATTTAATAACGAATCCCTTATTTAATTCCACTTGTTAATTTTGGTGTTATCATAGAAAATTTATGACAATAGGGAATCCATTTATAAGCTTAATATACAGAGTTAAATAGTTATTATTTATATAATTGTTCAAATCAAACCAAACAAAATACATTCCATAATTTATATTTATCACAAATATGGTCCCCCAATGACCATGATATTTAGTGGGTGGTCATCAGATACAGATCCCAATATCAAAAATAATAATAAAATGGAAACATGTGTCACTTTTCCCTGCCCCTATATATTGATATCGAACTAGTTAAATTTTTTTATTGGCCTTCATTCAACCTTCTTCATAAAGGGATACATTCATATACCCAGACAACATGATTAAAAGTTAATAAGGAAGAAGGAAAAACTACTTGGCAGAAAAGGCGTCGGCACATCTTAGCCGCACCGAAATAGCGTTGTGCATGCAGCATGAAAAGATCTAGGAAAACACGAACCAAATCCTACAACCTATCCACATGAATCCTATGAGAAAAAGAAATTTTGAAATCCTATATAAAGAGAAAAAAAGTTTTAAGAATAAAATTGGATATGGTATATTGACTTTGAGAACATCTAATCATAGTCACATGTTCAAATACATTATTCATTTTCCAATACAGGAAGATCTTGTCAAGACTAGGTGTTTTAACTAACCAAACACTCCCAGACTATTTAAAATTTAATGATATTATTTTTGGGTTCTGAATATGTATATAATAAATTAAAATAATGAATTTAAATCATTTTACATCAATCAAGACATTAAAATGGAAAAAATAGAAGAATCTGGAAACACTGTACATGAGACACTGTTAGATGAAGCACCACATGACGAGGTAAAACATGGACTCCATTATTAGGAAAGGCATTGCTCAATGATGCATTATTCATGAGACCCCATTAGGAGAGGCAATGTTTGATGATTTACTAACAAATGAAATGACTTCCACTGTCATTGATTCATTACAAGGTGACACTCCACAAAACAAGGCACCGCCGGTTGAGTGGCCTCCAGTGAGCAACCCCCATCGAGCGACCACTAGGGAGCCAATGTAAGCGAGAGATTTCTCATAAGACACTAATAGAAAGAATCTTCTAGTGATCCACCTTTAGTGAGAAACCTTCAGGATGACCCACCAATGGGTTGAGCCACCATTGAAAAATTATGAAAACAAGGAGAACTATGAATATTGAAAAGTGATGAAAAGGGTCACCGTGAAAACAAAGAACACCTAAAACACCAAATTTCCACAATGTTACGGACTATAGAGGTCTGGTCCATTACATCCTATACCTCTCAACCAGATTAGAACGAAATGAAAATAAGTGTCTAAACAGCCATCCCTCGAGATACCTCTCAAGGTTCTCGATATACATGAAACACCTCTATAAACACCAACATTCAATGATAAACCACACTATGTTGTTAGAAAGTGGGAGTGGTAAACCTACACATCTAGGAACATTACACCCGATATATGAAAACTAGTCCTCATCACATCAACCCAAATGACCACAACTCACACTACACAAGCACGACCCCAACATCTCTAACACATTAATTATGGAGTTCCATCCTCATTGTTAGGATACTATCCTCTAGGAGAGGAACTACCTCACCAACACAAGATTAATCACGTCACAGTTAATATATATCTAATATGAATATAGTCCTACCCTTTTCATATATCAAGAAATTATCTCACATCACACCACACACATCAAAAAACAAGAAAAAAAATGATATTCTCATATAACAAAAATGTTAAAACATTAAACACAAAGAAAAAAAAATCAATAAAAACATAAAAAACTCATGGTATTAGTAATGAATCTGCATCTATATCTCCAAAGTACTCTCTTTCTAGCCACTATGCCTCCACAACACATGAACTAAGGGAATAGTCCGCCAATGAAATTCCATATCTAGAAAATCCTATATCCATATTGTCCACTACACAAATTTCAAATAATCTTCCATATAAAATTATCCATATTCAATGAAATGGGTGTCATTGTGAGGTTACCAATGATACTAAGAAACTTGTAAGATTTCCCGGATCCTCTCCAACCATAGAGACAATTCTAATAGTTATTCCACCATGCCAACTCACCACAACTCCTCAAAGGGTCCAACAAATTTGGGAGAAATATTACTCCCTCTACCAAACCTATACTGCCCACATTGAGGAGAATCCTTCAAGAACACAGTCTCAAGTATCAAACTCAAATGTCCTCCCCCTATAATCGACATAATACTTATTTTAGCCCTTAACTAGTTTGGTAATGAATCTATTGATATGTTGAACCAAATCTCAAAAACAAATGGAGTTGATATTCCTTCAGTAAAAGAGTTTCATGAATTAATGATTGCTTTACATTCAGATTTTTCAATTGTTTCATCTTTAAGAGATAAAATATTTTTTTTCAATAAACAAAAAACTTTTTTTCTCAAGAGAATAATAATTTTTAAGACAGAATTGATACTCTTGAAGAAGTAAATTGAGGTCAAGAAGAGACTATAAAAAACTAGAATCAAAATTTTTTCCAACCAAAAAGGGATTCTCAAATTTTATGGAGATTCTATCTCAGAAGACAAGAAAGGGATAAATAATATGAAGGTTGTTCATCATGAGTTGATCAAGAAAGTGATTGAAAGAGAAAATTAATGAATGACTTGTTGTATATTTTTTATTGTCTTGAAAGTTGTTAATATTTTACGATTCATTGAAATGTATGTCTTATTTTCAATTATTTTGAATTCTGTTTCTCTATATTCTTTTTTGGAAATTCAAGGTTAACCCATTCCTCTTGTAAATCACAAAGGGTAGAATATTTTATAAAAAGGGGAGAATGTTTCACACAGGTGGAGAATTGATAATGCATGTCTCATTTGTAATACATCAAAATAAATGAAAATCATCAAATACAATCCTTAAAAAATTCTATAACTTATTAGGGGGGTTAGTTGTATTAATTTTCTTATTATAAAAAAATTTTATAACTCATGGAGAGATAAGAATGTCTTTTCTAGTTTTACTTTATTTTTTGTACTTTCCAAAAATGGGGAGATTATTAAGTCAAAAGTATTATTTTTACTTTTATTTCTTTTGTGTTGGAAATCAAAAATACCTTTATAATAATTTCTCAAATAAAGGAATTACATTGAATATATTTTATATGATTATCATACTGACATGGTCAATCATACTGACTTTTCCAATTATACTGACTCTATCAATCATACTGACTCAGTCAATCATACTGACTATATCAATTATACTAACTCTGTCAATCATACTGACTCTGTTTGTAGAGACCAAAATCATGATGTACATGGAAATTACATTAATTTTATGGAATAATTAAAACATAACAAAAAAACACCCAAGTACATTAAAATTTAGTGTCTTTGGAAACTCGGAATATAATCTTCTAATCATGGTGAATGATATTCGACATCTCCCATAAAGATCTTCCCCTTTTGTTTTCATACCTAATACCTTTGTCTATATCCTGGGGAAAATAAAACATATAAAGGGTGAACTAAAATGATCAGTAAGTGTAAAAATGGAGAAAATAAAACAAATATATATACATTTGAACTTAAAAACATGAACATAATGTTTAAACATCAAAATAATGAGTAATGACATAAAACATGGCAGTACGTAAGGCATAAATCTTAAAGAAACATTAATAATGCTAAAATGGCATGGGAAAAAACATGTAATTGTGGCAACCATTAAGAACATGTTATTATTTCCATAGTATCCAATGCATTGTTGCCAAGACCATCTTAGTGGACAAAGTCTATTACTGAACCGATTTTACTTGTCGTTCCAGACCTGTATTAATGAACCATATTCACTTTCCATTATATCCATGTATATCTCATGAGATATTAATCTTTAACCAATTCATTGGTGGGAGATATAGGTCCCACCCATCTCATAATTAAATCATTCTTACTTGTGCCACAAAATAAACATAAATCATTCATCATAACACGAAGAATAAAATGGGATTCACAAACATCATCCCATCCTAATGTAATCCATATAAAAAAATGGATACCATTTCATCATAAGAATAATCTAACCATGTAAATAATAGAGACATTATACTTGAAACATAATCATACTAAATAATTTCATCTTAGATGGAAAATAGTTTTGACAAAACACTTGAAATGAATTCTTGAGGAAAATATCCTTTCTTCTTCAAAATCGTTTTCTTTTCAAAAAATGAAATTCAATTTTAAAATAAAAGGATTTTGTTTAAAATAATAATGAAATATTTTAGATAAATATTCATGAAAATTAGTTGTTATGAAACCGTAAAAATTTGTTAATGCCGTATAAGTTAAAAAACATTCTCCTCGTACTTTTTCTAGAAAAGTCAAAATGTTCCTAGTATGGGAAATAGAAGAAATATTTCTTCCATAACACAATGTAAAATCCAAATAAGGGTAAAAATTATTTTAAACATACATGGATGAATATTAAACACTTTATGAAAATAATTTTTATGGACATGGATGAAAAATATAACCCTTGTAAATACTAACATATAAGTAATCTCTGATAAAAATGAGATTTGCAAAATAATCCCTTACCTTATGTTTAATTTCATCTGTATGTGTCCAAGACACATTTATAGTGGGTTTAAATATATTATTAACTTGTAAAATAACCATAATAATATTTATGATATCATATATGATTCACTTACGACTTTATATTACCCGTTCTTTTATAAATACCATGTTAAAGCCGCGTTTCAGAAAAAGCGTTTCATTTATCATACGTATTTCGACATGTTGTTCTTGATATTATTACTTATATCATGATTTACATAATTCAAGAATTTAAAACATGATTTATATATAATATATATTTAGAATATGAATACATATATGATAGATCGTTAAATGGAAAGAAATAAACCGTTCTTGGAGACGGTAGGCCGTACGTACGCATGATCACTATTTTCATTTCCTTATTCAATTAAATAGAGTTAAGTAAATGAAAAAAATATTTACATAAATCCATTATCATTATTATTTAATATATATTGTTATTTTTTATTATATATACTTTATAATCATACTTGAATGGTTAATCATGGAGAATGAATCCCATTGCGTTCGTGGAGACGGTAGTCCGTATGTATGCACAAGCGATAATATCATTCTTTTGATATGGGAAAAGTATATAATTGGATGGTATATATTATATAAAGAATCATCATAATGTTATATTTATTATTTATATCATTTATTATCATTATTTTACCCATCCAAATGATGAAATGTCCGAATAACAAACTACACCACGACGTGGAGACGGTAGTCCATACGTACGAACGTGTGGTGACTTTTTCATTCATAGGATTGATAAAATAACTAATATCGTTGTACAATTTTTATAATAACATCAAAATTTATATAATATACTGGAGTTATTATTTTAGAATGTAGATAACAAAGAAGGAGTAAGTGGAAGAAGAAAGGAACTTGAAATAGGTGGTGAGACATTTACCTCTTCTTCAGGTTCTTCCGTATGATTTGATCAAAATGGCTTCGTAGAATGGCTTTCAAACTAAAGTAAGGCCTCTAGGATGAAGGTATTATAGTTGAGAGGGTATTTGGGGAGAGTTCTTCCGAGCCAAATGGCATAGATGGTGTGAATTAGAGGGGTGAGGGGCACCTTAGGAATAACATAAAATATTATTCTATAATAAATTTATTTTTGGTTTCTAATGGATCCAAAGTGACATGTTTAGAGGATAGGTTGGGGATGGGTCTAAATCATCTCAACCAATAGGTTTTAGAAAATTTTAGGTTACCATTTTAACATTATCATTTATATTTAACTCTAAGTTAAACAATTTAACTTTTACGATGTGTCTTCTTGTATTCTGACACTATATTGCTAATAAACATACTATAAACTACCAATCGAACCCCAATTGGTTCATTAATGTCATATATATTATTATCTAAGTATTTTGGCTTATCCTTATATTTCTAGGACAATTATATCTATTAATAATATAATATTTTTTTCAAAAACTATTTTATGACAATTTTGACACTATTTGGTATTTTGATTTTTCTAAATTCATAACAGCATTATTACTTCAAAAAAAATTAATCTGAACAACCCTAATAGGTTATATTAACCTAAAAAAATATTTAAATTCATGAAAAGTATCAAATTAAATTTATTTGTGTATTTATAATATCAATAATGTTAATATTTCATTACTAAGGTAATTACTACATCATCATTGTGACATAAATAAAATAAATTAAATTTTTTAAAAGGTTGGGGTCGAATCCAAAATTTTATTATTAATGAAAATACCTCTTAGAGGGTAGAGAGTGACCCAATACATATTCTGAAGGCCCAAGGCTAAGTGGACAAAATAAAATGCTTGAAATCCCATTTTTGTCCCAAAGGACCTTTTGTGAATAGTACTTCTACAGTTCCCTACGCAGCTACATTACCAGCTACAGTACCCGCTGCTGCTACAGTATCCTGCAACAGTTCCTCCGGCGCTACAATGTTTCCGCCGTTAATGTTCCTCCACTACTACAGTGTCTACTACAGTGCCCCCTGCTACAGTACCCTGCTATAGTACCCCGAAAATTCATCCCTGCCCGGATTTGAACCCGGGACTTTTGGATGCCAAGCAGGAGCGTGTACCACTTGGGTATAGGCTCGTTGGCATAAATAAATTAAAATATTTAATATCTAAAAAAATATAAATAAAATACCATTATGTAGGAAATAATTTTATCTTTCTAATGAATATTTATAGTCAAATTTATCTTATGTATAACCCTCTATTAAAAATGTTTTTGTTATAAAACCTAAATTTAAACTATTTTAACTCTTTTTTAAATAAAATAATAATAAATTTACTAATCAAATATAAGTGGACATACAGGGTAATATTTTATTCCTAAGGTTGGTTTTGGTCCAATTAAACATATCAAATAGAATTAGCACTTGTGTTATGGTAATAATAATATCATCTTTACACTTAATTACCCTATTTACTTTTAACTGTGATAAATAAAAGTATAAAGTAACTATTCACCAAAAACTATTTTCATCTCATTGAACCAAATTTTAATTACTGATATCAACCATTTCTTTTGGATTTTTGAAATTCAACTCACAGAAGCTATAAAATTATGTTTCATGTAGATTTACAAATGCTCCTAGGATGTGGGTAAAAGACGGTAAAAAGTTCAAATTTTTTTTATTTATCTAAAATTATTATAAAATGACTCCAATGAATTAAAATGAACTTATATAGGTATTTTGTATCTATTTTTACCTATAATTAATTTAAATAAAATAAAAAATTATTTAAATAAAAATTTGGACTTATACTATAACTCAGTGTTTTTCACTATTCATAAAAAATTGAATGTTTTTAGAAAAATAAAATAAATTCACTCAAGTCTAATTTCGATATTCCGAATCCAAAAATGAAGTCCATTTTGAAAGATAAAATTTACTAAATTTCAAAATTTCGGTATTACTATTCATAATGGCTAATTTATATAATGTTTTAATAATATATAGTTTTTTAGTGAAACCCAGTATTGTGTACTACACATGCTATCGAGAAAGGTCGTGATTGCGTGTAATTAAAGACAATTCAAGGCTGTGTGTAGTGCAAGATCCCATTGGTGTTGTGTATAACATAATAAAAACTTATTTCATTTATCCATTAATCAAAATCAATACTTAATGTTGCATAGAATAATTTCTACAAAATGATCTTGAAATTGTGTGCAACGCGAGCCAATAATAGTGTTGCGTATACTACAAGATTTTACGGTGTTCAATATAATACAAGCTAATCTTGGTGAACAATAGAAGGAATCAAAGTAATTAAAAATAATATATCTCATAAAATCTTGAGATGCTACATTCAACCCCCCTTAATATGAATTCAATCATCGAAATTCGTCAGGGTTATAAATGGTTTACTACTTGAATTTTTTTTAATAGAAACCCACATATTAAAAAGGAATACCAAAATATATCTTTAAAAAATAATGTATGAAATGTAATTGTTACCCAAATTAACAAATCGATGGGTTTCCACATAGGAGAACATAGGTGAAAGTGTGGATATGGATGAGGAATCTAGCAATCAAGTTCTGATGGAGTGTGGTAGAGATCATGGATATGAAAAATCCAACAATAATAAAGCCATAAATTTGTGATGATCTAAGGTACCATCTAGGACAACGCCTTTTGGTTTTCAATATCATTTCCCTAAAGTAGAAAAAAACTGGAATTAGATGAAATAATTAATTGATTTTGGTAAAATCTCACTATTGTTCGTGCCTTGAACAATTTCCACATCATCTCATAATGAAATGAAGTTGAATCTGTCTTTGGTGAAGTGTTAGAAGATCATGCAATAGAATTATAGGTCATTCCATCTTTCTAAAACATAAGGTTAGCAATAGTTATATACATAAGTCTATATATGGGGAGATTAATTGTATATGGATCCAAAAATGGATGTATAATTAATCTATCATACCAAATAATAAAATAAAACTAATATCTACAAATCGGGGACTTCCTATTGTCCAATGTTAGGCGATAATGGCCTATCACACTTCGGTTGTGGGTTCGATTCCTGCAACTTTGTCTGACGCGACGGGTTGTCGCCCATCCTACAGATTTTCCATTTTCTAAAACTATACAATTATAAAATTCCAGAAATAATATCAATAATTTCTAGCCATAAACAATACTATTTTATTTCTAACATAATCCATTCCAATCTTTAGGCTTATCCAAAATACATATATCCAATCTCATAGTATAAAGAAGAAGATTACTAGAGATTTCATCTACCAAGAATGTAAATACCATCATTTTTCGCCCATATATCATAAGATATATCTTATTATTGGTCACATTCCAAACATGTGAGTCCCTTAAACATGTATTCTCTTGAAACAAGAATTACCAAATAATATTTTTGACAACAACAATGCTGTCAAAAGTTAACTCTTTCAACAAACCAAAATCCCAAAATATCTATATACTCAAACCATGATATATCATTGTCCTTATATCAGTCATGTGCTTGTTAATACTATAATTTTCATTGTATCCCTTCATTAGGAACATATCATCTTCTTTCTAAAAATATCTAAATAACCTTTCATGGTTATCGGTAACATTCAACATATACTTTCAAATAATTTAAGAAAAACAATATTGTATAAATCCTTAGATCTGTCTTTATTCCAATGTACCATTATCTATACAACATAACTCTGGATAAACATAAATCATTCCACTACCTTCTTAAACCATTTATTTAGCTTCAACAATTCATTATTCTTATATAACATTTGTATTCTCTTCATCATCATCAATATAAATACAACCCATTTGACCATGATTATTCTCTTCATGAGACTTTCCCTTAGGGCATTGGTTTGCATAATGCTTGTACGTCCCACATTTAAAACATTTAACCATTGTTTATGTCTTAGCAATACCATTATCCTTGTCCATGGTGTTAACTAAAACCTTTCCTTTGCAGTTACTGACTTTGTGTCCTTCTTTTTTACAACCAAAGCATATTCTAGTCCCTTTGAAATATTCTCCCTGATGCCTCTTACCATATAATTTACATTATGGAAATTGATCTTTCTTTCCTTTATGATCATCATGAAACTCTTTATTTCCCTTATTAAATAAGTCAGGAAACTTTCCAAATTTGATATTAATTATCATATTATGGGATTTCTGAATAGGCATGATAACACTGTTTCGCCTTCAAAATCCCATTTCATTTTCTTGATCATGAAGTATATAATTCCATTTTCTATCATATTCTCCATTAACATGAATCATCCGTTTTCCAGCCATTTTTAAAAACCCAAAAAGAATATTGTGAGAGAAAAAATTCATACTAGGGAAAAAACATCATAAAGGGGGAGTACCTTCAATATCTAACATATTAGGTTTAATTATAAGTTCATTTCTGTAATTATAGGACTATAACCTATAATTATAAATAACCTTAGAGACATCCCTAGACATACCTCAGAAATATCTCTAGGGATTTCACTAATGTTTTCACATCCTATTTTCCAAAGGTTAACTAAACCTTTCCTCTGATACCAACTTTTGAGACCCAAATATTTATTTACATGGACATTACATTAATTTTGTGGAATACCTAATACATAAAAAAACACCCAAGGACCGTAGTAGTTTAGTGTCATTGGAAACGCAGAATATAATCTTCTAATCAAGGTGAATGATCTTCAAAATCTCCCATAAAGATCATCTCATTTTGTTTTCTTATCTAAAACATTCTTTAAATCCTAGGGAAAAGAAAAAAAATCAACGGTGAGATCAAATGCACAGTAAGGTTAAGCATGGAGTAAATAAAACAAATCCTATACATTTGAACTTAAAAACATGAACATAATATTTATACATCAAAATCATGAGCAATGACATAAAACATTGTAGTACGTAAGGCATAGATCATAATGAAACATTAATAATTATAAAATATCATGGGAATAAAACATGTAATTGTGGAAACCATTAAGCACATGTTATTATTTCCATAGTATCCAAGGCATTGTTGTCAAGACCACCTTAGTGGACAAAGTCCATTACTGAACTAGGTTTACTTGTCGTTACAACCCTATATTACTGAACCAGATTCACTTTTCGTTCCATCCATGTCTATCTCATGAGATATAAATCTTTAACAAATGCATTGGAGGTAGATATACGTCACACCAATCTCATAATTAAATCATTCTTACTTGTGCCACAAAATAAACATAAATCATTAATCATAACCCAATGAATAAAATGGGTTTCGTAAACATAATCCCATCATAAAATAGTACATATAAAAAAATGGATACCATTTAATAACAAGAAGAATCAAACAATGTAAATAATAGAGACATTATACTTGAAACATATTCACCCTAAATAATGACATCTTAGATGGAGAATAGTTTTGACAAAACACTGTAAATGAATTTTTGAGGAAAATATCCTTTCTTCTTAAAAATAATAGTCTTTTGACAAAATTCCATTAAATTTTAAATTAAAAGTATTTTATTAATAATTATCATGAAATCCTATAGAGGAAGCTTCAAGAAAATTAGGTGTTAGGAATCTGTAAAAATCTGATAATTCTGTATAAGCTAAAAAACCATTCTCCTTGTACTTTTGTCGGAAAAGTCAAAAAGTTCCTCATATAGTAAATAAAAGAAAGATTCCTTCCATAAAACAATTTAAAAGACAAAGTGGGGTAAGTATGACTTTAAAAATACATTTAATAATATTAAACTATTTATTAAAAACATTTTTATGGACATGGATGAAAAATAAAACCCTAATAAATACTTACGTATAATCAATCTTGGATAAAAATGAGATTTGCAAAATTATCTCTTACCTTATGTCCAATTTTTTAGGTATGTGTTTTACACTCCTGTATAGTGGGTTTAAAAATATTATTAACTTGTAACATAACCATAATAAAATTTATGATATCATATATTATTCACTGATGACTTTATATTAGCCGTTTTTTGTAAATAAAATGTTAAAGCCGCGTTTCGGGGAAAATCGTTTCATTTATCGTAAAATTTTCTACTTTTTGTTCTTGATATTATAACTTTTATCCTGAATTACTGAATTCTAGAATGTAAAACATGATTTACATATAATAGATATTCATAATATAAATATATACATGATAGATTGTTAAATGGAATGAAATACACTGTTCATGGAGACTGTAGGCTGTACATACGCATTAACACTGTTTTCGTTTCCTTATTGAATTGAATAGAATTAAGTAAATGAAACATATATGTAAATAAATCCAAGATCATTATTATGTAATATATTTCATTATTATTTATTATATATACATTATAATCATACTTGAATGGTTAATCATGGAGAATGATTCTCATCGCGTTCATGGAGATGGTAGTCCATACGTACGAACGAGCGACAATATCATTCTTTTGATATTAAAATAGTATTTATTTGGATGGTATTTCATGTATATAGAATCATCATAATTTTATATTTATTATTTAAATCATTTATTCTCATTATTATACCCATCCAAATGATGGAATGTTTGAATAAGAAACTACACAACGATGTGGAGACGGTAGTCCGTACGTATGTACATGTGGTGACTTTTTCGTTCATAGGATGGATAAAATAACTAATATGGTTGTACCATTATTATAATAACATCATAGAATATAGAATATACCAGGGTTATTATTTTATAATGGAAACAACAATGAATGAGGAAGTGGAAGAAAAAGGAACATGAAATATGTGGTGAGACATTTACCTCTTCTTTGGGTTCTTCCTTTTGATTTGATCAAAAGGGATCGTTAGGATGTATTTATGACTAAAGGAATGCCTATAGGATGAAGGGAGGATAGTTTATTGGGTATTTCGGAAGATTTTGGCCAAGCCAAATGGCTTAGAAGGTGTTAATTAGAGTGATGGGGGAGTTCCCTTTTATAAGAGGGGTGAGGGGCACCTTAGGAAAAACTGAAAATATTCTTTTATAATAAATTCATTTTCGGTTTCTAATGGCTCCAAAGTTACTTATTTCAAGGGTACAGTGGTAATGGGTTGAAATAATCTCATTAAATATGTTTTAGACATGTTAAGGTTACCATTTTAACCATATTATTTATATTTAACTCTAAGTTAAATAATTTAACTTTTATGATGTGTCTTCATGTATTCTTACACTATATGGTTATTAAACTTACTGTAAACTGCCAATAGAACCAAAATTGGTTCATTAATGTCATATATATTATTATATAAGTCTTTTGGACGAACAATATATTTTTAGGATGATTATAACAATTAATAATATAATATTTGTTTTAAAAACTCTTTTATGTCAATTTTGACACTATTTGTTATTTTGTTTTTTCTAAATCTATAACATAATTATTACATCGTAAAAATTCATCTAAACAAAACTAATATGTTATATTTACCTATTATATTAGTTTAATTAATTATAAGTCTCAAATTATATTTATTTGTGTATTTAAAATATCAATTATGTTAATATTTCATTACTAAGGTAATTACTGTATCATCACTGTTTCATAAATATATTAAATTATCTAAGGTATAAAAATATAAATAAAATTAAATTATGTATGAAATATTTTTATCTTTATAATCAATATTTATAGTCAAATTTATCTTATGTATAACCCTGTATTTAAAATGTTTTAGTTATTAAAAATTGATTTTAACTATTTTAACTCTTCTTTAAATAAATTAATAATAAATGTCGTAATCTAATACAAGTGGTCATAAAGGGTAATATTTTATTCCTAAGGTTTGTGTTGGTCGAATTACACTTATTCAATAGAATTAGTACATGTGTTAGGGTAATAATAATATCATTTTTACCCTTAATTACCCTATTTACTTTTAACTGTGGTAAATTAAAGTAAACAGTTACTATTCATCAAATATTATTTCCATCTCATTGAACCACATCATACTTACTAATATCAACCGTTTCTCTCATATTTTTGAAATTAAAATCACGTAAGCGGTAAAATTATACTTTATGTAAATTTTCAAAAGCTCCTAGGAGGTGGGTAAAAGATGGTAAAAAATCACTAAAATTTTATATATCTAAAATTATTATAAAAGGAAACTAATGAATTACATTTATCTTATATAGGAATTATGTATCTATTTTTTCCTAAAATAAATTAAAATAAAATTAATAATTATTTAAACAAAAATTCGGTTTTAAACTATAACTTAGTGTTTTTCACTATTCATCAGAAATTGAATGTTTTCTAAAAAATAAAACAAATTCACCCAAGGATAGTTTCGATATTCAGAATAAAAAAATGAAGTCCAATTTGAAAGATAAAATTTATAAAATTTCTAAAGTTGGGTATTAATATCCATAACGGATAGTTAATATATTATTTTAAAAATATATCATTGTTTAGTGAAACATGGTAGTGCGTACTACACACGCTATCGAGGAAGGTTGTGATTCCGTGTAATGCAAGCCGTGTCAGGGCTATGTGTTGTGCACGCTCCCTTGTGGTGTTTCTTATAACATAATCAAAACTTATTTCATTTATGCAATAAACAAAATATATACTTAATGTTCTGTAGAATAATTTCTATAAAACGAACTTGAAAGGTTGTGTAACACGAGCCAAGAATAGTGTTTCATATACTGCTGGCTAATATAGTATTGTGTATAGTACAAGCTAATCTTTGTGTATAATAGAAGACATCAAAGAAATTAAAAATAATATATCTCATAAAATCTCAAGGTGTTACATTGTTTATCATACTGACTATGTCTACCGAACTGACAATGATCATCGTACTAATATTATGTATCGCACATACTTGGAATCATATCAATACATTGAACTATTTAATATATATCATACTCATATTTTAATTTTATCTCATGCATGAATTTATTCTTATCAAAACAAATATTCTTATCTATCGTACTCGTGTTATCATTTTCATATATCTCTTTTTTAACCAAAATGATGTCGTGAAGTTAGTTATAATGTAATCAAAATGATGTTGTGTTTTCTGTTTCAATATGACCATTCCAATTCTAGGTGTCCAAGTCACTATGAGTTTTTCATCGAAATATGACTATTGGAAAAAATATGAACATTGGAACCTAAGGCCTATAAATAGGAGTTCATTTGAAACAGAGACAAGAATTTTATCATCCTTTTCATTTATCATGTTTTAAATTGATTTGATGTGAATTATCTCTGGATTCATGTGAACATCTTGAAATTACATAACATTAATGGATTTTTTTTATCTTTGTATTTCAGTTAGTGCTTTATTTTTCTTTATGCGACCGATCATTTGATAACAATCAAGGGCATCCAGGGATAGGAAGATGGTGCAACTGATCTTCGTATCGAGGGATTTCATGTGTTTGAAAGTCATAGGTATCGATTACATATAAAATCGAGGGCTTGCTGGGATAGCACGACATGCATACTGATCATCATATCTAGGGCTTACCATGGTGGTGGTAAAACATTCCTCTTATTCGAGGTGAAAGGATTCCCTTCTCTTTGGGATAATAGAGTTGTAATATGTTTTCTTTCTGCTAATCTTTGTATAAGAAAGGGAATAATATTTTTCCCTCATTCTTTTCATATTCATTTAAATTGTAATTGTTTTAATTACAATAATTCTGATTTATATTGTATTAATAAATTCTATACACATTATTTTAGAATCTTTTTCATTTGTATTACTCTGATTAATGTATTCAATTAGAATACATTTGTTTTACATTACTTATAGTATTACATCATGTCATATAAAATCTATTAGATCCAAGACCAATGTGTTCAATTGTATTGGTTGTGAATTGTATTAGTTTAAGATCTCTTAGACTAAGTACTTTCTTAAGTGATTAAATGAAATGTTTCCAAACATACAATTCACCCCTCTCTTGTATTGTTCCATATTTTATACAAATAATTCTATTTTACAATCCAAAATTACTGACACTCTATGCAATAAAATGTATAATGTCCCTCAATTTTTGCAAATTTATAACAGAATGATTTATGATTCTAGAAATTTTAATACATGGTGGAATATATTAACTTGGGTGAATAACGAATTCATGAGCCCATACTCAGTGAATCTTGCACGTGATGGCTCATCACCAGAAAGAATAAGTGAAAAATGTTTAAAATTGGCGAAACATTATTAATATTCCATGAAAAATATATCATCTAATTATTTGTGCATGAAATCCTAGTTTTTAAAGTCCATAGTCTCTCAGAGAAAAGTTAATTGTATAATGATGTTTTAATATCCACCTAGAGAATGCTCTGATGATAATCAGCCTAGGTTATCATATCTTACCAGTTCTTAGAAGAATCATATAACATATAGGTGGAGAGGTTGAATATCCTATATGGAGATGTATTTAGATGCTTGGATATATTAAAAATTGATTCAAGCAATGATTTGAAAATATTTGAAACAAAATCCATTTAGAATAAGAGAGTATGTTGTGATTATGACTCACGAGTCAGATCAAGAATCATATGGGTAGGTCGGCGAGAACACTACCTAGACTGTATCAAATGTTGGAAACTCTCTTAGAGTATATTTTCAATTCCCAGTTCTGTAATAGAATGTGTTTTGAATATGGGTGAAGAACCTTTGTGATGTTTTGTTGTTATCATGGATTTTTATTTTTTGACAACTATCTTTTGTAAAAGTATGTAATAGAAAAATAGTTACATTATTGTTGAATTATCAATCCAAAATAAAAAGGGTGAGATTTTTTTGAGGTAGTTTTTTTCCATGAACATATTAGTGGACTAATTAGAACCATAAAAAATGTATCGCAGTAGGGGTCATCTATCAAACAAGTCATAAAAACTATAATGTTTTTGTTTGGAAACCCCATCAGTCTTACATCCATCACGATGATGTTCATACTTCATAAAAATGAATTTTGTATAGGAAGATAGAATGTTTCTATAGACGTCTAATGAAGGTAGAGATGTTAGGATTTGAATGTTATTTTCTTTCAAACATTATGTCAGATGTTGTTTTTATTTTTTTTATTTTCAAATATCAAATTTTTTATCACTTTTGATGAAATCATTATGAAAAATATGGTGTGAATAGTTGAATAAAACCCTAATAACAACTTTTTGGTAAAGCAATAAGGTTTTAAAAGTAAGGTATGTCATAATAAATTCATTAAAAGTCGTAAGATGCTTTCTGATAGTGTTATTCCCATAAATAATGATAA
The DNA here is from genome assembly GCA_963277665.1 of Viscum album. Classification (NCBI taxonomy): domain Eukaryota; kingdom Viridiplantae; phylum Streptophyta; class Magnoliopsida; order Santalales; family Viscaceae; genus Viscum; species Viscum album. The sequence continues at coordinate 1,879,672,828 of OY728148.1, read as the reverse complement.
ATACTGCTGATAAATTATTTATAGGATTAGATATTTGTGGAGGTGTTTTAAATTTTTTGTTAGTTCTAGAAAATTGGACATTGAAGATCAGATCCAGATATACAAGACTCAAAAATTTTCTACATTTTTATGAGAATATACGAAAAAGTTTGAATTGTGCCTAAGTGAATTTTACTTCGGATGTATAACGTTGGAGTAAATAGTGTATGATCCCTCAGTCATAGATGATTTATGAATATAAAATGATTATAAAAGTTTCTATCATATGAGAAAATATAAAAAAAATTGAATTAAATTTTGATACAAACCCACCATACTAGGAAGATATATTAATCCATCAGAAAATATTTCTATATCGAAAAATCATCAAGAGTAGTTGTTCAAAAAACTAAATGGTATGAGAAATGGTTTGAAGGATTCAATCATAATTAGATGATCATCTAGATAAGAATACTATCATAATGAGGAATTTTATGAAAATGTTAGAAGTGATTGAGTAACGAAATCTATTTGAAGTATTTTGAAGATAAAACCATGTATATGGATGATTTAATTCAGTTTGTTAGTTGATTAGATGAATAAAACATACCGATATTCCATTCGATATTGAATGTACAACAGATGTAGTTTTAGAATGAAATTTAATTATAATCAGATGAGGATGTTTCGTCATAATGTTCTACGGATGTTATATCTGACTGAAGAAATGAAATGACCTTTAAGAAGGAATATTATAGTGAAGTATAATGAGGATTCCAGAAGGTGTGTAAAGAGTTGAAATAGTCAAACATGAAATTCAATTTTATGTGGATGTTAGAGTTTTTAAATTTTAGATAGTGAGGAAAGATCTTTAGTTTCATATAATTTCAATTCGGAGATGAGTATAAATGGTAGCATAGTACATTCACACTATGAGACATTTCATGTGAGAAGAAAAGGAAGGGTTCTATAGAATTCATGTTAGAGTTTTCATTAATGAATGAGATCAGATTTGATGGTCAGACATCTAAAATTTATTTTATCCCAATTAAGGATATTCAGACTATTAAGTTCTGTAGAGTTTTTGTAATGTATGTTAAGAATGGATTCATAATATTTTGTCTATCAAATTGAAATAATTGGAATAGGTCCATTAGATCTATCAACATCAGACTGAGATAATTGGATCGAGACATAATAGATTGAAGAATCTGGATATGGAATTTTGGGAGAAGTTTTAACGAAGTCTTTATTATTTGATTTTGGCTCAATTTTTTTTATAAAACATTTAAAACATATAAAGTTGGTATAATCATTCCTATATAGAGATGAAATTTGTTTAATAGGAGTTGTAAAATGTTTTATTTACTTCTCCATTATAGTGAATAACCATAGACCAATGGTAGTTTCGGTGAAAGGGATGTTGGTTCCCACATTGAGAATGAACCATATAATACTCATGTTCATTATATTTTTTATTATTTTTAATTCATGTGTATTATGTAAAATATTAAATGTAAATTAGATTTAATAGGTTGAAAGTTTAATGTTTCTTAATGTCATGGAGCTTATAAAAAGATTACAATTTATTCAACCCCCACACCTTATTATTATTCTATCCATAATAAAATCAATTCTTATTAGTAAGAAAGCTCTTTTTTTGAATCATTATCATGGATAATATCAATTATTTCAACAATTGAGGAATTACTAAATTTATAGAAAAATTCATTACGGATGAAAAAATAGGAAGATTCGTTATCTCATATCTCATTTCCTGGTTTTTTTAAGATACTATAATTTGGTTTTCACCTATTGATAAAGATGATACAACAAATATTATTGATAAGAAAAATATTTCAATTGATGGGAAATATAAAAATATTATTATAATGTCTATGTAAAAAAATATTTTTATGAAGGTGATGGGTCTCAAAGCATCAATGTATATATGGGAAAATTTGGAATGTAATTTTAAAGGAAATAATGTATTGAATTAAGAAAAAATAAATAACTAATTCAGTATGTTTAAAGACATAATAATGAAACATGAAGATAAACATAATGAATAAATCACTAGGGTAAATGTTTCTATTGCTAAACTATAGTATTTGGATATGGTCTAGGAGATTAAACAATAATGATGAAACATATGAGAATCTTTCTAGACATGATTGATTCTAACATTCTATCATTAGAATATAAATATGATTTGTCACTTGGTGAATTTCATAACATTCTTGTTTCTTATGAATTTATAATAACTCCAATGATCTAAATGAATACGAAATATAAAATATATTTTGAAACTATGAGAAAGATGAAAATTTAATATTTTGAAGATGTTGATATTTGTGATTCTACGGATAAATATGATGATGTGTTGAATGAAAAGTCATGTCTCTTTTCTCCATGAACTATCATAGAATAAAATGAATCCATGTAGGTGAACAATATATCAAATGTTTTAATGGGGGTGGAATTGAACACATTTATATTAATTTTACAAAGAAGAGTAATGAAAAATATCAATATGATTCTAATGAAACCCATAATTGGAATACATGTAAAAAATGTTCAAAATTTGAAAAATCTTCTAGAAACAAATGTATAATTTTACTGGGTACAATAAATGATTGTTTAGTATGAATATTGAATTAAACTCAACTAAAAACAATTATTTATAAGATGAATGATCTGAAAATTTTTGAATGTTCATAGGAAAAGTATATAAAATGAATGAATAATAAAATAGTGATGAAATATTTGGTGAAGAATCATTCAAAGAATATCATCTTATAAGATAAATTGTTACAACCCTTTATAAAATCAGGTCACTCATGGAAGAAATAATAATTTTATGTAAATTTATTTTAAACATTGTTGATGGTAAAAAATATGTTTCATTAATAAAAAAGAAAAATATTGGTGATCTTAAGTTACAAATATATAATTTTTGAAATGAGAAATTTGGTTGAAGAAAACAGTATGAATTTCTCATTAATTCTGAAATTACCTTGAGTAAGATGAATGAAATCTTCAACAAATACATAAAAGTAAAATATAAGACTTATAAACATGCCTCGAAATACCAAATCAATAATATTGTGAAATCATCACAATCAAAATATAACATTCCATTGGATTTTATATCATTTTAGATGAAAAGAAAAGTGTGGGGAATGCTTGGTTGGGGAAAATATTTGAGAAATCAATTACACCCTCAATATTTATAATCCTTCTTAGAAGGAAAGATGGTCCATAATTAGAGTATGTTAGAGAAGGAAGATGTTATTTACCTCAAAAACGTTTCTATAGAGAATGATATTGATTTAATTAAAGATAACGATTTGAGTGTTTTGGGGTCATGGTATCTATTAAAACAATTATTTTAATTATTATCATAACATATTACATCCCAGAAAGAAGGTTTTAATTGATAGAAAGATATTGTGAGGAAAGAATTGGTAACTTTACTATCCTATAAGAAAATTAAAAAGAAACATCTCATGATGTGGCAAATATTTAAAAAATTATTAATTTTAAAATAAATGTTCGTGGAAGATGTGATTAGGATAGTAATCATAGTGAATTTATTTATGAAACTCCTTCTAGAAAATTCCTATTTTAGTATAAAAGAATAAGAAAATGGATAAAAGAATTTTTGGGAAAGTGGTTTTTTTATTGGGATATATTATACATAAATTAAAAAGAACAACCCATAAATACATGATAGTGGTTGTATATAACACATTTAATGTGATATAAAATTATTCGAACATATATCGAAGGAGGTGTTATTAAAACTGGGAAATAAAGTTATCCAAATATTAGAGGAATCACAACGGTTGATATTCAAATAGAAAAGTTTAAATATAATGATGTTTTATTTCATTTATGGACAAAAACATAAATTAAATTGTGTAAGACATATTTTAGATGAAGGAAAAGTGTTTATTTTTTGAAAAAATTAGTGTATCATCAAATGTGTGAATGAATGAATAGTTATTACAAAAGTATAATGAATTAGTGGGAATCTCATTCAAAATTTATAATTAAACAACTCTTGATGGTTATTTTCTGAAGATTATTATATGTTATGGCCCTAGATTCATTACCATCTTGGGATGAAAAATATGAATAAACATTAGAATGTTGATTTACTATGAAACATTATAGAATTTAAAATAAGAGAATAATATTTGTGTGTTACTTTTCATAATGGTATGAATACTACTAAAATTCATATAGATGGTTTAAATTTTAACTATCAGACCTCTAGAAATAATTCATTATGATTTATGTGGTCCAATGAGACATCAATCAACTGGAATGGATTTGTACATTTAATCATTTATTGATAAATTCAGTCAAAGTAACTATGTCATGTTTATGAAACAAAACTAATTTTATTTAGAAATGTTCATATTCATTAGAAGATAGCCTGATAAAGAGATGCGGGTTTACATAATGATGTTGAGAACAAGTAGTGCTTTAGAAATCAAATTAATTACTTTTGAAACATATATGAGAAAGAATGGAATATGAAATAACTATATTTCTCCACATATCTCATAATTAAATTGATATGCAGAAAAAAAGAATAGAAGTTTGGTGGCAATGGGAAGAATAATTTTAGTAGAAAACTGACATTAAATGTATTATTTGGGAAAAGATTTTATTATAATGGTACATATTCAGAATATATGTTTATTAATTCTAGAATGCAACATGATCCCCTATGAAATTTGTTATTAAAAAAATATTTCATTGAAATACTCCATGTTATTTCAAATTCAATATTTACTAAAAAAATCTATATCTTGGTACATTAGAGATGAAAAATGAAGACAGAATAGTTATGGTCTATTCAGCCAATATATGGAGTTAAAATGATATATATTTTTTTTACAAAAAGTGGTGTCTTTAAATGATATGGTTTTTTAAATATAGAAGAGTTATTGTGAATGTTGGGAAGTAGAAACTAAAGGTTTCCCATGAAATAAGTAATTTTATAAAATAGAAATATCACGATTCTGAATAATTTTATAATGAGGAAAGTGATGATATAAAATAAAAAATGAAATTTATTACTTTAAATATGAATGTTAAGTCAAAAAAATCATTGAGAATGAGACATCTCCATTAATAAAATAAAATTGATATTAGAGAATCATTATTCACTCATCTCCCAAGAAAAATCAGATTCATTTTCAAAATCTATTGATCACAAATAATGGGAGGGTGTCATGAAGGAATTTTTGGATTAGATTGAGAAAAATAAATCATGAGAACTTTTACAATAACAAAAATGTAAAAAAATTATTGGATCTAAATTGGTTTATACAAAAAAGTTGAATGAACATTGAAAAGTTTCAATAAAAAATAAATTTATATTTCTAATAGTTATTATAGAAACAATCTCTTTTCATATGAAGACATTATATAACTTTTGTAGAATACTTAAAAACTTATACCAACAGTCTTCCAAAGTCCATATTAGCTTAGTGCTATTGGAATCATGGATCACAAATCTTCCAACTCATCGAATGATCATCCATGTTTCCAACAAAGATATTACCCCATAGTAAATCTAATTAATAATATTCCATCATAATCTAGGGAAATGAAACAAAATAAATGGTTGAGATAAAATGATTAGTATAGTTAAATAAAGGAAATCTATATTCATAACATGAACATAAGGTTATAAGAATGTGATCATGATCATTAGAAGATCATACCCTAAATATCAAATATCATAAACATGAATTGTGGAATATATATTTTTAGTTCATAAGACATGAATCATAAAGGAATAATGATAATAATCCAAGAAATCATAATAGAGGAATAAGACATGAAATAGTTGTATACGCATCAATGTTTCATATAGTGAACATATATAATTATAAAAACATCATGTATTATGTTAAGAATATGAAATTATGCACCATCATAGACTTATGAATATGTAACCAAGTTAATGCATAATGTTGTAAACATGAAATTAGATTCACACATAACATTATGAGCATGCAATATGATTCACGCATAACATTGTGACAGTAAAATTGGGCTCACTGATAACACAACGAACAAGTAATTATGTTCACATATAAACATATATAAATTAAACCAGGTGCATGAAAAACATTGTGAACATTTAACTTCGTTAATGCATTACATTTATACTCATGATTCATCCACTTTTACCCTATACATTGGAGGTATATATATATGTTCCACCCATCACATAATAAAATCAAACATACAAGGTTCACAAAACAATCATAATATATTGACCTATGAAAAGAGATATGTTTATAAACCTCAAATCATAAACCGTGAAATGAAATCGATATCATTAATATTTCATCACATCATAACCAATCGAAAATATATAGGTTTTGAAACCACTTCATCAAAGAATATCCCTTGAAAAAAATGCAGGTTTCATAGACATATAACCCATGAATGAGAAATTAATTTCATAAACATATATCCCATAAAAGAGAAATGGGCTTAATTAACATAATTCTATAAAAACATAAACCATTAATGAAAGGATATGAATGGATCCTTTGGATCCTTTCCTATAATTCAATGATTAACATCAATAGATGTCATAATAAATTTAAAATAATGTGGAAGGATATTTTGAAATCATTTAATGAAGAAAATATCACTTCTTATTTAAAAATGGATTTTTAAAACAAAAAAACTTTTTAAATACATTTTATTGAAAATAAACTTGAATATTATAATGAAATATTTTAAATCCATATGTTAAAATATTTCTTTGAAAACATATAAAGATTTAATGAAAATTTTTTGAAAAACATTTCTTCGAAAATACTTTTAAAACTTATAAATATGTATTCAAATTAATTAGAAACCATTTTTACTTGAAAACATATATAGAAGCATAATAATGTTGAAAACCGTTTGTTCAAAAAATAATTTTAAAAACATTTTCATTAAATTGATCATTTTAAATATGCATATGAATCTTTACAGAAACGATGACGGGTAAATCTGTAAATGTCATATGAGGTAATAATAACTTTCCATTTTCATTGTAAGAGGTTCGAAAAATGACATGGTCAAAAAGAGACAAGAAGATTTATTTGAAAAAAATGGAAAAAGAAAAAAATGGAATAATTTATTTTAATGATTATTGTGGAGTAGTATAATATTTTTGGATACCCTTTTTAGAAAACATATTTTTGAAGGAACGCGTTTTTCTGACCCAAGATAGTGTAAATTCAAGATTTCTTAAAAACTCTTTCCTAACAATATAATTTACAAAATAGTAGAAAAATGTTACCAATAAATTATTTTATAATGAATAGCCATAGGATAATAATATTCATTTTATTTCTTGAGATATGGTTCAAAATAGTTTAATTAAAGGAAGTATAAATATAAACAATCTCAAAAATCGATGATATTGTTTCAATGAACTCTTTAGACTTTCTAACTTTAAAGCACACTCCATGTTTAATAAAATTAAATTACATGATTCTTAAAATAGAAGGAAAATAAGTAAATTTGTTATCTAACATTTCAAATGTATTATATACACCTATATAAAATATATAGGTGCATAACATGACATGAGTCTCAAAGAAGACAAATTTAGAAAAAAATATTTTACCTATTTGGTAAATTTTGAAAAATAAATCACATGATATTAATTTCATTAAAAGGATATGTAAATACCTATAAATTTAAGTATAAATATAATATAATACATCCTTTTTTAGTATACACACAACTAATAAGGGATGGGTGGTGAAGAAAGAATGTATCTCACGAAAATAAAATGTGAGATGAAATCCCACTACCTTGTGTCCTGGATCTTGTCATACTCGTAGACAACACTAGTATAATAAATATTAGTTTATTATATATAAATATATATAATAACCATATTATTATATCTAATAACATATATGTTTTTCTTATTACATTATATTACCCATTTTTTATCAATTTCATGTTATGGTTACGCTTCTGGTAACATTCTATTTGTTTTTCACATGTGACTAATTTTTTTATATATTTGGTCCTCATACATATATAATGATTTCAAAATTTTAAACCATCAAAATAAATATAAACTATATGTATTGTATCTATATTAAAATAATATATATTTTATATAATTATAAAATGGAACACACCGTTCATGGAGACAATATGTCATATGTATGCATGAAAGCTATTTCAATTTTAGTTATCATATTGAATGAAAGTAAAATATTATATATACATATATATTTATATATTATACTTCAATTTGAATAATTATTTAATATATATGATATAATTTTACTAAACAATTCCATTATACATTCCATGTATCGTGTGAATGAATATTGTCGCTTTAAGGGGGCAGTAGTCCACAATTCCTCCAAAACATTTATCATATTTACATCAAATGGAACGTATAATTATATGTGTGGAAAAAAGAATAAAATAATATTAAATACATAATAAAAATACAATGTAACATATATAAGTATATTTCCCATCATATTGTCAAATATGATAGGCAATTATTAAATATTTAACAATCATCGTTTAGTTATGTTGTAGTTCACCATACACATAAACAAAAAGAGCGTTACCCATTAGATGGATGTGTCTAAATATAGGTTAAAACAATAGCATAAAAAATCCTAGAATATTTATTATACTAGATTTTTTACAAAAATACAGAATAATATTAATTGATATTTTATAGAATGAAAATAAATGAAATGTTCTTGAGGGAGGGTGTTACCTCTATATTGGGTCACTCATTTTGGTTTGCACCCAATGGATTCGTGGGATGGATTTCATTCAAAATTATTCTTCAAGGTACATGTGAGGAAATTTTGGTATCTATTTGGGAGGATATTTTTTGATCCATAGTACTTTATATGTTTGAGGATGTGGGTGGAATGGATCCCTTTTTATAGTGGAGGAGGACTGGTAGTCTTGTAAATATTTGATGAGAGAATTGAAACCACGTTTTTCTTATTGTATGTGGATCCAATAATAGTTAAATTTCTATACATGTGATTATCGGGTCTAAATATGTCTATTAAATATATTTTGAACTAGTTTATTGTTCATTTCGGAACATATGTTTAAGGGTAATTCTTTAGTTAAGCATTATTTTACCTTAATCAATGCAATTAATTTTAATTACATTCACTAATATTTTTGGTAAAAAACAAAAATTCTATTATTATACATTAAAAATTATTCTGATTCCAAATATGTAATCGATTTTTAAATTAAAATAACAAAAGTTTCATAAATTAATTTAAATTTAATTCCGTAGTAAGGTCAATGTTGTGGGTTTCTATAGTAAAAACATTCAATATTTTGCTATGTTTTTATAACAATTTTCAATGTGAAATTATTTACAATGACCTAATTAGATTACATGGTAATAATATTATACAATTAAACATTTAAACCATTTTAAAAACTAATTTATCATTTTAAATAAATTATTTAAAAATTCAGTTTGGAACAAAAATTCAGTATTGTAACTATTCAATAAAAAATAAAACCTTACATAAAAATAACAATAATTTAGTTTAATCTAATTAATATGTTTCTATTTTAATTTAATAACATATTTATACATTTTAAATAAATAATTCTTCTATTTTTTTAAATTGTTTCACCATTAAAAGGTGCATAACTAGTTTAATAAAAATACATTTTTTGCATAAAATTTGGTTTGTCCGTATCTTATTTCTATAAAATATATTTGATGAATATAAAAAATATTTTATTGAATTTTTAACATATATTACTCATTAATATATCTCATAAAATGTTATTAATTTAATTTTCTATGTAAAAATATCCTTCAGACCACAAAAAGTTTAATATTTTTCTATATATTTATTTAGTTTTCATGTTCATTTTTAATTAATTTCTATCATATGAATTCATCTTATATTTTCATAAATAATATATCTTATAAAATTAGTTAATACTAATCATAACCTTTATTTTAACTCTTATTATATATCCTATTATATTAAATAATTATATTTTAATAATATATTTTTGTTCGGTAAAACTCGTTATTACATGTCACACATGCCATAAAGGAAAGTAATTATTTAATGTTGATGACTATAACCTCAATGTTCCGTGTAGAGAAATAAAATATTTTTGTTTCTTGTATTTAAAATTTTACATAGTGTTTGATATAACATAATCCAACAATTGTTATTTAAAATAAAACTATCTACTTTCACTGATTCTTAAATAAAAAATATAAAAAATGTTAAATTATGTTGAAAAAATAATATTTCAAGAAATCTCAATGTATTTAATTCTACCCCCTCAGCTTAAATTAATTTCTCCCTCAAAATTAATCTGGGATATCAATGGTTTAATACTTGGAAGATTTATTCATCGAGACCCACATAATTAAAATGAATTATAAAACTTTAATTAAAAAGGGAATGCAATAACCATAACGGTTAACCAACGTAACATATAAATAGGTTTTAACATAGTATAACTTAATTGGAAAGTGAAAACATGGATATATAAGATAAATATAATTATCATATTATGATGAAGAGTGATAGAGAACTTGGTTATGATAATTCTAACAATCACAAGTCCATAAATCTGGGATAATCTAATGGAACATTTGGTTCATTAGAAACGAAGGAACTATAAGTTTTTTAGATTCAAGGTCATTTTTCCTAAAGTTGAGGAATTATCATGAAAATAAAAAAATTTATGATTTCAATACAAGCTCTTCCATTTTTTGTTTCTTGATTCACTTCACCTTTTTCTTTAAAAACGAAGGTTCCTTTTTCATTCCTAATGTAATAACAGATCATAAGATCCATGATATTCCATTCCATTTGTCATAAATTAACATAAAAGAAGTGCAGTTTGAATATAATATCCAATATGGATATATCCTTATATATAGAGATAAAAATTCAACCCTACTAACTTATTCTAATGTTTAAATTAAACATTCCACAAATATATAACCGTATAACCCTTATTAATGATAAAAATTCAAATCATTATAAATAATTTCATGAAAGTATCATAACATTTATCCCCCATGGATCACAAAGTATCACATGTTTTTCACGTTCCAATCATGTAAAATCGATTATTGTATATTCCCATGAAAAATTGTAACAACCTTAATTAACAAAAATCCTATTGGAAAACATCCATGCTTCCTTATTCTAGTGATTACTAGATATATTCTTTAAATACAGGATGTAAATACCATCCTTGAAAACATAGAAAAATTTGTCAATAATCAGTTCTCGGGTAATCAATATCATCCCATTAATTTATTCATATCTAGAAAATATTTATCAAAACATCATTATCTCAATAGAAAACATTAATTAAGGGTTCCCTTCCATTAATCAAAATATCAGTTTTTTATGAAATAATTTTTCTTTGACTTTATAACTAGTCACCATTTCATTTTAAATCCTTAATGAAAACTTATATTAAAAATAGTAATATATTTCATGATTCAGATAACATAATATTTTATTTCCAAAACATAAATAATTCAGTCATCCAACATTATTCTTAAATCATTACTCATGCTTCATCACCATATTCCTTAATACCACATTCTAAGAATTTTATATATGAATCATGTATAAATGTTACTCAACCTAAATCTAATCTTTATTCTTATGTTAAATGTAAACAATGTTAGGACAATATCATAGAACTTTTAGAAGTCATTTTTTGATCACACTAAAATTAGAAGTATAACCAATACATGTATCACCTTCCTGATTTTCATTTTGAGTTTCCCACTTGGGAAATAGATTCGAAAAATGAAAATAATTTACCCATATTAAACATTAATTGTTAACTATGTCCCTTAAAGTTCACACTATTGACCAAAACCATTAATCAAAGGTTGAGAAACATTAATCATTTTGGGATAAAATATATCTAGGAAAAATTACTTATATGGTTGCTAAATCCTGGATCCTACTTATTTAATGAATGAAAACATAGGTTTATCGTAGGATATTAATAATCATCCTATATTTAAATCCTTTTTGATGGTTCATAAAGTGTTTGTGAATTCCAAAATAATAGCATGTAGAAGTGTCAATCAAGGTGTGCAGTAAGGCCCATTTTCAGATACCAAATTACCTCGAGTCAGGCCCATAAAACTTTTTGGAGTTGTTACCCATAGGTAAATTTATAATAGAGACACATCCACTTCTTGTTTCCACACAGAGATGTATTTCTAGGAAACCAATCACTATATCCTTTACCAAAATTCCAATACAATATCTTAAATGTTAACTTATCCTTATACTTATCCTTAGAGACATACCTTCACATTTCATTATAAATATAAATAGGGATCTCACTAAAGTGTTATCATCCTTGTTTCTAATGGTTGACTAAACCTTAATTCTATTAAAAAATATGGAGAGCCACACATTTCATAAATATACATTTCATAACACTTTTTTAATAATTAAGAAACATTATACAAATAGATTCCCAAAGACCTTAATTGTTTAATGCCTTTGGAAATAAGAAATAAATATTATTCCTCTAGAAATATCTTCAATGTTTCCCAAAAAGATCTCCCCCTTAGTGATTATAATTAAAAACCATTCTTCATAACATGGGTAAAGGAAACATAATAAAGGTGCAAGATAAAATGCTCAATAATAGCATATAAAATAAATTTGATTGAATATCATAAAAATAAGGGTATAAGAACATGATCATGATCATTGTAAGATCATACCCTGCATATCACAGTTCATAAAAATGAATCATAGAATAAATATTTATAGTTTAGGAGACCAGAATCATATGGGAATCAAGAGCATATTCCATAAAAATATAACATAGGAATAAGGAAATGAATGGTATCATACACATCGATGTTTATCATATTGAAATTTTATAAGTATAAATAGGTTCACAAATTAATATAAGGGTATGAAATTAATCCCTCTCATAGACTTATAAAAATGAATCCAGGACCATGAAAAATGTTGTGAACATGAAATTATGTTCATGGAAAACATTTTGAACATGAAATCAAGTGCATTCATAAAATTATGAACACATAATAAGGTTCACTCATAACATTTTGAACATGTAATTAGATTCACTCATAAAAATATGAACATTAAACCAATTTCATGAATTACATTGTAAAAATATTATCAAGTTTATGCATAAAATGTGTACTGTTGATCCATCCATCATTACCCTATTCACTGAAGGGAGACATAGGTCCCACTGGTAACATAATAAAATAATGTATACATGGGCCATAAAAAATTCATCACATCATGTACCATTAAAAAATTTGGGGTTTATAAAAATAAAATCATAACCCATGAAATGAAATGGGTAACATTAAAATTTCATTTAATAATAACATATGGAATATAGATAGGATTCATAACTATTTTTTAAAATCATAACCAATGACAAGAAGATGGTTTCATAAACATATAACCCATGATATATAAACATGTTTCATATACATATAATCAGTGGAAGAGAAACATATTTTATTATCATCCTGCAATCAAAACATAAACAATTCATGAAAGGATAGGAATGTATATTTTGGATGATTTCATATATGGGAATGAGTAATGTCAACAGATGTCATCTTAGTTAGAAAATAGCTTGGAAATATATTTTGAAAATATTTTTTGAGAAAAATATCATTTCTTATTTTATAAAAGAATTTAAAACATAAAAACCTATTTGAAATCCAATTTCTTGAATATAAACATGATATATTATAAATAATGATTTTAAAACATTTTTTACACGTTTTTAATTAAAAACATATAATTAAGGCTTGAAAACATTTTAAAAACTATTTAATTAAAAATAGCTTGCAATATTATAATTAAATCTTGACAATCATTTGAAATAAAACATTCCATGAAAAAATATAAATAAAATTTAAAACATTTTAAAAACATTTTATTTGAATATTAATTTTTTAAAAATTAACAAAAAAGTAACCATTTAATCATAAAATAGAATATTCACATAAATGATGGTTGCTAAATTCATACATGTTGCACGCGGTAAGAAGAATGTTACATTATCATGGTAAAAGGCTTCAAAAATGTCTATTTCAGAAAGAGACAATAATATTTCTTTAAAATCATCAGTAAATGGAAAACACTGTGAAAATATTTCTTTTAATGATTATTGGAGTGTAGTGAAATATACATGGATACACTTTTTAGAAAACTAGGTTTTGAGAGAACATAAATTTCCAACAGGATAGAGGGTAAAGTTGGAATTTATTAAAAACACTTTACAAACTATATTATGTACCAAGGAGTATTAAATTGGGAAAAATAGATGAATATATAATTAATAACCTGAGGACAAGAATATTCATTAATTTTCTTGAGATATATATCAAAAGGATTCTTCAAAGGAAGAATAAACATAAACAATATTGAAAATCGATGATATTGTTTCAATAAACTCTTACCTCTTGTAAACATTGAACCATAATACCGATGTAAGAAAATTAAAATAAATGAATCCTAAAATATAAATAAAATAATAAGATTCATGAAATAATATTTCAAAGTCAGTATATACACCTAAAGGTAAAATATATGTTCATAACATGTCATGTGTCAAATAGAAGGAAAAATAAGAGAAAATTATTTTACTAATTTTGAAAATTTTGAAACGTAAATAACATGAAAGAAATTTAATCAAATGGTTATCTTAATACCCATAAATTTGGGTATAAAAATCAAATAATCCTTCCATGATATGTATAAAACCCACCAAAAATAAATTTCTGATGACCCAGACCCTAATTGTCCACCCCTTTGCCAAAATCTGGATCCTAAGGGTGGAGTCGTGGTGGTAGGACGCTCTATCGGTGTGCGACCGATAGGCATGTGACTGATCGGAGTGGAATGGATCGGCGTGCGAACGATTGGCGTGCGGCCAATCGGCGTGTTCCTGATCAGTTTGCCACAATCAGGGTGTCACTGATCGGTGCCTCACCGATCGGTGCGACCGATTACTGAGTGGCATGATCGGTGCAACCGATCGTTGTGTGGCGTGATCGGTGCGACCGATCGGTGTGTGGTGCAATCTGTGCGACTGATCGGTGTATGGCACGATCGGTGCGACGCGATCGATGTCACCCAGCCTTGTCGGGTTTTGCTTCTACAATTCTCCCATAACACCACTTTTCACCCTTTTTAACCTTTTTGAAGTGGTTCAAGACCGTTTTATTTTGATCCCATAATCAATGTTACAATAACTAATAGTGGGGAAACCCTCAACAGACCCAGCTGTGTGTCAGCGCAATATGCCCCTCTGTTTATATAAAAACTTTTAAATGATGCAGCTATTACCACCTTTTCGAATAGAAATCATTAAATAAAAATTAATTCAGTCGTGTGTAACTTCCCAAAAGCGTGGTGAAACCATGATCTGACCTTATAGCCACTCAAAATTCCATATCCCGTGACAACCAGATCTCATCCTTATATCGCATATGAATCTCTTCTTTTTCATTCCTCTTTCCCTATCCATTCTTCCTAGTGTGTTTTGAGCCCCCCTTCCTGAGGCAAGTGGTGCACCTGTGATGAATCTTTTTTTCTCACCCTTAGAGTCCCCGACATTCCTCCTCTACAAGTCACTCATCCCCCATGCATGGCGCATGGAGAAGAACATCAATGCTTGATCATCCAGGTAGGGTTTTCCTTCGTCTCTCCTTACTATGTATCATGCTGGGAGTATATCCTATTGCTTCTTCAGGATAGATGAAACCAAACATTAATAAAGATAACAAACAGACTTTTAAATAATGAAGGGGGAGTGTGATTAATGTTTCTGCTGCTTTTCCTTACCCTTGATTATTTACGCCGTGAACTGTATGGGATTATGCTCACTAAAAATCATGGATGTTGGTGGACTTTCCTTGCTCACTAATGAACCCTTATTTTCTGTGATAATTGAATGACTCCAACATGGTAATTTGGTTAATTACATAAACTCGACGGATTAAATAAATGTCAAGTGAAAAAAAAACCTTGTGTGATCACCCCGGTTAACCAAAAAAGAAGAAGAAAACTTAGCGAATAAAGTACTTGACTCAGGAAACATCCTTGTTCTGTTTGGGGGGCATGTCTGTTTGTTCTGCTCGATGCTTATGGGGTGATGTGGCAGGGGATGGGATCCTCTGTTGTGGTACAGTTTTTGTTTTTGAATCTGAAGATGTGTGGGGTTGTATCTCAGGGCTTGGTTTGGTTCATGTACATTGAGGTATCTCATCGATCCCTTGGTTTTTTAGACTTTACAAAAGAACCGGGTGTGAATGCTTAAATTTCTATTTGGCTGTTTCTCTTTTTCTGGATTTTAGGTATGTTTTTCTTTTCCCAGTAGTGTAGATTCCACTTGAATTGGATCACATGAACATGATAACAAGAATGTTTTAAATGGGGAATTGGTTTTGGGAATGAGTTGTGAATTGGCCGTGAGTGTTGTGTTGTTCCATTATGAATGAATAGTAATGAAGGTGTTTGCGCTTAGGTAGGATTTGGAAACCCTAGTTTGGGATGAGTGCTTGTTAGCAATACATATATATTTAGTTTTTAAGTTTCTTATTCACTCTCCACCCAATTTGAGAACTTAGTGCTGAACACCCCCATTTCATGGGGGGGGGGTGTTTTTCCACCACTCCTATGAGTGGCTGGTTATTAGCTCCTTTTCTGCTCCCTTTCCAAAAATATCCCAAGACTCTTCGGTCTAGCTGTGATGGCCTAAGATCAATTATATCCCATGATTATTTGGTAGGGTAGTTTTGGTGTTTTGCCCATGTGTGTGTGGGCAGGTTGTTTCCCAAGAATCTTCGGGGTGAGGCCCAGGTGTCTTCGGGCGTGGCAATAGTTTTTTTGGCCCCGGTGTTTCTGGACGGGATGTGTGGTTGTGGCCCAGGTGTGTGCTGGAGTGGTGTGTCAGTGGGACTACAATGAGAATGGTGGGATTGATTCGATGCATAGGATATCTTCAATAACCAGTGGGAAAGTGGCATGGGTTACCCAAATGACGATGTGATATTACTATACATTACTTGACTTGTGTTATTTTGGGAGTGTGCCTTGGGGAGGATCGGGTGGATAGTTTCCCTTATTAGGTGCTTTGGTTTTCTCCTTATCAAAGGGAATTATCATTCCTCCTCACTTGTGCACAATAGTCTATGGTTTTACCTACAGAGTATACTTGTATGATCACCCTACATATATAAAACTGCTTTCAGGGTTCGAGGAGGACTTCAGGGATCGTGTGGGGTCGTACTAGTTCAGATGTTGGGACAATTTCAGTTGTTGTTTTTATTTTCATTGGTACCTTACCTTTGTATTCTCCAGGTACATTGTGTTATTTACAATTATAGCATGCATATGGGAATTTTTTTCTTTTGGCCTTAAGTTTACACCAGTTTTGGTGTTGTTGGATTTTACTATCTTATCTCTCAATCCTAACAAAGAAAAATGTTAACGCCTTCCATATTGTCTGTGATTCTATACCCTTGGTGAAAGTCACCACTCTGGGGCCTATTGAAGGCAGGTCTCAGCGGTCATTATCTATCCTTCAAGATGAAGAAGGATGTGTCTGGAAATCTACTATCCCTTCCCTCATCCTGGTGAAGGTGGGTCATGATAGAGTGGTATCAGAGGCAATGGTTGAGAGATAGGATGTAGTCTAGAGTTAGGCACAGTTAGGATTGCACGGGATGGTAGGGAAATAGAGTTGGGTGATCTTGTTGCGTGAAATAGGCCAGTGAAGACCATGTATGAGATGGGATTTTAGGGGCCCCCGAGATCCGATGAAAGGACTCTCGGCCAACCAAATGACCAAGTGAGGCTACACTGATTGCAGGGTAGAGACCCTAGGGAAGGTACATGCATCATAATGACTTGTGTTCTTGTGTTTTATGGGTATTTTTCGGGGATTTAATGTAACGCCCTAACCCCAGTTACCTAGAGTTGGTGCATTATTACATAACATTGGCATGATCACAAGAATGATAAAATCTCGAAAGACCGATTGGTTTAGTAGCCTTGGAAACACTAGATATATTCATAATGTTTTACATTACATCATAAAGTGAAAAACTACTAAAACAACATATTGTCTCCATAGTCCACACTATTATCCCCTCATAATATCCCTACAGGTCATTCATAATATACTTCTTCACATCCTGGGAAAAATAAAACATAGAAAAAGGATGAGCTCAAATTCCCAATAAGGATAATAATATAGTAAACACTTTCATAAATAAGAATAAACATTTAAGGCACTGTATAACTAAAACAAACTCCTTTTAAACTTGAACTTCAACATTCTATGGAAAAATAAAATGAAATAATGACATTTAATTATTCACATGGATATTCTACTGATCGAATAATCACATGCTATATCAATAACAACTTTCATAATGATGGAATGCATAATGACAGACTATCATAATCACATAGCCAAGGCCTCGTGCCAAGACTACAAATAAGATTTTTCCAAGGCCTTGTGCCAAGACAATAGTTTGTCTCATGAGACCTACCGATCCATCGAGGAGCTATAGCGGGCTCCACCCATCACATATTAAGTCCAATGCATTCCCATATGAAAAGGTTTAAACATAACATACACATTCGTATTAAAACTAGCTTACAAAATGTCAATACATTCACCATAAACCATGAATGGTATAAAAATATCACATCAACAGTCAAACATATCACAAAACCTTCAATACAATATAGACGTTTTATATTATAATAAATCAACTTCAAATAAGCGTAAAATCCATCAAAAGAAGTTAACACAGATGAAATCAAAACTCTTTTTAGAGAAATATATCTTTCTATTTTGAAATCATTTAAGAGTAATATATTTATAAAATAAAACATTTTCATTGAATATATTCTTATAATATTGTAAGGGAAGCTTCGACGATTTTATAACAGTGGAAAATAATTGCACCCGCCGTATAAGTTTAAAAAAACATTCTTACTTTAATTCTGTCGAAAAGGTTAAAAAGAACCTTATTTGGAAAATGATGGAAATATTCCTTTATAAAACTCTTATAAAAATTCATACAAGGGTATAAATGACTTTAACCCATATTCTTTTAAATAGTAAAAATGTTTTGAAATACATATTTAAGAAACATGGATGTGGATGATAAAGAGATCCCAGTAGATTATTACGTATAATCTACCTAGGATAATGAAGAGATTGTGAAATAACCCTTACCTTGTACTTTTCCGTGGTTGGGGTAGGTTAACCTCCTGTATAATGGTGAAATAATTGTTATTAAATTATACAAGAATCATATACATTTAAATGATATCATTTATGATCTTTTAACATTGCTTTGTTAATAATATCTTAGTATTATTTTTGTTTCGGATGTTAAATTACTCGTTTTCTTTTATATGTTTTGTTACGTAAGCTATGTTTGTAATGGATAGGTTGTATCTTAATCATATACAGAATGATATCAAGTCCTTATATACTATTATTAATCATCAAATGATAATTATACTCGAATGGATACGATGGAGAATGAATTTCATCGCGTTCGTGGAGACAGTAGTCCGTACGTACGTACGAGCGACAATATCATTCTTTTGATATTAAAATAATATATAAATGGATGGTATAACATATATACATGAATCATTATCATGTTATATTTATTATTTACATGAGTTACACATCATTATTATACCCATCCAAATAATAATTTATTGAATAACAATTACACCACGACGTGGAGACGGTAAGCCGTACGTACGCACATATGGTGACATGATATTCAAAGGATGGATAGAATACTGAATATGGTTGTACCATATTTATAATAACATCACATTATATATAATACACTGGAGTTATTATTTTATAATGGTAATAACAAATACGGAAGAAGTGGAAGAAGAAAGGAACTTGGAAAAGGGTGGTGAAATCATTACCTCTTTTTCAGGTTCTTCCTTTTGATTTGATCAAAATGGCTCTTAGGTTGGCTTTCTGACTAAAGAAAGGCCTCTATAATAAATTGAGTGAAGTTGAGAGAGTATTTGGGCAGAGGTTGGCCGAACCAAAATGCTTTGAAGGTGTGAAGTAATGAGAAGGGGGAGTGCCTTTCTATAAGAGGGGCGAGGGGCACCTTTGGAAAAGCTAGAAATATTAATTTATAATAAATTCATATTCAGATTATAATGGCTCAAAAGTGGATTATTTAAAGTTTAAAGTGGGGATAGGTCTAAAACCACTCAACCAATAGAATTTGGACAGGTTTGGGTTACTATATTAACCTTATCATTTGGTATTAACTCTTAGTTAATTAGATTCACTTTTACAATGTCTCTTTGTATTTTTATATTATATGGTTAATAAACTTACTATATAAATCAAATAGTCCCACAAGTGGTCCATTAATGATACACCTATCATGATATATGTGTCGTGGCTGAACCATAGATTTTTATAAATTTAACATCAATTAATAATATAATATTTGTTTTAAAAACTCTTTTATGTCAATTTTGAGACTATTCAATAGCTGATTTTTGTAAAAATCATAAAATAATTATTGCTTCAAAAAAAGTCAATTAAATCAATACTAATATGTCATATTATCCTATAAAATTAGTTTAATTCATTAAAATTCTTAAATTATATTTATTTTGGTATTTATAATATCAATTATTTTTATTTTTCACTATTATGGTAATTACTACATCATCATTGTGTCATAAATAAATTAATTTATTTAATGTCTAAAAATTATAAATAAATTATAATTATGTAGGAAATCTTTTTATATTTCTAATGAATATTTATACTCGAAAACACAACATATATAACCCTATGTAAAAAATTGTGTTTCTAAAAGATATATGCTTGTGTCATGTCTGTATTCATTTTAACTTAATTAAAATAAAGTGTCTCTATCACTTACAAGTGGCACCATGGGGTCCCAAAATCGACCCAAAGATGCCTATGGTCGAACATGTATCAACCAATAAGGTTAGGACACGTTTTAGGGAAATTTTGTATTATTATAATATTATTTTTTAATCCTTATTTACCGGATTTACCCTTTAACCAATGTAAATAAAATATTTACCAAAGTAATTATTCAAAATGTCTAAAGATAAAAGTTACATATTTACACTATTTGAAAATCATGATTCCAAATATGGGATCCATTTTTCCAAATTCAAAACACAGAAGTGGCAGAAATTAATTTAAAATTAATTCCCGCTGTGAAAACAAAAAAGCGTGTTTTTAAGATATAATAACTATCGAATGATTGATACTTGTTTATGTTCAGTTTAATTGCAAAATTATGTCAAATGACCAACATTGTATTAAATGCTAAAAATATATTCTAAATATACTTTAAAACCACTCAAATTCATAATTTATCACAATTAATTATTTTGATTAAAAAAGTTTTTTTTAATTAAAATTTACTAATTTTCACTATTCATCAAAATATTAAAGTTATTTGAAAAGTTCCAAAATTTCACCTTAGGCTAAATTAAATATTCAGAATCCAAAAATGATGTCAATTTTGAAATATAAAATATATATAATTTCAAAAACTAGGTATTACTATTCATAACAGCTAGTTTGATTAGTTATGGTGTGTTAGAACTCGGTGTTGCGTACAACACACGCTATCACATTATTCAATGAGAAGCATACCATAGAATCTTGAGTGTTACATTCTCCCCTCCTTCAAATAATTTAATCCTCGAAATTTCTAGAATATTATCGCATGAAAAGACTCGGGTGGTTCTTCATCATAAGTTCCTTGGGTTCCCACGTTGCCTCTTCCGTCTTATGGTTTCTCCACAAAACATTTACCAGACGCGTCGTCCGGTTTCTCAGTACTTGTTCTCTCGTATCAAGAATCCTGACGGGCTCTTCGCAATAAGACAGATCGGGTTCCAGTTCTAATTCCTCATAGGTGAGTACATGCATTGGGTCAGGCATGTATTTCCTCAATAGAGATATGTGGAACACATCGTGATCTTTGGAGAGACTTGGCAGCATTTCCAATCGTTAAGCTACAACCCCAATATGTTCTAGAATTTCGAAAGGTCCGATGTACCTGGAAATCAATTTACCTTTCTTACCAAAACGTATGACTCCCTTCCTTGGAGATTCCTTCAAGAAAACATGATCACCGACTTGAAATTCCAAAACCTTCCTTCGATTATCGGCATAGATCTTCTGCCTACTATGAGCTGCTTTGATGTGATTTTGGATTACCTTCACCTTTTCCATCATTTCCTCCACCAGTTCTAGTCCTACAAGTTTTCTTTCACAAACTTCATCCCAACAGGTTGGTGTGCAACATCTATTCCCATATAACGCTTCATATGGTGCCATCTGAATACTCGAATGGAAGCTATTGATATAGGAAAATTCTACCAGAGGTAAATATTTATCCCACATACCCTGAAAGTCAAGTGAGCAGGATCTCAACATGTCTTCTTAAGGTTTGAATAGTTCATTCTGATTGTCCATCTGTCTGAGGGTGGTAGGCAGTGCTCAAATGAAGTTTAGTATCCAAGGATTTCTGAAGACTCTTCCAGAATATTGAAATAAAACGGGGATCACGATCAGAAACAATTGATAGGGGTACTCCATGAAGTCTCAAAACTTCATCAATATATAGTCTTGCTAGACGTTCCAGTGGTAGATCTTCTCTTATAGCAAGAAAATGTGCTGACTTGGTAAGACGATCAACAATAACCCATATTGCATCATTCCTTCTAGGAGTCTTTGGTAACCCCATAACAAAGTCCATCGTAATATTTTCCTATTTCCAATCCGGTATGGGAAGAGGTTGCATGACTCTCCCAGGCTATTGCCTTCTAGATTTCACTTGTTGACAAACCAAACATCTTGACACAAAATCATCAATCTTCCTTTTCATGTTGTCCCACAAAAAATGTTCCTTAAAATCTCTATACATTTTGGTCCTCCCAGGGTGTATAGAGAAATTGGAACTATGAGAATCATCCATCAATTCCCTTTTTAGATCAGGTATATCGAGAACACAAAGTTTCATCACGAATTTCAAATTCCATCTTTATACACAAAGTCTCTCAATATCCCATCATTCACAGCTTTAATATTCTTTTGAAATTCTTCATCATCGGTCTGAGAACTCTTAATTCATTCTAGTAATGATGGTTTGGCAACCATTTGAAGAAGCATTGATGTTTCACCTTCCCTAGTTATTCCCATGTCCATCTTCACTAGATCCATGAAAATTGGTTCCCTTTCAATTCTCATATTGTTCAAAACCCTATGATCTTTTCTCCTCAAAGCATCTTACACCTTGTTTTCTTTCCCCGGGTGGTAGTGTATCGTACAATCATAATCCTTGAGTAATTCAAGTCATCTCCTTTTCCTCATGTTGAGTTCTTTTTGTGAGAAAATATACTTTAAACTCTTGTGATCAGTATAAATCTCACATTTTTCACCATAGAGGTAGTGCCTCTATATCTTCAAAGAATAGATCACAGCTACTAACTCATGATCATGAGTTGGATATTTTTGCTCATGAATTTTCAACTATCATGATGCATAGGAAGTAACTCTATCATTCTGCATAAGGACACAACCAAGTCCTTTCTTCGATGCATCACTATGAATAATGAACCCATCATTCCTCGATGGTAGAGTCAATATAGGATCATTGACTAATATTCTCTTCATTTCATCGAAACATTCTTCACACTCCTTTGTCCAAACAAATTTAACCCCTTTACGTGCGAGCTTCATTAATGGGTTTTCCAATCAGGCAAAATTCTGGACGAAACGTCGATAATAACCTACCAAACCAATAAAACTGCATACCTCAGTTATACTCGTTGCTGCTGGCCATTCTTGGATTGCCTTGGTCTTAAAAGGATCAATAGAGATTCCATATTTTGAGACAATATGGCCAAGAAAAGAAATCTTCTGATGCCAGAATTCACACTTGCTAAACTTCCCATATAATTCATGTCTTCTGAGAGTCTTCAAGATAATGCGCAAGTGATTTTCATGAACTTCGTAGCTTTCTGAGTATATCAAGATATCATAAATAAATACCACCAAAAATTCATCGAGATACTCCTTGAAAACTCTATTCATCAGATCCAAGAATATAGAGGGTGCATTAGTCAATCCATAATGCATTACTGTAAACTCGTAATGCCCGTACCTGGTTCGAAATGATGTCCTCGGAATGTCTTCCTTCTTCACACACAACTGATCGTATCCAGATTGAAGTTCAATCTTTGAAAATTATTGAGCTCCATGCAGGTGGTCAAATAAATCATCAATGCGAGGCAGGGGATACTTGTTCTTTATTGTTATATCATTAATCTCCCTATAGTCGATACATAACCTCATAGATCCATCTTTCTTTTTAACAAAAAGAACAGGGGCTCCTCATGGAGAAAAACTATGGCGAATAAATCCCTTATTAATCAATTCCTCTAGTTGATTATTTAGTTCAACTAATTCTATAGTGGCCATTCAATAAGGGGTCTTCGATATAGGCCTTGATCCAGGAATTAAATTAATGGAAAACATAACTTCTCGTTTTGGATGATGTCCATGTAAATCTTCCGGAAATACATCTACATATTTTTTCACAATAGGTACATCCTCTATTTGAACATTCCATTCCTCACCCATAGTAACTTCATTCTCTTCCTCCACAATAATTGAATTTAGTTGAGCTACTGGGGGTGGATCTAGATAAGAATTAGGTGGTGATGATTCTTCTCTAAAGATAAGGTGTTCCTTATCATCATCATCAAGAATCATAACCTCTTTATTCTTAAAATAAATCTTCGCATCATAGTCTGAAAGCTAGTCCCTTATTAAATGAAATTGGAAATATCTAATTTTCATAGCAAACTGGGATGATATGAAACAATGTGATGATCTAGAATCAAATAATTCATTTTCTAAACTTGATGAAACCATTAAATTACCTGCCACCACGCCTTTCGGAGCATCTACCTCAGCAGTAGTGATAGCATATGCTTGGCCTTGATATCTTGGCATTTTCTGAGGTAAGTTATCCTGACACTTAGGACATTCATTTGCATAATTACCCATCTCCCTGCAATTATAGCACTGAACATTGGTATCTTCCTTCTTCCCCTTGCAATCACGAGCTTGGTGGCCTTTTTCACCACACATGTAACAGACTCTCATTACCTTCAAGCAAGTACCGGGGTGTTTCTTCCCACATTTACCATAGGATGGATATTCAACATTTCCCTTCTTCCGCTTATTTCCATTCCCAGATTGATCAGAAGATCTCTTCTTTTCTTGCATTTCTTTAAAGTCATAAGACTTAGAGAATTCATTTTCGGTCATGATAGCACACAAGACAATGTCTTCGTACGACGAGAAGGATTGTGATACTAATGCTCGACGGAGAAATGGTTTTAACCCATCAAATAAACGATCAATCATTCTTCTTGGGATATGTATATAATCTCCAGCATACCATGCTAACCTTGTAAAGTTAGCCTCATACTTTATGACATTCTCATCCTCCTTTTGTCTCAGACTCAGAAATTGCCTTTCCATATCTTCTCGATGGTCACGAGGAAAGTTTTGTTCTAAAAACAAATCTTTGAACTCCCTCCATTACGTATTTGATACTTCATCATCTTCCTTCATATTTTGAATCAATGACCACCATTGATCAGCATCTCCAGTGAGTCGGTAAACTGCCATGATAAATTTTGCCCTTTCACTACTCCCCAAAGCCTGAAATTTTTTCTCTAGGGAATTTATCCATTGCTCATCTACTAAGGGATTTGTACTCCCATTGAACATTGGTGGTTGTTTCCTCATGAATCAATCTAACATGGATCCTCCATGCTGCGGATCAGGGTGCTCCATACGGGTAAGGTTATTATTCATAACCTGAGTGAGTTGTCCCAGTATGGTGATTAGCTGATCGGCACTAGTTGCATAACCAGCTCCAATATAATTTTCTTGCACAGGAGAGAAATACCTACATGGAGTGCGTGCATTGATACAGTTTCCATTTCTTCCACTAGGCACCATTTCTAAACAATGGCATAAACTAGATCAGTTTATTAATCAAAATACATAATTCCATACTTACTTAACATAAATTGAACTATTTATGGATATAATCCATATTAAGAAAAATGTTTTCTTTGAGGAAGTATATACTCATAAACCCTTCATAATGATTTGTAATGAAAATGAGATTTATCCCAAGTATATCCCCCGGGAGTGTTGTAACCAAGAGTGAATCAAGTCCTGTTGTCATGCACCAGTTCCCATTCGAGTCTAGCTCAAAGCGGTGTTTTCGGGTTTTACCCCGAGATACATCTGTGCCAGAGCCGCCTCTACCGGCTCGTATCCAGATAGGGATGTATTTCTCAGAAAACTCACAAAATTTCTACGATACCAAAATTCTAAGAAGTTCTTCTATACTAATCCCCAATGTTCTTCTTAGGTCTACGTGCTCTAATCAGAGTTTATCTAAATCTAGCTTCCATGGTTTGTACTAAACTTCCTATGATACCAACTGTAACGCCCCGACCCTAGTTACCTAAAGTCGGTGCATTATTACATAACATTGGCATGATCATAAGAATGATCAAATCTCGAAAGACCAATTGGTTTAGTAGCCTTGGAAACACTAGATATATTCATAATGTTTTACATTACATCATAAAGTGAAAAACTACTACAACAACATATTTTCTCCATAGTCCACTCTATTATACCCTCATAATATCCCTACAGGTCATTCATAATTTTCTTTTTCACATCCTGGGAATAATAAAACAAAGAAAAGGGTTGAGCTCAAATTCCCAATAAGGATAACAATATAGCAGAAACTTTCATAAATAAGAATAAACATTTAAGGAAGTGTATAACTAAAACAAAAGCCTTTTAATCTTGAATATCAACATAGTATGGCAAAATAAAATGAAATAATGACATTTAATTATTCACATGGATATTTTACTAATCGAATAATCACATGAAATATCAATAACCACTTTCATAATGATGGAATGCATAATTACAGACTATCATAACCACATAGCCAAGGCCTCGTGCCAACACTACAAATAATATTTTTCCAATGCCTTGTTCCAAGACACTAGTTTGTATCATGATACCTACCGATGCATCGAAGAGCTATAGCGGGCTCCACCCATCATATATTATGTCCAATGCATTCCCATATGAAAAGGTTTAAACATAACATACACATTTGTATTAAAACTAGCATACGAAATGTCAATACTTTCACTATAAACCACGAATGGTATAAAAATAGCACATCCAAAGTCAAAAATATCACAAAACCTTCAATACAATATAGATGTTTTGTATCATAACAAATCAACTTCAAATAAGCGTAAAATTCATCAAAGGATGTTGACATAGATGAAATCACAAATCTTTTTAGAGAAATATCTCTTTCTATTTTGAAATCATTTAAGAGTCATATATTTTTAAAATAAAACATTTTCTTTGAAAATATTATTATAAGCTTGTAAGGGAAGCTTCGACGATTTTATAACGCTGGAAAATAACCACACCCGCCGTATATGTTAAAAAAACATTCTTACCTTAATTCTGTCGAAATGGTTAAAAGCGAATTGTTTGGAAAACGAAAGAAAGATTCCTTTATAAAACTCTTATAAAAAGTCAAACAAGGGTATAAATGACTTTAACCCGTATTCTTTTAAATATTTAAAATGTTTGGAAATACGTTTTTAAGAATCATGGATGTGGATAATAAAGAGATCCCATTAGATTATTATGTATAAACAACCTCAGATAATAAAGAGATTGTGAAATAACCCTTACCTTGTACTTTTCCTTGGTTGGGTTAGGTTAAACTCCTGTATAATTGTGAAATAATTGTTATTGAATTATACAAGAATCATATACATTAATATGATATCATATGTGATCTTTTAACATTGCTTTGTTAATAATATCTTAGTATTATCTTTGTTTCGGGTGTTAACTTACTCATTTTATTTTATATGTTTTGTTATGTAATACATGTTTGTAATGTATAGGTTGTATATTAATCATATCCAGAATGATATAAAGTCTTTAGATACTATTATTAATCATCAAATGATAATTATACTTGAATGGATACGATGGAGAATGAATCTCATCGCGTTCGTGGAGACGGTAGTCCCTACGTACGCACGAGCGACAATATTATTCTTTTGATATTAAAATAATATATAAATGGATAGTATAACATATATACAGAATCATTATCATGTTATATTTGTTATTTACATGAGTTACACACCATTATTATACCCATCCAAATAATAATTTATTGAATAACAATTACACCACGATGTGGAGACGGTAAGCCGTACGTACGCACGTATGGTGACATGTTATTCAAAATCTGGATAGAATACTGAATATGGTTGTACCATATTTATAATAACATCACCGTATATATAATATACTGGAGTTATTATTTTAGAATGGTAATAACAAAGATAGAAGAAGTGGAAGAAGAAAGGAACATGGAAAAGGGTGGTGAAATCATTACCACTTTTTCAGGTTCTTCCTTTTGATTTGATCAAAAGGGCTCTTAGGTTGGATTTCTGACTAAAGGAAGGCCTCTAGGATGAAGTGAGGGAAGTTTAGAGAGTATTTGGGAAGAGGTTGGCTGAACCAAAAGGCTTTGAAGGTGTGAAGTAATGAGAAGGGGGAGTTCCTTTTTATAATAGGGGTCAGGGGCACCTTTGGAAAAGCTAGAAATATTAATTTATAATAAATTCATATTCGGTTTCAATTGGCTCCAAAGTGAATTATTTAAAGTTTAAGGTGGGGATAGGTCGAAACCACTCAACCAATAGAATTTAGACAGGTTTGGGTTACCATATTAACCTTATCATTAAGTATTATGTCTTAGTTAATTAGTTTCACTTTTACAATGTGTCTTTGTATTTTTATATTATTTGGTTAATAAACATACTATATACATCCAATAGACCCCAAAGTGGTCCCTTAATGATACAACTATCATGATATAAGTCTATTGGCCGAACCTCATATTTTTAGGAAATTTAATATCAATTAATAATATAATATTTGTTTTAAGAACTCTTTTATGT
Organism: Viscum album; assembly: GCA_963277665.1. NCBI lineage: Eukaryota > Viridiplantae > Streptophyta > Magnoliopsida > Santalales > Viscaceae > Viscum > Viscum album. The sequence continues at coordinate 1,879,643,582 of OY728148.1, read as the reverse complement.
CAATTTTGAGACTATTCAATAGTGGATTTTTGTAAAACTCATAACAGAATAGTTGCTTCGAACAAAGTACGTGCGGAGCATCTCAGACATGGAGACAGATATTTGGCTAGAGGAGTTGGTGATAGCTTTCTTCTTGATCCGAGATCTGAAGGAGTACTGGGTTCTTCTGTTTGTAAGCCAGATGCGTGAATCGGCACGTCAGTGGTGGGCACCTTATCTTGGGGAGAAGAGGGAGACTGAGGATACATGGGATGACTTCGAGAAAGAGTTCTAGGTAGAATTCCTCTCTTCCACGATGAAGGCTGAGAAGAGGTAGGAGATACTCTCCCTCTAGTTAGGGAGCATGTTAGTGAGAGAATTGGGGATCAATTTCAAGGATCTCCTCTGCTTTTCTCCGGAGCACTTTCCAGATGACGAGTCTCGGTTGAGACGTTCAGAGGAGGCACTTTGACCTTCTCTTCAGTATGATGTTACTCACTTCACCCTACTGATGTATATAGAGGTCCATAATAATGATGAAGCGGTGGAGAGAATGCACACACTGGGAGTTCTATCATGAGATGGAATCTATTTGGGATCGTTGAAGGGGAAAGCCTTCAGTAGAAGGCATATAGCGTCAGGATCCTCTAGGTTTCGACCAACAGGGAGAAGGCCTCAGCAGTTCTAGTTCCGATCCCATGGACCTCTACCGTTCTTTTTAGGATATGGTCCGAGATGCTTCATCTGTGGAAGCCATGGGCACCTTCAGAATCCGGGCCTGGATAGAGTATAGTACAGATAGGGCGGGTAGTTTCAGCACCCACCTCAGCAGCTGCAGTTTCCAGCTTGACCCATTCAGTATTAGGAGCAGGGGCAACAAGCTCCCTCTCTTCTCAGGGAAGGTTTTGCAGGAGGAGGCCAACCATAGGAAGCCCCTCAGGGACCTCGGCCAGGGCATTGTCGAGGAGGCAGCCGACAGCTGAGAGGTAGGGGAGCTGGGTGTGGGTAGTTGCACATCGTAGAGTCAGCATTTCTAGCAGGGCTAGAAGTCATTCAAGGTATTACCAGCTTGTTTAGTACTCTTGCCAATGCCGTGTTCGATACAGTAGCTTCACACTCCTTTTTTGTACCTAGTCTGGCCCATGCTCTGGGTTTAGACATTGATAGACTTCCAGTTCCACTAGTGCTAAACACACTAGTTGGAGGTCATACCGACTTGTTTTATGTTTTATAAGGGTGTAAAATGATGATAGGGACACATCAGTCAATCAACGATCTTCTACTGTTACAGATACATCCATATGATGTCCACCTTGTCATTGACTGTCGATTCTCTGTATATGCCATCATTGACTTATTCTGAGGAAGGGTTTCATTTTCAGATTTTGGTTGCCGACATGTAAATTTCGTCGGCGAGCATGGTTTCTAGAAGAGCAGCAGGCGAGTAGAGCCCCTCCATTCATTGTTAGCTGAATTATTAGTGGAGTCTGTGGATGCAGAAATGTTGAAAGTCCATGGTATCGTCAGTTAGTTTATGGACATCTTCCCCGAGGAGGTAGTGACTCTGCCCCCTCGACGAGATGTTGAGTTCGGGATAGACTTGCAACCCGGTGCCCATCCGATTTCGAGGGCTCCATACCGGATGGCACCTTCCGAGTTGCAGTAATTGCTGATTCAGATTGACGACCTGATGAAGAAGGGTTTTGTTTGACCAAATGAGTCACCCTAGGGTGCTCTAGTCTTATTCTCAAAGAAGGAATATGGTGGTCTTAGGCTGTTCATAGACTACAGGAGGCTGAATCAGGTAACAGTCAAGAACTGTTACCCTCTCTCAAGGATAGACGACCATTTCGACTAGTTAAAAGGGGCAAGGATGTTCTCCAAGATTGACATGCGGTCAGGATATCACCAGCTGAGGGTGAAAGAGGGTGACATCTCGAAGACTACCTTCAGATGTAGATATTGGCACTTTGAGTTTGTGGTCATGTCGTTCGACGTTACAAATGCTCCCGATGTGTTCATGGGGCTTATGAACTGTTACTTCTGGGAATACCTGGATCAGTTCTTAGTTGATTTCATTGATGAAATCCTGATCTACCCAAGGTTAGAGTAGGATTATTCTGAGCACCTGAGAACGGTTATAGAATTCCTCCGACAACACCAACTCTATGGGATTTTGTCCAAGTTCAAGTTCTGGACACAAGAAGTGAACTTCCATGGGCGCGTGGTGTCTGAGTAAAGAATTGTGGTGGACCCATCGAAGGTCGAGGAGGTTGTTTCTTGGGTATCCCCCAGGAATGTAGAAGAGGTTCATAGTTTCCTTAGACTGGCATGTTACTATATGAGGTTTGTGCCCAACTTCTCTCGAGTTGCATCACCTTTGATATCTTTGACCAAGAAGGATCAGGCTTTCGTATGGAATGGGCAGTGCCAGGAAGCCTTTCGCTATCTGAAGGAGAAGTTGGTAAGTGACCTAGTGGTGAGGTTTCCAGAAGAAGGGGTGGCTTATGAGGTATTCTGTGATTCTTTAGAACAAGGCCTTGGGTGTGTGCGGATGAAATGACAAGGGGTGATCTCTTATTGGTCCAGGCAGTTATGTCTTCATGAGGGTAATTATGCCTCCCATGATCTAGAGCTTGCGGCGGTTGTGTTTGTGCTGAAGTTGTGGCGACATGACCTCATTGGGGAGCGCTTCATGGTTTTAACAGATCACAAAAGCATTAGGTATATCTTCTCCCTGTGGGACCATAACTTACGGCATCAAAGGTGGATGGAGATCCTTCAGGACTACGACTTCAAGATTTCATACACCTTGGGAAATGGGAATGTGGTGGCCAATGCATTGAGCAGGAAGTCGCAAAAGGATGTGGATCGAGAGTCGGCAGATTCCTGGATGGCTATAGAGGAGTTAGCTACCCTGAACCTAGATGCGAGGGAGGATGGTGGTAGAGGTTGTCTATTTCAGATATCGGTTCAATACTTTCTACTGCAGCAGGTGGAGGAGTCTCATTGGGGAGACATAGAGAGTGAAGTGATGCGTGACCGGGTTAACCATGGAAATGCTCCGGAAGGGCGGATAGTGGATGGTCAGAATCAAATTATTTTCTGAGGAAAGATGTTTGTACCAGAGGCGATGCATGTAATAGTTCATGGTGAGTTTCACAACTCGCCCCTAGCAGTTCACCTGGGAGTTTCCAAAATGTTTTGGGGTGTGACGGGTCAGTTCTAGTGGCCCGAGGTAAAGCGGGCGGTGGCAGAGTTCATGGCCAGGTGCCTAGGGTGTCAACAGGTGAAGGGTGAACACCGTGTTCTAGGCGTCTTTTTGTAGACTTTGGATGTCCCCATGTGGACGTGGGATGACATCACGATTGATTTCTTCACAATGCTACCCAATGATCAAGGAGGTTGCGACGCTATTTGGGTAGTGGTGGACAAGTTGACAAAATTGGCTCACTTTATGGAAATCAAGGAGTCAGGATCAGTTGATTCCATAGCACGAAGGAACATGGGTGAGGTGGTGTTGTTGCATGGAGTATTGAGGTCCATAGTCTCGGATAGGGATGAAAGATTTACCTCATGAATTTGGAGAGGATTGTACCATGCTTTTGGAACCCAACTACATATTTGCACTGTTTTCCATCCCCATACAGATGGACAGACAGAGAGCACCATCCATACGTTGGAGTATATGCTACGAGCATGTATTATAGATTTTGGGGGATCATGGGTGCGACACTTGCCTCTAGTAGGGTTTCCCTACAATAATAGAAATCCCTCTACCATTGGCATGGATCCGTTCAAAGACTTGTACGGAAGGCCATGTCGCTCACCCGTGTGTTGGACCGTGGTTGGGGAAACAAGTTTTCTTGTCCTGGAGGTGGTGAAAAGTAGGAAGAAGATGATTCAGCATATACGGGAGAGGATGAAGGTGGCTCAGGACCGGAAGAATTCATTTTCCAGTAATAGGAGGAGACCCTTAATGTTCGGGGTCGGGGACCACGTATTCCTGAAGGTCTCCCCTCGGCGTGGGCAACAGATGTTTTGCAGGGGGAGTATGCTCTCTCAAAGGTTCATCAGTCCATTTGATGTGCTGTGGTGGGTGGGAGAAGTGGCTTATCAGATAGCGTTACCACCACCTCTCTAAGAATACATGACATCTTCCATGTGTCACAACTCCGATTGTATCTACACGACGATTCACACGTCATCGACTAGGGGAATCTAGGCATTGAGGTTGATGTGAATTTTGTGGATAGACCAGTAATGATCGATGATCGTGAGGAAGAGGTGCTCCGTGGACGAACCATTCCTTTAGTTCGTGTGTTGTGGAGACATGGTGGAATGGAAGTGAGTACATGGGAATGGGAGGCATAGATGTGTGCCCAATACCCAGAGTTGTTTTGAGCTTTCTTATGTTATACATGTCTCTGGTGGAACACTTTTCCTCATTAAATATGGAATGTATGGTTTTCCATATTCTAAATATGTGTAACACCCCAAGCTTCTACGGTACACTTCTCTTTGAATAATGTGATAGCGTGTGTTGTACGCAACACCGAGTTTTAACACACCATAACCAATCAAACTAGCCGTTATGAATAGTAATACCTACTTTTTGAAATTATATATATTTTATATTGTAAAATTGACTTTATTTTTGGATTCGCAATATAGAATTTAGCCTAAGGTGAGATTTTGGTACTCTTCGAATAACTTTCATATTTTGATGAATAGTGAAAATTACTAAATTTTAATTAAAAACAACTTTTTTAATAAAAATAATTAATAGTGATAAATTATGAATTTGAGTTGTTTTAAAGTATATTTAGAATATATTTTTACCATTTAATATAATTTTGGTCATTGGAAATAATTTTACAATTAAACCAAACATAAACAAGTGTCAATCTTTTGATAGTTGTTATCTCTTAAAAACACGCTTTTTGTTTTGACAGCGGGAATTAATTTTAAATTAATTTCTGAACTTCTGTGTTTTGAGTTTAGAAAAATGGATTCCATATTTGGAATCAGGATGTTCAAATTGTGTAAATAGGTAACTTTTATTTTTAGACATTTTGAATAATTACTGCGGTAAATATTTTATTTACCATAGTTAAGGGTAAATCCGGTAAATAAGGGTTAAAATAATATTATAATAATACTAAATTACCCTAAAACGTGCCCTAGCCTTATTGGTTGATACATGTTCGACCATAGGAATCTTTGGGTCGATTTTGGGACCCCATGGTGCCACTTGTAGGTGATAGGGACACTTTATTTTAATTAAGTTAAAATGAATACAAAAATTGCAGAAGCATATATCTTTTAGAAAAACAATTTTTACATAGGGTTATTTATGTTGGAGTTTCGATTATAAATATTAATTAGAAAGATACAAAGATTTCCCACATAGTGATATTTTATTTATAATTTTTAGACATTAAATAATATAATTTATTTATGACTCAATGATGATGACGTAATTACTATAATAGTGAAAAATTAAAATAATTGATATTATAAATACCCAAATAAATATAATATGAAACTTTTAATGAATTAAACTAATTTTATAGGATACTATGATATATTAGGATTGATTTAATGGACTTTTTTTGAAGTAATCAATCTGTTATGAGTTTCAAAAAAATCAACTATTGAATAGTGTGAAAATTGACATAAAAGAGTTTTTAAAACCAATATTATATTTTTAATTGATAATAAATTCTTAAAAATATAAGGATCGTCCAAGAGACTTATATCATGATAGGTTCTTCATTAATAGACCACTTGGGGGTCTCTTGGATGTATATAGTAAGTTTATTAACTATATTATATAAAAATACAAGGAGACATTCTAAAAGTGAAACTAATTAACTTATAGTTAATACTTAAAGATAAGGTTAATATAAGTACCCAAACCTGTCTAAATTCTATTGGTTGAGTTGTTTCCGACCTATCCCCACATTAAAATTTAAATAATCAACTTTGGATCCATTAGAAACCGAATATGAATTTATTATAAATCAATATTTCTAGTTTTTCCAAAAATGCCCCTCACCCCTGTTATAAAAGGGCACTCCTCCTTCTAATTTCTTCACACCTTTAAAGGATTTTGGTTCGGCCAAACTCTACCCAAATACTCTCCCAGCTTCCCTCATTACAACCTAGAGGACTTAGTTTGATCAGAAAGCCAACCTAAGGAGCCCTTTTGATCAAATCAAAAGGAAGAACCCGAGAAAGAGGTAATGTTTTCACCACCCCTTTTCAAGTTCCTTTCTTCTTCCACTTCTTCTTTATTTGTTCTTACCATTATAAAATAATAACTCCAGTATATCACATATACTGTGATGTTATTATAAATATGGTACAACCATATTCAGTATTCTATCCCCATTTGAATAACATGTCACCATACGTGCGTACGTACGGCATACCGTCTCCACGTCGTGGTGTAATTGTTATCCAATATATTATTATTTGGATGGGTATAATAATGATGTGTAACTCATGTAAATAATAAATATAACATGTTAATTATTCTGAACATATGATATAACATCCATTTATATATTATTTTAATATCAAAAGATTGATATTGTTGCTCGTGCGTACGTACGGACTACCGTCTCCACGAACGCGATAAGATTCATTCTCCATCGTATCCATTCAAGTATAATTATCATTTGATGATTTAAAAATGATGTTTAAGGACTTGATATCATTCTGGATATTAATAATATACAACCTGTCCATTACAAACATGACTTACGTAACAAAACATATAAAAGAAAACAAGTAAGTTAACACCCGAAACAACGATAATACTAAGATATTATTATCAAATCAATATTAAAATATCATATATGTTATCATATTAATGTATATGATTCTTTTATAATTTAATAACAATTATTTCACCATTATACAGGAGGTTAACCTACCCCAACCAAGGAAAAGTACAAGGTAAGGGTTATTTCAAAATCTCTTCATTATCCGAGGTTGTTTATATGTAATAATCTACTGGGATCTCTTTATCATCCACATCCATGTTTTCATAAAAATGTATTTCAAAACATTTTTATAATTTACAAGAATATGGGTTAAAGTCATTTATACCCTTGTTTGACTTTTTATAAGAGGAATCTTTCCGTCATTTTAAAAACAAGGTCTTTTTTAACCTTTTCGACAGAGTTATGGTAAGAATGTTTTTTTAACTTATACGGCGGGTGTGGCTATTTTCCGCCATTATAAAATCTTCAAAGCTTTCCTTACAAGCTTATAATAATATCTTCAAAGAATATGTTTTATTTTATATGGCTCTAAAATGATTTCAAAAATAGAAAGAGATATTTTTCTAGAAAGAGTTTTGATTTCATCTATGTCAACATCCATTGATGGATTATACGCTTATTTGAAGATGATTTATTATGATACAAATCTTCTATATTGTATTGAAGGTTTTGTGATATGTTTGACTGTGGATGTGCTATTTTTATACCATTCATAGTTTATGGTGAAATTATTGACATTTCGTATGCTAGTTATAATACGAATGTTTATGTTATGTTTAAACCTTTTCATATGGGAATGCATTGGACTTAATATGTAACGGGTGGAGCCTGCTATAGCTCCTCGATGCATTGGTAGGTCTCATGAGACAAACTAGTGTCTTGGCACAAGGCCTTGGAAAAATCTTATTTATAGTCTTCGCACGAGGCCTTGGCTATGTGGTTATGATAGTCTGGCATTATGCATTCCATCATTATGAAAGTGGTTATTGATTTTGCATGTGATTATTCGATTAGTAGGATATCCATGTGAATAAGTAAATGGAATTATTTCATTTTATTCATGCCATACTATGTTGAAAGTTCATGTTTGAAAGGCTTCTGTTTTAGTTATTCATTGCCTTAAATGTTTATTCTTATTTATGAAAGTTTCTTCTATATTGTTATCCTTACTGGGCATTTGAGATCACCCCTTTTCTATGTTTTATTTTTCCCAGGATGTGAAGAAGTAAGTTATGAATGACCTGTACGGATATTATGTGGGGATATGAGTGTGGATTATGGAGACAATATGTTTTTGTAGTAGTTTTTCATTTTATGATGTAATGTAAGACTTATGAATATATCTAGTGTTTCCAAGGCTACTAAACCAATCGGTATTTCGAGATTTGATCTTTCTTGTGATCATGCCAATGTTATGTAATAATTCACCGACTCTGGGTAACTAGGGTCGGGGCGTTATAGTTGGTATCAGAGGAAGTTTAGTAGAAACCTTGGATGCTAGATTTAGATAAACTCTGATTAGACCACGTAGACCTAAGATGAACTTTGAGGATTAGTATAGAAGAACTTCCTAGACTTTTGGTATTGTAGATATTTTGTGAGTTTTCCGAGCAATACATCCCTGTCCAGATATGAGCAGGTAGAGGAGGCTTTGGAACAGATGTACCTAGGGGTAAAACCAGAAAACACCGCTTTGATCTAGACTCAAACGGGAACTGGTGCACGACAACGGTCCTTGCTGCACTCTTGGTTACGACACTCCCGGGGGATATGCTTAGGATAACTCTCATTTTATTTACAAATCATTATGAAGGGTTTATGAGTATATACTTCCTCAAAGAAAACATTTTTATGATTATGGATTATATCTATAAATAGTTCAATTTATGTTAAGTGTTTTATAAGTATGAGATTATGTATTTTGATTCATAAACTGATCTAGTTTATTCCATTGTTTAAAAATGGCGAATAGTGGAAGAAATGGAAACTGTATCAATGCATGCACTCCACGTAGGGATTACCCTCCTGCTCAAGATAATTGTAGTGGAGCTGGTGATGCAACTGGTGCCGATCAGCTAATCACCATACTGGGACAACTTACTCAGGCTATGAATAATAACCTTTCACGTATGGAGCACCCTGATCCACAGCGTGGAGGATAAATGTTAGATCGATTCATGAGGCAACAAACACCAACGTTCAATGGGGGTACAAATCCCTTAGTAGCTGAGTAATGGATAAATTCCCTAGAGAAAATATTTCAGGCTTTGGGGAGCAATGAATGGGAAAAAGTTATCATGGCAGTTTATCGCCTCACTGGAGATGCTGATCAATGGTGGTCATTAATTCAAAATACGAAAGAAGATGATGAAGTATAAAATATGGAATGGAGGGAGTTCAAAGATCTGTTTTTAGAAAAATACTTTCCTCGCGACCATCGAGCAGATATGGAAAGGCAATTTCTGAGTCTGAGACAAAAGGGGGATGGGAATGTCACAAAGTATGAGGCTAACTTTACAAGGTTATCAAGGTATGCAGATTATTATATACGTAACCCAAGAAGTAAGATTGATCGTTTATTTGATGGGTTAAAACCATTTCTTCGTCGAGCATTAGTCTCACAATCCTTTTCATCTTACGAAGACATTGTCTCATGTTCTATCAAGACTGAAAAGGAATTATCTAAGTCTTATGACTTTAAAGAAAAGAAAGAGAAGAAGAGACCTTCTGATCAATCTGGGAATGGAAATACGGGGAAGAAGGGAAAGGTTGAATATCCATCCTGTGGTAAATGCGGGAAGAAACATCCTGGTACTTGCTTGAAGGGAATGGCAGTATGTTACAAGTGTGGTAAAAAAGGCCACCAAGCTCGTGATTGCAAAGGGAAGAAGGAAGCCACCAACGTTCAGTGCTATAATTGCAGGGAGATGGGGAATTATGCAAATGAATGTCCTAAGTGTCAGGAGAACTTACCTCAGAAAAGGCCAAGGGATCAAGGCCAGGCTTATGCTATCACTACTGCTGAGGTAGAAGCTCTGAAAGACATGGTGGCAGGTAATTTAATGGTTTCCTCAAGTTTGGAAAATGCATTATTTGATTCTGGATCATCGCATTGTTTCATATCTTCCCAGTTTGCTAAGAAAAATAGATATTTTAAATTTGATTTAACAAGGGAGTTGTCAGTTAAAACTCCTAAGGGAAGTTTCATTGCAATAAAGTTTTGTGAATCAGTCCCCATTAGAGCACATAAATGTTCTTTATCTGCTGATCTCATCGTCATACCTATGATTGAGTTTGATATAATCCTCGGTATGGACTGGATTTCGGACTATGATGCGAAGATTTATTGTAAGAAGAAAGGGGTTACGATTCTTGATGATAATGATAAGGAACACCTTATCTTTAGAGCAGAATTGTCACCACCTAATTCTTATTTAGATCCACCCTCAATAGATCAACTAAATTAAATTATTGGGGAGGAAGAGAATGAAATAATTGTGGGTGTGGAAAGGAATGTTCAAATAGAGGATGTACCTGTTGTGAAAGAATTTGTAGATGTATTTCTGGAAGATTTACCTGGACATCCTCCAAAACGAGAAGTTGAGTTTTCAATTGATTTAATTCCTGGATCAAGGCCTATATCGAAGACCCCTTACAGAATGGCCACTGTAGAGTTAGTCGAACTAAAGAAACAACTAGAGGAATTGAGTAATAAAGGATTTATTCGACCTAGTGTTTCTCCATGGGGAGCCCCTGTTCATTTTGTTAAAAAGAAAGATGGATCTATGAGGTTATGTATCGACTACAGGGAGATCAATGCTATAACGATAAAGAACAAGTATCCCCTACCTAGCATTGATGATTTATTTTAGCAACTTCATGTAGCTCAATAATCTTAAAAGATTGACCTTCGATCTGGATACCATCAGTTGTTTGTGATGAAGGAAGACATTCCGAAGACAGCATTTCGAACCAGGTACGGGCATTACAAGTTTACTGTAATGCCTTTTGGATTGACTAATGCACCCTCTATATTCATGGATCTGATGAATAGAGTTTTTAAGGAGTATCTCGATGAATTTGTGGTGGTATTTATTGATGATATCTTGGTATACTCCAAAACCTACGAAGATCATGAAAATCAATTGCGCATTATCTTGAAGACTCTGAGGAGGCATGAATTATATGGAAAGTTTGCAAGTGTGAATTTTGGCTCCATGAGATTTCTTTTCTTGGCCATATTGTCTCTAAAGATGGAATCTCTGTTGATCCTTCTAAGACCAAGGCAATCCAAGAATGGCTAGCACCTACGAGTATAACTGAGGTACGTAGTTTTATTGGTTTGGCAGGTTATTATCGACGTTTCATCCAGAATTTTGTCCGATTGGATAACCCATTAACGAAGCTCACATGTAAAGGGGTTAAACTTTTTTTGACAAAAGAGTGTGAAGAATGTTTCGAAGAACTGAAGAGAAGATTAGTGAATGCTTCTATATTAACTCTACCATCGGGGAATGATGGGTTCATTATTTATAGTGATGCATCGATGAAAGGACTTGGTTGTGTCCTTATGCAGAATGATAGAGTTATTGCTTATGCATCACGACAGTTGAAAATTCATGAACAAAACTTTCCTACTCATGATCTCGAGTTATCATCTGTAATCTTTGCTTTGAAGATATGGAGGCACTACCTCTATGGTGAAAAATGTGAGATTTATACTGATCACAAGAGTTTGAAGTATATTTTCTCACAAAAAGAACTCAACATGAGGCAAAGGAGATGGATTGAATTACTCAAGGATTATGATTGCACGATACACTACCACCCGGGGAAAGCAAACAAGGTGGAAGATGCTTTGAGTAGAAAATACCATGGAGTTTTGAACAATATGAGAATTGAAAGGGATCCAATTTTCATGGATCTAGTGAAGATGGACATGGGAATATCCAGGGAAGGTGAAACATCAATGCTTTTTCAAATGGTTGCCAAACCATCTTTACTCTAAAGGATTAAGAGTACTCAGACCGATGATGAAGAATTTCAAAAGAAGATTAATGCTGTGAATGATGGAAGATTGAGAGACTTTGTGTATGAAGATGGAATTTTGAAATTTGGGAAGAGGTTTTGTGTTCCTGATATACCTGATCTAAAAAGGGAATTGCTGGATGATGCTCATAGTTCCAATTTCTCTATACACCATGGGAGCACCAAAATGTATAGAGATTTGAAGGAACATTTTTGGTGGGACAACATGAAGAGGGAGATTGCTGATTTTGTCTCAAGATGTATGGTTTGTTAGCAAGTGAAATCTGGAAGGCAACAGCCTGGAGGAGTCATGCAACCTCTTCCCATACCAGAGTGGAAATGGGACAATATTAGGATGGACTTTGTCATGGGGCTACCAAAGACTCCTAGAAGGAACGATGCAATATGGGTTATTTCTGATCGTTTTACCATGTTATCACATTTTCTTGCTATAATAGAAGATCTACCCCTGGATCGTCGAGCAAGACTATATATTAATGAAGTTGTGATACTTCATGGAGTACCCCTATCGATTGTTTCTGATCATGATCCCTGTTTTACTTCTAGATTCTGGAAAAGTCTTCAGAAATCCCTAGATACTGAACTTCATTTGAGCACTGCTTACCACCCTCAGACAGACGGACAATGAGAACGGACTATTCAAACCTTATAAGACGTGTTGAGATCTTGCTCACTTGACTTTCTGGGTATGTGGGATCAATATTTACCTCTGGTAGAATTTTCCTATAACAATAGCTTCCATTCGAGTATTCAGATGGCACCATATGAAGCGTTATATGGAAAGAGATGTCGTACACCAACCTGTTGGGATGACGTTGGTGAAAGAAAACTTTTAGGTCCAGAACTGGTGGACGAAACGATGGAAAAGGTGAAGGTAATCTAAAATCACATCAAAGCAGCTCAAAGTAGGCAGAAGAGCTATGCCGATAATCGAAGGAAGGATTTGGAATTTTAAGTTGGTGATCATGTTTTCCTGAAGGTATCCACATGGAAGGGAGCCATACGTTTTGGTAAGAAAGGTAAATTGAGTCCCAGGTACATCGGACCTTTCGAAATTCTAGAACGAATTGGGGCTGTAGCTTACCGATTGGCAATGCTTCCAAGTCTCTCTAAAGTTCACGATGTGTTCCACGTATCTCTGTTGAGGAAATACATGCCTGACCCAACGCATGTACTCACCTATGAAGAATAAGAATTAGAACCTGATCTGTCTTATTGCGAAGAGCCCGTCAAGATTCTTGATACGAGAGAAGAAGTGCTGAGAAACTGGACGACGTGTCTGGTAAATGTTTTGTGGAGAAACCATAAGATGGAAGAGGCAACGTGGGAACCCGATGAACTTTTGATGAAGAACCACCCGAGTCTTTTCATGCGGTAGTATTCTAGAAATTTTGAGGACGAAATTATTTGAAGGAGGGGAGAATGTAACACCCCAAGCGTCTACGGTACGCTTCTCTTTGAATAATGTGATAGCGTGTGTTGTACCCAACAACGAGTTCTAACACACCATAACCAATCAAACTAGCCGTTATGAATAGTAATACCTACTTTTTGAAATTATATATTTTTTATATTTTAAAATGGAATTCATTTTTGGATTCAGAATATCGAATTTATCCTAATGTGAAATTTTGGTACTTTTCGGATAAATTTCATATTTTGATGAATAGTAAAAATTACTAAATTTTAATTAAAAACAACATATTTAATCAAAATAATTAATAGTGATAAATTATGAATTTGAGTGGTTTTAAAGTATATTTAGAATATATTTTTACCATTTAATATAATTTTGGTCATTGTACATAATTTTACAATTAAACCGAACATAAACAAGTGTCAATCTTTTGTTAGTTATTATCTCTTAAAAACGCGCTTTTTGTTTTGACAGCGGGAATTAATTTTAAATTAACTTCTGCCACTTCTGTGTTTTGAATTTAGAAAAATGGATTCCATATTTGGAATAAGGATGTTCAAATTGTGTAAATAGGTAACTTTTATTTTTAGACATTTTGAATAATTACTACGGTAAATATTTTATTTACCATGGTTAAAGGTAAATCCGATAAATAAGGGTTAAAAATAATATTATAATAATACTAAATTACCCTAAAACGTGTCCTAGACTTATTGGTTGATACATGTTCGACCATAGGCATCTTTGGGTTGATTTAGGGACCCCATGGTGCCACTTGTAGGTGATAGGGACACTTTATTTTAATTAAGTTAAAATGAATACAAAAATGACACAAGCATATATCTTTTAGCAAAACAATTTTTACATAGGGTTATATATGTTGGAGTTTAGATTATAAATATTCATTAGAAAGATAAAAATATTTCCTACATAGTGATATTTTATTTATAATTTTTACACATTAAATAATATAATTTATTTATGACTCAATGATGATGATGTAATTACTATAATAGTGAAAAATTAAAATAATTGATATTATAAATACCCAAATAAATATAATATGAAACTTTTAATGAATTAAACTAATTTTATAGGATAATATGATATATTAGTATTGATTTAATGGATTTTTTTTCGAAGTAATCAATATGTTATTAGTTTCACAAAAATCAACTATTGAATAGTGTCAAAATTGACATAAAAGAGTTCTAAAAACCAATATTATATTATTAATTGATATTAAATTCTTAAAAATCTATGGTTCGGCCAAGATACTTATATCATGATATTTTCTTCATTAATGGACCACTTGGGGGTCTCTTGTATGTATATAGTAAGTTTATTAACCATATTATATAAAAATACAAGAAGACATTCTAAAAGTGAAACTAATTAACATAGAGTTAATACTTAAAGATAAGGTTAATATAAGTACCCAAACCTGTCTAAATTCTATTGGTTGAGTTTTTTGCGACCTATACCAACATTAAAATTTAAATAATAAACTTTGGAGCCATTAGAAACCGAATAGGAATTTGTTATAAATTAATATTTATAGATTTTCCAAAGGTACCCCTCACCCCTCTTATAAAAGGGCACTCCTCCTTCTCATTTCTTCACACCCTCAAAGCCTTCTGGTTCGGCCAAAATCTGCCCAAATACTCTCCCAACTTCCCTCACTACAACCTAGAGGCCTTAGTTTGATCAGAAAGCCAACCTATGAGCCCTTTTGATCAAATAAAAAGGAAGAACCCGAAAAAGAGGTAATGTTTTCACCACCCCTTTTCAAGATCCTTTCTTCTTCCACTTCTTCTTTCTTTGTTCTTACCATTATAAAATAATAACTCCAGTATCTCACATATACTGTGATGTTATTATAAATATGGTACAACCATATTTAGTATTCTATCCACCCTTTGAATAACATGTCACCATACGTGCGTACGTACGGCTTACCGTCTCCACATCGTGGTGTAATTGTTATTCAATATATTATTATTTGGATGGGTATAATAATGATGTGTAACTCATGTAAATAATAAATATAACATGTTAATTATTCTTTACATATGATATAACATTCATTTATATATTATTTTAATATCAAAAGAATGATTTTGTCGCTCGTGCGTACGTATGAACTACTGTCTCCACGAACGTGATAAGATTAATTCTCCATCGTATCCATTCATGTATAATTATAATTTGATGATTTAAAAATGATGTTTAAGGACTTTATATCATTCTGGATATTAATAATATACATCCTATCCATTACAAACATGGATTACGTAACAAAACATATAAAAGAAAACAAGTAAGTTAACACCCGAAACAACGATAATACTAAGATATTATTATTAAATCAATATTAAAAGATCATATATGATATCATATTAATGTATATTATTCTTGTATAATTTAATAACAATTATTTCACCATTATACACGAGGTTAACCTACCCCAACCAAGGAAAAGTACAAGGTAAGGGTTATTTCACAATCTCTTCATTATCCGAGGTTGTTTATATGTAATAATCTACTAGGATCTCTTTATCATCCACATCCATGTTTTCTTAAAAATGTATTTCAAAACATTTTTATTATTTACAAGAATATGGGTTAAATTCATTTATACCCTTGTTTGACTTTTTATAAGAGGAATCTTTCCGTCGTTTTCAAAACAAAGTCCTTTTTAACCTTTTCGACAGAGTTAAGGTAAGAATGTTTTTTTTAACTTATACGGTGGGTGCGGCTATTTTCCACCGTTATAAAATCTTCAAATCTTTCCTTACAAGCTTATAAGAATAACATCAATGAAAATGTTTTATTTTATATGGCTCTTAAATGATTTCAAAAATAGAAAGAGATATTTCTCTAGAAAGAGTTTTGATTTCATCTATGTCAACATCCTTTGATGGATTTTACGCTTATTTGAAGATGATTTATTATGATACAAAACTTCTATATTGTATTGAAGGTTTTGTGATATGTTTGACTGTGGATGTGCTATTTTTATACCATTTATAGTTTATGGTGAAATTATTGACATTTCGTATGCTAGTTATAATACGAATGTTTATGTTATGTTTAAACCTTTTTTATGGGAATGCATTGGACTTAATATGTGACGGGTGGAGCCCGCTATAGCTCCTCGATGCATCGGTAGGTCTCATGAGACAAACTAGTTTCTTGGTACAAGGCCTTGGAAAAATCTTATTTATAGTCTTGGCACGATGCCTTGGCTATGTGGTTATGATAGTCTGGCATTATGCATTCCATCATTATGAAAGTGGTTATTGATTTTTCATGTGATTATTCGATTAGTAGAATATCCATGTGAATAAGTAAATGGAATTATTTCATTTTATTCATGCCATACTATGTTGAAAGTTCAAGTTTGAAAGGATTTTGTTTTAGTTATACATTTCCTTAAATGTTTATTCGTATTTAGGAAAGTTTCCGCTATATTGTTATCCTTACTGGGCATTTGAGCTCACCCCTTTTCTATGTTTTATTTTTCCCAGGATGTGAAGAAGTAAGTTATGAATGACATGCAAGGATATTATGTGGGGAAATGAGTTTGGATTATGGAGACAATATGTTATTGTAGAAGTTTTTCATTTTATGATGTAATGTAAGACTTATGAATATATCTAGTGTTTCCAAGGCTACTAAACCAATCGGTCTTTTGAGATTTGATCTTTCTTGTGATCATTCCAATGTTATGTAATAATGCACCGACTCTGGGTAACTAGGGTCGGGGCGTTACAAGATGCATGTGAAATGTACTGACTAGGGGGAGGGGAAAACCTGATCCCTAATCAAGACGCATTAAGGTGGATGCGATTAAACCAGGGCAGGCGAGTCAGTGCCGCCCAAAGCAGATAGTATCATGACATGGAGGAAGAAACTCCATGACCTATATGACTGGACAACTTGACCCTTTAATGTAGCATGGTTTCTTGAGGGAGAGGTGTTTCTAGATGTCTATGAGGTTCACTCTTGAAAGGTATCTTTCAAGGTTGTTGTTCGGACCCTCTCTTTCTCTTCTGATTTGGTTTCAATTCTTGAGGGTGAGAATAGTTTGAGAGGTATCTGATGTGATGACCTAGACCCTCATTGTCCATCCCTTTTCCAAAATCCGGATCCTAGGGTGGTTTCTCGGTGGTAGGACGCTCTATCGGTGTTCGACTGATCGGCGTGCGACCGATCATCATGTGACCGATCGGCGTGCGACCGATCGGGGTGCACATGATCAGTTTTAAACGATCGGTGTGTCACCGATTGGTGCCTCACTGATTGGTGTGACCAATTGGTGTGTGACACAAATGGTGTGACCGATCCGTGTGTGGCATGATCGATGCCTCACTGATCGGTAGGACCGATTGGTGTGTGGCATGATCGGTATGACGTGATCGGTGTCACCAAGCCTTGTCAGGTTTTTCATCTACAGTTCTCCCATAACACCACTTTTAGCCCCTTTTAACCTTTTTGAAGTGGTTAAAGACAATTTTATTTTGATCCCATAATCAATGTTCAAATTCCTAAGAGTGGGGCGACCCTCAACAGACCCAACTGTGTGTTCGCGTAATGTGCCCCTCTGTTTATATAAAAACCATTAAATGTCGCAGCTATTACCACCTTTTTTGATGGGAATCACTAAATAACAATTAATTCAGTCGTGTGTAACCACCTAGCCGTGTGGTGAAACCATGGTCAAAACATATAGCCATTAAAAATTACATATCCCGTGACAACCAGAT
This sequence comes from Viscum album, assembly GCA_963277665.1. Lineage (NCBI taxonomy): Eukaryota > Viridiplantae > Streptophyta > Magnoliopsida > Santalales > Viscaceae > Viscum > Viscum album. The sequence continues at coordinate 1,879,625,574 of OY728148.1, read as the reverse complement.
CTCATCCTTATATCGCACAGGAATATCTTCTTCTTCATTCCAATTTTCATCTCCATTATTCCTGGTGTGTTTTGAACCCCCCTTCCCAAGGAACGTGGTTCTCCTGTGCTAATGCTTTTCTGATCACCCTTGGAGTCCCCTATGTTCCTCCCCTACATGTCGCGCAGCCCCCGTTATTGTCGCGTGGTGAACAACTTCGATCCTTTATCGTCCAGGAAGGGTTTACCTTCGTCTCTCCTTACTATGTATCATGCTATAAGGGTATCATATTACTTCTATGGGATGGATGAATCCAAAATTTATTGAAGATAACAAAAGGGCTTTTAAATAATGAAGGGGGGGAGTGTGATCGATGTTTCTGCTGCGTTTCCTTACCCTTGATTATTTATTTTGTGAACTATATGGGTTTATGCTCACTGAAAATCATGGTCGTTGGTGGTCATTCCTTGAGCACTAATGAACCCTTGCTTTCTGTGATAATTGAATAACTCCAACATAGGATTTTGGTTAATTACGTAAACTAGGACGACTAAATTAATGTCTAGTGAACAACAATCCTTGTGTGATCAACCCGGTTAACGAAACAAAAAGAATAAAACATAGAAAATGAAGTAGTTGAGTCTGGAAACTTCCTTGTTCTATCTTGGTGGAATGTCTATTTGTTCTGTTCGATGATTATGGGATGATGTGGATGGTGATGGGATCCTTTGTTTTGGTATACTAGTTGGTTGTGAATCTGAAGTAGTGTGGGGATATATCTCGATGCATGGTTTGGTTCCAGTACTTTGAGGGATCTCACTGATCCCTTTGTTGTTGAGACTTTACAAAAGAACCGGGTGTGAATGCTTAAATTTCTGTTTGGTTGTTTCTCTTTTTCTGGCTCGTAGGTATGTCTTTAGTTTCGCAGTTGTGTAGATTCCACTTGAATTGGATGACTTGAACATAAAAACAAGAATGGATTAAATGGGTAATTGGTTTTGGGAATGCGTTGTGACTTGGCCATCAGTGCTGCAATGTTCTTTTATGAATGAATAGTAACAAGGGTTTTTGTGCATAGGATGGATTTGGAAACATTAGGTTGGGATGAGTGCTTGTTACCTATACATATATCTGATGTTTTTCTGTTTCATTATTCGAGGACCACCCAAGTTGAGCAGTTAGTTCCGAACACCCCCATTTAAAGGGGGAGGGTGTTTTTTCCAACACTCCTATGAGTGGCTGGTTATTAACTCCTTTTCAGATCCCTTTACCGAATAACCCAAGACTCTTCGGGAAGTCTGTGACGGCCTGAGGTCCATTATAGCCCATGATTCTTTGGGAAGGGTAGTTGTGGTTGGTGGCCCAGGTGTGTGCGGGCAGGTTTCTTGCCAAGAATCTTCGGGATGAGGCCTATGTTTCTTCAGGCGTAGAAGTAGTTGTTCTTTCCTAGGTGTTTGCAGTCGTGGTTTCGTGTGGTGGTTGCGGCCTAGCTGTTTGTCGGCGAGTTGCGTGGTTGTGGCCCAGGTGTGTGCGTGTGGGGTGTGTTAGTGGGACTGGGGTGACAATGGTAGGATAGGTTCGATTCGTATGATGTCTTCAATAACTAGTGGGAAAGTGGCGTGGTGTACCCAAATGTCGATGAGCAATTACTATACATTACTTGACTTGCATTATTTGGGGAGTGTTCTTTAGTGAGGCTCGGGTGGATAGTTTTCCTTGCTACGCTCTTTGGTGGTTTCCTTCTCACAGGGCATTAGAAAGCCTCCTCACTTGTGCACGAGAGTCTTCGGTTTTCCCTATTGAGTATACTTTTATGCTCACCCTACGTATATAAAACTGCTTTCAGGTTTCCCGGAGGACTATAGGGATCATGCAGGGCTATACTAGTTCATCCATTAGGGCATTTTCAGTTGCTATTTTTCTTTTCCTTGGTACTTTACCTTTTTAGTCTCCTTTTACTTTGTGGTATTTACTTTTGTATCATGCATATGGGAATGGTTTTCTTTTGGAATTACATTTACCCCAGTTTTGGTGTTGTTGGGTTTTATTGTCTTATCTCCCAATCTTAACAATGAAAAGGGTAATGTCTTCCATCTTGCGTGTAATTCTATACCCTTGGTGATAGTCGCAACTCCGGGGCCTATTAACGGCAGGTCTCGGGGGTCATTTTCTCTCCTTCAACTTGGAAAAGGATGGGTCTGGCAATCTGTTGTCCCTTCCCTCAACGTAGTGAAGGAGGGTCGTGACAAAATGGGTAGTCAATAATACATGTATCCCATATAAATAAAAAGTGAGATGAAATATGATAATCTTGCGTCTATACACTCATCGTACTCATAAAAAAACTCTTATATATTTAATATAAATATATTATAAATATATCAGTGAATCTTATTATTTTATCTAATAACATATAGGGTTGTTTTATGACATTATATGACTCATTTGATAATGCATTCATATTAAGGTTACACTTTAGGAAATACTCTCTTTGTTTATCACATGTGTCTTAATTTATTATATATTTGGACTTTATACCTATATAATGATTTATAATATGTAAAAAATGACATAAATATTGTTTATATTCAGTATATATGTAGTATAATAATCTATATAATATAGAAGTATGTAATGGAACACACAGTTCATGGAGACAGTTGGACATACTTATTTATGAATGTTGTTTCAATTTATATTGTTGTATTAAAAGAAATAAAAAAAGAAATAAATGTATATATTATAATTATAATATCATTATTATTTCATATATGTCATATATTTTCACTAAATTCATACTTAATACATTTCAAGTAAGGTGTTAATGAATCATAATTCTCTATGTGGCGGTAGTCCACACATCCTTAAATAAAATTATCGTATTTACACCAAATGGAATCTTTCAAGATATGTGTGGTAAATGGTTAAAGAAACATAAATACATAATAAATAATACGTAGTTCGTCATACACATAAACTATGTATTCATTACCCATTAGATAGATTTGAGTGTAAGTGTTGGTAGAACCATATATATAAAAAAAAAATATTTTGGATATTAGTATTTTTATACAATATTTTAATAAGATTAATTGAGGTGGTGGAGAAGGAAAATAAAAGAAATGGGCTTGAGGGAGGGTGTTACCTCTAAATTGGGTAACTCTTTTTGGTTTTGACCTAAGGGATTCCATGGAAATATTTCTACCCAAATGGATGCTTTAACTTCTAAGGGTGGGAAGTTGGGGACCTATTTTGGATTATCTATTTTAGGACAAATGAATTGAGAAGTGTGAGTAAGTGGGAGGAAATGATCTCTTTTTTCAGTGGAGGAGGTGTGACACTCTTGGGAATATTTAAAGATAGAATTCCACTAACATTTTTCATGTTTCATGTGGATATAATAATGGTAAACTTTTTTTAAAAATGACTATAATGTTGAAATATGTATAGAAAATGTCTTTTGGACAAGTTTGTAGGTAATTTAGGCACTTCATGTTATGGTGTAGTCATTACTTAAGCATAATTTTACCTTAATCGATGGAATTAATTTTAATTTCATTCAATAATATTTTTTAATAAAAATCTATGTTTAACTAATTATACATTATAAATTATGTTTATTCCAAATATTTAACACTTTTTTCCAATATACAATCAAATAAGTGGATGATTTAATTTAAATTTAATCCTGTATTAGGGTCGACAATTTAGGTTTTAATGTAAAAACCTTCAAAATATTGATATGTTTTTATATCCAATTATAATGATAAAATGGTTCCAATAACATCATTTTGATTATTAGATAAAAATATTAACGAATGAAACTTTTAGACCAATTTAAAATTAAATTTAACCTTATTAAAAAATTATTTGAAAGATAAATTTTGAAGTATAATTTAGTTTTTTTCACCATTCATTATAAAATTAAACCATACAGAAGAATAACAAAAAATTATCCCAACCTAATTTTTATGATTCACATTAAAAGTTGAAATTAATTTTTACATATTAAATTTATAAAAGTTTGAATAATTATATTTAAAATCGATTCATCATTAAAATATAGAAAAATTACTATTATAATAACATTTGTTTCTATACATAAAAGTTGATTTGTTAGTATATTACGAATATAAAATCTATTGGATGAATAAAAAAAAAAAGTTTATTGAATATGTATCATATATATTACATATATATCACACATCAATTGTAAAGAATTGTATTCATTAGGATAAAATAGAATTATGAAAATAACAATTAAAATATTTTCTTTTAACTTAAATCATTTTTCATATTAATTTATAATTAATTAGTAACATATGAATTCAAATTATATTTCTATAAATATATAAATTACATAAATTAGTTAATAATATTCATAATTTCTAATTTGATAATTAGATTATATATTATTATATTAAATAATAAAATATTAAAAATATATTATTGCTCGGTAAAACACGGTCATATGTGTTACACAATACATTGATGAAAGTCATTGTTGTGTTCAATGAAAATGAACACAAGTGTTCCTTATTGAGAATGATAAAATTAATGTTGTGTGTATTATATGATTAAATTGGTGTAGTGTATAATGCAATCCAAATATAGTGTTTAGTATGAAATAAACTACTTTTGGTGTTGCATGAAATGGAAAATATTAAAAATGATAAATTAAATTAGAAAAAAATAATTCAGGAAATCTTATTAGGTTATAGTTATGAAAAAGTTGAAGGTGTAGAATTTGAAGAAACATTTTCTCTTGGTTAATTATTATAGACTATTACAAATATTATATTATTGGATACACATCAAAATTAATTTTTTTTCAAATGAATGTAAAGTCATATTTCGTGATTAGAGAGATTTTGGAATAAGATTACATTAAAAAAACATATAGATTTCTAATTGATAATGATTAAAACTATGTTTTAAGATTGAATAAATCCTTTTATGGTTTGAAATAATCCCCCTTTTTATGGTACTCAAATCATGATAGTTTTTTAAATATGTTTATTTTTCTAATGGAAATATTGATAGTAAATTGTATGTTAATGAAGTTAACTCAAGCACAATAAAAGTAATTTTGTATGTGTATGATATAGTATTTTTCTAGGGATGATGAATTTTTTTTTGAATTATATAAATAGATGATGAATTATTATCAAATGTCATTATTTGTAAAATTAACTATGGCTTATAATTTCAAAAAAAATTTAATTCAATATTTTTTTATGATGAAAAGTATGCAAGTGATTTTTTTATGAAATTTGGAATGAATTTTTTTGAGAAGTCACTACTCCTATATTTGGGATCACAAAGATGTTTAATGATGAATATGTAAAAGTTGTGAATCAAAAATAATTTCAGAAAAAGATTAGAATTTTTCTTCATTTCACGGACGTAAGACCTAATATTTGTTATGATATAACATTGTGTGTCACATATCACTGTGAAATTAAAGAGAATAATAAGTTGTCGGAAATGAGAATTTTCAGATTTTTCAAAATATGAATGTGACATGGGAAGATATACAAAAAAATTTATAATATAAACATTCAAGTTTATAATGGTGCTGATTGGTCTCAAGATTACACTGATAGAAAATCAACATCTTCTAGCTAATATTTTTTGGGTGAATGTTGTGTGAGTTGGCTCAATAAGAAAAAAATTTCAGGAACACTAAGAAAAGTGTAATCAGAATATTTTTCAGATACTCAGGCTTATACTCAAATGTTGTTGATGAAGGATTAGCTAGATGATTTGAATGTAAAAGTTTCTAAACCATTTAAGATACTTTTTGACAATCAAAATGATATTGATATTTATAAAAATATTTTCCACCATTCGAGATAAAAAGTTGATATAATGTTTCATTTTTTATAATAGAATGTTTCTACTATATATTTTTTTTCAAGAATATATCTCAAAAAATATCAATCTCCAAGTAACTTTACAAAATAAATTAAAAAATAAATATCTATGGATTTAATGATCCATATTTACAATCATCCCCATCCAGTTATTTCATAAAACTCATAATGATTTCCCCTAATGCGCTTTGGATTAGGTGGAAAAAGGGTAATTGTAAGTAAAATCATATTTCATTATAGGTGGTTTTAAATTATATTTCATTAAATTTTTTGGTTATCATATTATGGGGGAGAGAAAAAAAAGAGACAGGAAAAGATAAATTTGGGGGTGATTTTGTCTTAACATGTACTAAATAATTTATTGTCACTAAGGGATGGAATTCCATTAATAATATTAAATTATCAAGTAGTTTGGTGATAGTTCATTCAGTTTTTTAGAAAGTACATGTTTTGATAAAAATCAAAAAATATGAGTTTTTTACAAAAGGTGAGTTGTGAATTATTTTGAGAGATTAAAAAATAGTTAATGAGTGTTTTCAATAAATCAAATGGAGGAGATTGAATAACCATTTTGATGTTTTGTTTCTAAGAATGTTTTTAATTTTTATATAACTAGTCTTCTGTAAAATATAGTTTTTTATAAACATATGAAAAAATATAAATATTAAAAACCAATCCAAATGGTGGGTAATAGTTTTTTCCACGACCCCCTTCCTCTAAAGATACTCCTCTTGGGATAAAAATAAAAAAAGGGAGATAATGAACCCCGAGTCCCACCTCTAGTAGGACCTGGGTTGGTGACTAGAACCAAGTGTGTACAAATCTCACAATATTAGAGTCATTATCCATATAAAACAAGATCAGTTGATATGATGAGTCATCCCCAAAAAAATACCAGACACAATATAAAAAGAATTCTTAAGCCCACCCCAAATCAAGTTTAAATAGGATAATTAAAATAAAAAAGTCTCTAAAGTAAATAAAAATATTAAAGCTAATACGTGACATGAAAACTGTTAGGATTCGAGATAGTAAGGTCCATCAGATCCCGTGAAATCGTCAAAAAAGTAATTAAATGGAAACATTCTTCACTTTTCCCAGCCCCAATATATTGATATCGAACCGATAAAATTATTATTAATAACCAGTATTCAAACTTCTTCATAAATTATTACATTCATATTCCCAAATATCATGATTAACAGTTAATAATGAAGAAGGAAAACCTACTTGGAAGAAAAGGCGTCAGCACATCCTGGCTGGACCAAAATAGCAGTGTGCATGCGACATGATATGATCTAGGAAAACACTAACCAAAAGATACCACTTGTCCGCATGAATCCTTTGAGAAGAGAAAATTTGGGAATCATGTATAAAGAGAAAACAAGTAGGAAGAATAAAATTGGAGATGGAATATTGAATTTTGGAAGATCTAATCAGAGTCATAGGATTAGATACATTTTTCAATTTCTAATAAAGGAAGATCTAGTCAAGACTATGTGTTTTGACTAACTAAACACTCCCAGACTCTTAAGAATTTAATGATATGATTTATGGGTTCTGAATGTGTATATAATCCATTAAAATAATGAATTTAAATAATTTTACATCAATGAAAACATTAAAAGGGAAAAATTAGAAAAATCTGGAAACATTGTATATGAGTCAGTGTTAGATGAGGCACGACTTGACGCCGAAAAACTCACAAACCATTATTAGGAAAGGCACTGCTCTATGATGCACTATTCGTGAGACACTATTAGGAGAGGCACCACATGATGATGTACTGACAGATGAAATGAATTCCACCATCAAAGATTCATCACAAGGTGACACACCACTAGACAAGTCACCAATGGACGACTGACCTCCAGGGAGCCACCCCCAGCGAGCGACCACTAGTGAGCCAATGCTAGCGAGAGATCACTACTAAGACACTGGTAGTGGGAAACCACTACTGATCCAGCTTTTGTGTGAATCCTACAGGACAACCCAACGCAGGGTTGAGCCACCATTGAAAAATTTGGAAAACATTGAAAACTAGGAATTTTGAAATGTTATGAAATAGGTCACCTTGACAACCTAGAACACGTCAAACACCAGATTTCAACAATGTAATGGACCAGAGAGGTCTGGGCCATTACATTAGATACCTCTAAAACCATTCTCACCCTCTATAAGTCAAAACCAATTTGAAAGGACTGAGAAGAAGGGTCTAAAACACCATACCTCGAGATAACTCTCAAGGATCTCGTAACACTTGAAACACCTCTATACACACCAACATTAAATGATAAACCACAAAATGTTGTTAGGAAGTTGGAGTGGTAAACCTCCAAATCCATGAACACCGAATCTAATATATGCAAACTGGTCCTCATCACAACATCCAAAATGACCACAACCCACACTACAGAAGCACAACCACAAAATCTCTAACACATTAATTATGGACTTCCATCCTAAATGTTAGGATACTATCATCTTGGGGAGGAACTACCTCACCAGAACAAGTTTAATCACATCACAGTTAATCTGTCTCTAATAATAATATGGTACTCCTCTTTTCATCTGTTAATAAATTATCACACATCCCACAACACACATTAATGAACAAGGGAAAAATGATCTTCTTATAAAAAAATGTTAAAACATCAATCTTAAATGAAAAAATATCAAGAAAAACATAAACAAAACTCAAGGTATTAGTAATGAATTTGCGTATATCTCTCGCATGTGCTCTCCTTCTGGCCACCATGCCTCCACAACACACGAAATTAGGGAATAGCATCCCTATGAAATTCAATTTCCAGATAATCCTAGTTCTCTATTTTCCACTACACAAATGTCACGTAATACTCCATATAAAATTATCCCAAGTTAATGACATGGGAGTCATTGTGATGGTACTGATGAAGCTAAGAAACATGTAACATTTTGTGGATCCTCTACAACCACAGAGACATGCCAACAGGTATTCCACCATGCCAACTAACCCCAACTCCTAAAAGGGTCCAACAAATTTCGCTGAAATCTTACTCCCTCTACAAATCGTCTACTGCCCGCGTTGAGGAGAATCCTTCAAGAACACATAGTCTCAAACATAAACCAGTAATGGCCTCCTCCTACAATTGACATAATACTTATTTCAGTCCATATCTAGTTTCATCATCTCATAAATGAGCTGAACATTATCTATCATGTTATGCACCATATTGGGACTAAACACATCATTAACCCCATCCTCCATCCAGCGCAATAGTGAACGACACAGTCTCCCATAAAATTCCTCAAACAAAGCAATTCAATTGGAGGGTGATAGATATTTTCATAGGAAATATCTACCAATGGAAAGTGGCAATCCCAATGTACACCAATTCACAAGATACATGGTCATATAATATATACACCAACATCTAGATAGTAGGTTTAATCTTCCCATATTTTTGGGGGTGGAAAATAGTGTTGAGGCATAAGTGAGGGCCAAAAACATACTACAATCCACTCCAGACTCAGGATGTAAAATGTGTTTCCCAATATTAGATAATGGACCTCATAAATCTAGAAAACTACAACACTTCATCCACATTCATTTTATCCAAAGAATCAACTTTTCCCAACTTCTTTATTGTTTAGAAGTGGGATGATTTTGTAAACTGGTTCACTATTAATGAGATAGTATCATAACATCCTTGAGATCTAGGTTACCCTATGATGAAATACATTAAGATTAAATCACATTTAAACTCAGGAAAATCCAAGTGATTTAAAAAAATAACAGGGAAATGATTCTTGACCTTTACTTGTTGAAAGACAAAGAACATCACCACAAACTCCACCACTGACTGTTTCATACAAGGCCACCAAAACTGCACCCTCAAGCCATGATAAATCTTGAAAGATCTTAGCAGTAAGGAAAAACGTGATCTATGAAACTCAAAAAATGTTATATCATGTATTAAAAATTGAAAAAACAACGCTACAAAAAACAAAATATAGTTCATACCATCCTCTAACCATCCCTAGAAAGAATCACCACGGCCAACATGATCACATACCACCTATTCTTATGAGTCTCCCCACTAAGACGCCTCCAACTATTATACTAGATAAGACATTATTGTCATCTGAATCAAACAAAATCTACCCCCATCCAATCTTACTTCTATGTGAAAGCCTTCCAACCCCTTCATCACTCTACAAGAATCCATAGATTCTCGATCAACATCCTTCTACGGATTTATTTTCATAGAATCATTTGGATCATTTCCAGTTATTGATGTATAAGGGAACTAAAAATCATAGTCCTATAGAATCTCCACCATCCTCAACTATAATAGATTCTGATCACACTGAGAAATTATATACCTAAAACTCTTTTGATTCGTGAATAACACAATGTTCTACTCAATATGATAATTCTACTACGAGTTATGCAAAAACAGAATGACTACTAGAGATAGATTGTGGGTAGAGTAGTTACAACATGAGAAAATAACATCCTAGAACCATAAAATATCACTTCTCACTGCTTCATTAGTGTGAATCCAAATCATGAATGGGATGCGTCACAAAAAAACTCAAACATAACTCCTTCTGTTGGAAATGAGGGAACTCGAGCACTATAGAAGGTAACCTTAATGTAACCAAACTCTTACTGACACTGATTAATCCACAAAAAATCTTGATATATCCCATTAAATGATAATAATGGGGATGAAACTTAAGAATAATTGGCTATAAACTTCTTATTATAGCATAAGATACCCAGTAAACTGTGAACCTCTAAAACATTCTTGGTTGATTCCCAAGAAACAACCCGTTCATCCTTCATTGGGTATACTATAACACCCTACTGGGAAAGTAAATGACCAAGGATGTGCAACACCTATGTCCAAAACGTTCACATGGAAAACATTCCATAGAGATGGTGGTGTCGAAGAACCTGGAAGATAGTTATGAGATGATCGGATCCTCTATGGACATCACATAAACCAATACATCATTGATGAATGTGATGAAGAACTAGTCCAGGAAATCACAAAATATGGGTTTCATAAGACCCATGAATGAAACTAGTTAATTTGTAACACCGAATAGAATGAATAGAAAATCTAAGTGCCCATACCTGCTACTGATGTTAGAGTTTGGGATATCCCTCTCCTCCACCCTTAACTAGTGTTATCCAAACTACATCTCGATATTAAGAAACCAAATCACCCCTCTTAGTTTGTTGAAAATAAATTCAATCCACAGAAGAGGGTAACAATTCTTAACTGTCACTTAACCCACCCTTCAAAAGTATATACACAACCACAGACTACCATTTTCCTTTTTTCAACAGCAATAGAGCACCCGAAAAAGACACACCGGAACAGATAAATCCCTTGTACATTAGATCATCTACCTGAATCCGTAACACCCACATGTTAGAGGGGTCCTTCCAATAATGAAAAATCAAAATCATAGAATCATCAGGATACAAATTAATCGAGAAATAAATATTAAGTCGAGTGGATAACATCTCAACCTCTTAAAGGTAAACATGTAAGAACTCCCCAAAGAACCAAGGTACCTATTAGTGTACACAGATTCCACTGAAAACTCATCAAAAAAGTAATGAATAGGCTCCACATGTTGACTACACACCTTTAAACCCCTCTCTCTAATGAGAATCAATCCATGCCCATCTACATCTAAAAACACTAATCTCCTCTAGAAGTATTCAATAATATTACGTATGGAATAAAGAACATTGATGATCAGTATGATATTTTATGGTTTCAAATAAAATAATAAGAGATCCCAATGGGACTGATGTGGTCACATCATCAGTCTACACCACCGAGACACATCGAACAAGCTGTTCTGGCTACTGATTTGTATACTCAACACAAGGGGAATGGGAAGTCGCTATATGTATTGTCTATGATCATGGGATAGGGAAGGTGAATCAAAGGGGAGTGAATATATGTAGTCAAAAGATCACACAAAAGGGTATTGAATAAACTAATAATACCTCTCATGATCTTTGGACTCACTTGAACTGCTGGCTCTAATATGTAAAATTGACCATTCCCATGATCTATGCATATCAATTGATAAAAACTTCCAAAAACATGCCAATATTGTTCGAATTGAACTTGCAGAACATCCCCAAGTCAACCAATACAAGCTATGTCTCCCCTCGGTGAAGAAAAATCATTCCACCCCTGCTGCTAAAATGGTCATGCTGTAAACTGCTGCGGAGGCTGACAATGAGCATGTCCACCTCCACCAAACTGATCTAGAGTAACCACAGGGAAATTAATCTATAAATTATTATGAAACCCCAAAATAGAAAAAAAAACTATCAATAATCTCCCATGAAAAGAACAAAATCCAATAAAAATTGGAGGCCAGAAGGAAACAACTAACATCAACTCAATTCTGGTCAGAAACTCATAGGTCATTGCACCTGAAAAAATCCACTAACAACTATTCATCTCAAATAAATCAATTGGATACCCTCTCATGGAATACCTACTCATGATTAAATCCTCTTGATCACATACAACTTTTTCTAAACCACCAGATACATAGGAAACATAAAAGAAATAATAACATACTGGATAGGAAGGTAAAGAGCCTCGTCAAGACATCTCACACGAGACTCCTCATCTAGAATAAGATATGGGGGAATACGTAGAATATCCTTTAACATTATCCCAATCTCTCACACTATCATACTCTCCTACAGAAGAGAGATTATCTCCATTCTCTTATCATCCAACATGGTTGATGAATGGAACTCTTCTCAGAAATCCTTTAATTCAACCCACAAAACATCTCCCTCCTTCCGCTCCCCCATATAAATTGACCACCACTGACACACTGCTCCTTGTATCAGAATGACCACCAAAGGTTTCCATTATTAAGTCATTTCCTAAATAAAACTGAAGTAGATCTCAAGATCCCATAACCCATTCCTTATCTTCATATCTTAAACAAAATCCTCATACATTCCCAAATCATGCCGCAAGAAAAACCAACCATTATCTTCCACTCGTCATTCTGTTTTGCCAAATAAACACTATAGTGATCAATAAAAACAGCCTATTGCTTCTCTACTACCTATGATTTTACATAGTTACCCATTTTAACCTTCCCAAAACAACCCAATTCCAACAAAAACACAATTAATTATGATGCATGTACCATTCCTTGTTCTTTAAACTATAATTACTTTCATAAATGGCCATTCAATATGCTAAATGTCCATGCAATGGCTTATTGGGGACCCTAAAATCCAATTTTCTAGCTAGTCTCCCTAGCCTATGTCATGAAACATGGTCTACTGGAACTATTGTTAGACCAACCCATGAAATCATCCCTATGCCTAACTCCAAACTATATCCTATAACTCAAAAATCATCCTCTAATAAAAATCTGTCACGACCCCATCCATCAATATATAGCCCTAATGGGTTGAAAATGAATAAAATGAGATAACTACCCCCTAAGTCCCATCCACCAGTAGGCCTCGAGTTAGCGACTAGAACCATTGGTGTACAAATCTCACAATATGAGAGACAATACCACTTTAAGAAAAACTAAATATAGGGGGATTAGATGAGCCATGGACATTGAAAATCCATGACATAATATATAAATAAATCCAAAATCCATCCCAAATTCATGTGTAAAAAAAGGCTATTACAATATATAAATCATTAATAAATACCAAAAGTAAAGATAAGTAGTGACAAACAACATTCAAAATCCAAACTAGTAAGGTCCAACACAACCTGAAAAATCCTCTTGGAAACCTAAAAAGTGTTTTATATACATAATACATGTATATTCAGTTGGAAAACCGAAGCCTCTCATGTATATGTGAAATGAGTATACAAATTCCCCTATGAGAATGAAACAGAACCAAACAACACCTAAGCAGATATACTATCCACCCCAACCTCACCATGGAACTCTCGCTATGTCTTGAAAACCAAGTAATAAAATATAAATCAAATCAATGAAAGGGTTACATTTAGAACATTACCAATGGTATGCCACTATTTCCCAATATTTAATGTCCTTGTTCTCCCATCCTTTTCGTACACCACAACTCATTCCTCCTGCACTCACCTGGGCCAAAAAAACGTCAACACATCCTACCTGAACTCATCTGGGCCTCACAACACATCAAACTCATACACACATGGGCCTCACAACAAATCACATATCATCATGAAGACACTTGGGAAAGCACACCGTATCTCTTCCAGAAGAAACCAGGGAAAGCACACCACCTCACACACAAACACCTATGCCATTACATCTCACCCGAAAACACTTGTGGTATCAAAACCACCGTATAATACAATATAATACCTCAATACATCCCCAACTATTCCATAATATCCTATCCTAGAATATATATTGGAAAAGAGAGAGTACCCAACCATCTATACTACTCCCTGGATGTTTGGAAATACACCCTCCCCCAAGACAATGAGGGTGTTGGGAATATAATGATCAACAATGGTAGGGAATTAATTGAAATAAAAATGAAAATACAAAAAATATATATAAATAAAAAAAATCTCAATCCAATCATATGGGTTTACAAAAAAACTGACCAACTCACATCAACATCACTTTTTCTTACACTTATAAATGAACAACAACACATAACATGCAAGAAACCCCATTACACATTTCCATCCAATTTATATAACCATTTATATTTCATTAAACTAACTAACCAAATCCCTTAAAAATTATCAAATAATTATTTATTTATTCCATCACTCCCCAAATAAACTTTCAAGCATGACATATATCAAACACTATTGTAACATTTATGGTAAATTAACACACATCACATTAAAGAAACATCACACCAGAACCTATAGATACATGGTGAAGCTTTATTAATTTTATCAATGGTGAATCACCTATACTAATAAATATTGTCCTTCTTTAAAGTCATAAATTCCAAAAAACCATATCATCCATAATAAAACCCCCCAACTCACAATCACATCTAGAAACATAACAAATCACAACTAGTTTCACAGCCCTACTGCATCATCCCACCATGAGAGGACTTCTTTATCAACAGAAAAAAACACCTATGCACAACTATACCATTAACCACATGACCACACCAAATAAAAAAGACACGATCATATTTAACAATTCATCCCTTTTTTAATTCCACTATTTAATTTTGGGGTTATCTTTGAAACAGTATGATCCTTGGGAATCTAATAATTAGCCAAATATACAAGGAGGAACTGTGCACGATCCACTATTAGATGGGGTACCATATTAGTAGGCACCATTGACAATACACTGTAATGTTAGGCACCACTCATTGAGGCAACATTTGTGAGAAATAGTTAGGAAAGGAACCACTCTAGAGGCACCACCAAATGAAAATTCTACACCGTCATTGAGTCACCATGATGAGAGACACTGTTGAGCCATGGCTGGATGAGAGACCAATAGTGAGGTAATTCCAGTGAGTGACTTCCACAAAGACACTGCCAGTGAGTGATAACCAGTGAGCCACTACCAGTAATCCACCACCAGTGAGCGACCAGTATTGAGACACCTCTAATGAATGACCACCAGGGTGAGCCACCAGTAGGGCGAGCCACCACCAGAAATCATGTAAAACTTCAAATTTTTTAAAGTTTTGAAATGAGTCACCATCACCTCCCAAAACACCTCAAACTCTAGATTGCCACAATGTAATGGACAATATTGATCCGGACAATTATATTTTTTTTTGAAAATGTTGTTCTACGGATTTAGAGGATCAAAATGAACAGAAATAGATGAAGATTATCATACAAAGAATCAAAAGTGACAAAAGTTTGTAGAAATATAATTTTTCTGATCAGATACTCCATCGGTATCATGTCCATCGACTTAGAGTTCAGGATTCATCATACTACGTGTTGGTTAAAAAGATGGAAATTTGATGAAGAGGTTAAATTAATATAGTGATTTAAGGATTTAAAAGGTTCTATACTTTGTAACCATAATCCATATTAATATTTTTCAGTTTTAATTCTCAAATATCATATGTTATTTATAATATTTGTGATGCAAGCCTTGTGAAGAAGAGTGAGATAATTTTTCCATCAAAATGTAATGAGTTTTTTTAATGAAAAATGATTATTATGATATTATAAGTCATTATACATTCATATGTAAGTTAAAAATTTATTTTTGTTATCATAGAGCTGTCATAAATAATGATAAAGTCTCATAATAAATGACTTGGAAGAATGGAGGATATTGAAGTTGTCTTAATATTTTATATCAATTCTAGAAACCTGGATATGGAAGATCATATCCAGAAGTACGTGACTCAATTTTTTTTGTAATTCAGTCTCAGTAAAGCTTATAAAGATTCAAGAGTTTCTGAGTGATTTCTTCATCATATGTATAACATCAGAGTAACTAGAGATTCATCCATTTGAAATAGAAGATTTCTTATAGATAAATGATTCTAATGATGTTTTTTCACATGAGAAAATGTAAAATTATGATTTTAATATTGATACTAATCTATAGGACTAGGAAAAATATTTAATCCAACGGATGATGTCTCCATAATAGAATATCATCAGGAGAAGTGCTTAAAAAACCAATTGTTATGAAATGATGTCATCATAATGTGAGGATCATAAAGATGAGAATACCATTATAATGAAGAAGTGTTTGAGAATGTGAGAAGTGATCGATTATTCACTTTTACCTAAATTATTTACATGTTTTAACCATGTTTAATGAAGATTCGCATTATTTAGCTTGCTTATTGGATAAGGAAAACATACAGATATTGTATCAGATAAAAAAATTTCATTAGATATTGTTTTAGAAATAAATTCATTTATAATGAGGCGGGAAATATTCATGATAATGATCAAAGGAGGTTCCATCAGACTAAATTAAAGGATAAGAAGTCTAAGAAGGCTGGTTATGGATAAGACTGAAGAATATTCTTGATGGTGTGTAAATAGTTAATTTTTAAAACCTGAATTACAAAAATTCAATTATCTCAGAATTTTTTAACTTTAGATAATGAGTAAGGAATTCTAGTTACCCATCATTGACATTATGATATTCTTATAAATATATTCACAATATATTAATATTATATAACCTTTCACAAGAGAGGATAATAAAGATCACTATAGAATTAATTTTAAAGTTATCTTTCTAGACCGTGACCTTATTAGAACGTCAAAAATATGAATAATTTTTTAAGTAGATGAAGTATAATCAGGTGAGGAATTGAGAAATTCTTGATTAATAATGATTTATAATGGGTCCATTGTACTGAGAATGTCAAAATAAATTTATTATGGCTCGTCTATCATAACTAACCCTAGTAGATTGAGTGAATCCAATCTAGCCACATCAGTCTAATTATTTTTGATAGATCATGTGTGTTGAAGTTTTATCAAAATCAATATTATTTTTTTTTTGATATTTGTTTTAAGAAATAATTTAAAACTTAAAGGAGTCAATATAATTATACCTATAAAGAGATAGACAATTTCTAAAGGGAGTTGTATAATGTTATATTACCTTCTTCATTATATTTAATTTCCATAGACCGACGGGAGAGTCTATGGAATGGATATAGGTTCACACATTTAGGAAAAACCATGTAAATCTATTGTTCATTAAATTCATTCCTTATTTTCATGGTTGATTATTTAATCAAAAAAGATAATGACAATTAAATTAAATTCATGCATGGATTATGTTTTTAAATGAATAGTAAGTTTTAAAAAGGGAACATGATATTTAACCCCACTTCTCAATTGTTAGTAGATCCATTGGAACTTCAATGGCACTACTAGATGTAGCATTGGTGTATAATAGACCACCAACTACATATCATGGTCATTGCTGCCCACCTAAAGTATGCATTGTGGATTATATAGTAGTATAGCTATAAAAAATCCAAGAGATCACCTAAAAAAATATAACAAATGAGACTATATTACTGACTGACACAAAACTAATGGAAAGTTTTTACTACCCAACATCCCACATTAGAGGTCAGGGTGTTGGCATGTGATCATGTTTATATTTATAGGGTTTCTTATATATGGATTTTCTATTTCTTTTTAAGGAGGAAAATACCCCTTAAATTGCACCATAAATTCTCATTTATAGGAAACCATTTTACTTATAATTCAAAATTTATATATTAATATTAAAATTGATATTAAACATATTGCAATGATATATTTGAAGGATTCTTATTCCCAGTTTATAAAGGCTTATACTCTTTATAAATCATAATTTATGCCCATTTGAATCCCAAAAAACCCTTATATTTTGTCTTAAAATATAATGGGTAAAATATGATGGTTAGATTCAATGAATTGCAATTTTCCATTTATAAAGGCACATATAAATTAAAAATTGAAATTGGTTGTCACATAATCTCAGCCAACATCCTCCTCATGTAACAAGGGTTATATTTAATACATGGACAAAATTTATCTATTTACGAATCCTCTATTAATATATATTGGAAAAAACTAATTAATATGATACTTACATTTTTAAATCTAATTTTTTTGGAATAATTAATTAGTGTTAATATCACAACCAAGCTATAGTCAATAATCACATGAAACAAATAATTTATGTAATAAAATGAAAATATATATAATGTAAAATGTATGGAATATCCATACCTAAGATATTATAATGACTAATTTAACAATATTTATTTATATATAAGTTCACGGTAGAATATCCAGAATGAAAAAAATCAGAAATTCATTTTAACCACTAAACGGTAAATGTATATGATCATTAACATGAAAAATATTGAATAAAAATTTCTTATTCCAAGAAAACTCAGTGTTTAAATGTAATGTGAGTTAGATACTCTACGAAATAGTATATGAACAACTTCTCACTTACTCTTAACTCTGATATATAATCCAAATCTGTATGAAAATAAAAGGACTTCCTCTGATTACAAATTGTGAAGTCTAGAATGCGGATCACTCATAAGATGTTGAACCTGATTGGACACATTGCCTCACGATCCCCTCCCCATATTATATAGTCTAATGAATTTTAGAAAGGTACAATGTGGTAATGGTGAGGAGAATATTATCTCATGTTATGGTGGAGATCAATATAGAATTTTATAGATAAAAAACGAATGTGTGAAAATTATGCATATGTATAAGGATATGAAATCAAAAATTAACACCCAAAAAATAAGTAATAAAATCAAAAGATGATAAGTATCCAAAATGATGTAATTTGATACCTCTATAAAAAATATATAAATACTTACATGTTAGGTGTAATAGATAATATTAAATTATGTTTAAATAAAAAAATGAAAAATACAATTAAACCATCCCAAGCATTAGAACAATATTTTGTTAGAAAACTCTTATACTAATGAAACCATCCAATGTTTGTATTTCTAGATTCTTTAATTTTCCACACATATTATCATATATTCATCATGAGTACCAATGGTAGCACAGATTAGGTGTGATATAAATCTCATTAGGCCATTACTAGCAGTGTCCACACACTCTAGTATATGAATTTAACTTGAAATAGTGTGATGGTATTTATAAAAGTAATGATGTGAAAAAATAAATATTAGATACCATGTTTTTTCACTATTAGAAATTTACATGAATATGTGATTATTTAATTAATTAGGATTTATTTTATAATATAGATAGAATGTGTAAAATTTATCATAAATCCTTTAAATCAAAATAATAATAGGGGATTCATGGTCTGACCATGGAACAAATGGCCTCAGGATTCGGGCCAAATCATAGTTGTAACTCATTCAGTCTGACGATAAGTTGTCTTTGTGTAACCATGGGGTACACCAAAGGAATTACATTGTAAAATATTATTTCTCAATCTATAGATCTAATCCATAGTAATTATGATCTATGCATGATGGGGCCAAATAGTGTGAACTCATGTCGTTATTTGCCCAAGGACATTAAGTTGAATCTGAGGAGAATATCCAAGGAATTATAATATCCAAAATAAGTAAAGTGAATCACCACTAAAATTCTAAGGAATTCAAATAATAATACAAAGGACAACTTATATGGTTATTAAATGCTACGACAATCAACTCAATTAACCAGAATGGCATCCCTTGACTGCTCATGGAATTATCCTAGAAAACTAAGGGAGTCCCAATTCTGACCATTCATATAATGGTGAAAAATTTCTAAATATAGATGGAACCTTATAAAAATTTCATATATATATATATATATATGTCATTATAGGCCATGTAATATGAATCCCAAAAATAAATTATTAGGTACATTCTATTAAATCTAATCCTAAATGATAATATAAAATAAAAAAATGAAATCAATTATCAATTATAATATTTTTGAAATTCCATGTAATATATATATATATATATAAACATATTCCATGGAATAAATAATGTTTCATTTTTTTGGGATCGAACACATACCTTATCAAAGGTCAAGTAGTGGAAACCGTAACATTTTCCTATTTAAATACAAAAAATAGAGATAATCTAGTAAAGATTATACCTAGAGTAATCCATTAAGATAATATAAGGGCCATTCAAATGTTCAATGAATAATTTGTTGAAGAACCTAGGTGGAGAGGCATGAAGAGCATCAACATGAGAAAATAGAGGCTCCTGTTCATAAAAAATGAAATACATAAGGTGGTTCAGGATATAAAAATGTATGTTCAAATAGTAATTTTACCCATCTATTAATGGGTGTATATTTTGTCTTCATGAATGTCCAAAACACACACTAAACATGGATCTATTTTTTTCCAAGGGCATGCATGGTTTATCTGCACTCTTTGGGAAAAAAAATTTCAACCATTTGATTTTCCTCTATTATTTTTTTTATTTTTCATGAAAATATGTGTGGACATGGTCACATAGTAGGAAAAAAGCATGTGTCTCTATTCATTATGCTCAAAACACCTCACAGATTGATCAAATTTTGTACACTGGGATCCATGGTTTCTACTAACTGTGTGTCACAGTTGTTTCTTCAACAGGTTGGCGCTTCAATCTCCGATCAAGTCTTAAAACCCAATTTCCATTTTTTAATTAATTAAGAACCTCAATTAAAATAAAACCACATAATAAAACTGAAAATAAAAGGATAAATACATTAATAAACAACTAGGTTCTTTCAGAATAAATCCCACGAAGGTTAATATTAGCTCAATAATGGGAATTCAGTTTACTAATAACATAATTTTATTTGTAAAATATGAATTAAAATCTATTTTAAGGATTAATATGATATCGATCATCAATCCAATTAAATTAAAATAATTATTTAATTAAGAGAATTATTAGGCAATAATCAAATATTATCAATGTTGTTATTGTGCACAATAATAAATCCATATCCTAAAAATGAATTTATGATATAAAAACCCTTAACATAATTCTTGAAATCCCAAAAAGTTCTTGTATAAAAAAAAGAACTACCCTAATGATATATTAATGAACCATATTTATTTATATATAAATATTATAAAAATACAATATAATTTTTCTCTACATCTATATTAGAATGTAATTTTCAATTTCAATTATCACATGTGAGAAATCTTGATAGTTTTATAGTAGTTTAGTAATGTCAACTTTTTTCTACATTATTCTATCACATATAATCATTACAATACGATACACTGTATCAAAATTTATTATTTATATTTATTTATATTTTTGTATTTTCATTATATTTTTGAATTTGTGATGATTCATAAAAATCAATTTATTGAATATCATGTTTCAAACATTTTTAACAAATAATTTCTTGTAACATAATCAATGATTTTAATGAAATTTGTTACATTATAGAACCAAAATCATATAATTAATTTATTATTTATATAGTATATTATCGCTAATTGTGTTCTCAAGGTAATCCCTGATAAATACATATAATATTATTCATGTATCCATCTAGACTGAACCAAATATAAACATATTGTAAATAATGTATAATTATAACATTGAAATTGGTTTATTTTTGAATAATATCATTCTTAACAAATAATATTTATATTATTTACATATTGATAAGGTTGTGAATTGAATTTATATATTTTTACATTAATAACTAAATCAGATGATAAATAGACATATTGCTTCACGGTGGTGGTAGCTCATACAATCAATAGTTTTCAATTACATTTAATGGATAATGAATTTAAAGGACATGGGATTATGATTTTCCACATCAATATTATAACATATATATAAATATTACTTATATTCCTCATATTTGACCATTATAATAAGTGAATATTTATAGTGGTGAAAAAACGATTCTTCATTATTCTTCAATTTCAACATTAAATCCTTTATAATAATAAATTTTTTTATACAAACAATATTAATTTAAATTCATATGAATTAAGAAAAACGTTTTGGAATGAAATAATGAAATGAAACGTCGTTGGGAATAAAAAGTACTCATGTTGATGGCTTGGGATTTACCTTATAATAATCCATGATGATATGAGGCTTCAATAAATATTTTTGTTTTATGAAATACCAAGGCATCGAAAAAATTTAAATAGTAATAAAATAAAATTATTTCTATTCTGAAATCAAAATCGTTGAGATGACTCAAGGGGTGATAAATTCCCTATTGATAAATGGTGAGAATGAATTTCATGTTGATTTAAACAGTTGTTATAAAGAGTCCAATGACCAGAAATCTAATATAGAACCAATTATTTAAAATAATTGATTTGGGAATGTAATAATATCCCTCATCTATCAAAATTTCATTTTTAATCGTGTTTTTTGGTATTTTAGTAATATATATTTATGTTTTACATTTTTGGTTTTACAAATCTAAAAAATATCTATTTAAGTAACTTATTTTTAGTAAATAAAATATTTCCATAATAAAATACATATTATAGACTATTTCCAAATAGAAAATTTATGTATTTTAAAAAAATATGTAGTTTAATTAAATATCAATTTAAAAAAGATCACATGTAATATACGAAAACCTATTTTTTGATAATGTGAGTTTCTATGAATAAAATATACCTAAAGGATAAAATTATCAAAGTATTATATTTCAACATTATATGATGGTTGATTAATATACTGATAATATTTTAATTTCATTAAAATTAACCAACTTTTTGAGAAAACTAATATTAAAAGAACTAATTAAAAAGTTTTTTTATTGGAATCTATTTTTTAGGTTTTTAAAAATATATTTTCTAGATTCATAAATGTATCCTCAATGATATATGTTTATATCATAACAAATATTTCATCGTGATAAATTTTTATTATTTTCTAATGTTGCATGTAATATTTTTCATAAATGATATGTTGTTAGTAAAATTTATTTTTTAATTATAAAATTAAAAATAATATATTCCATAAATATATAAAAATTCACCATAACAAAATATTTATATTTAATTTTCATAATGAACATAATTTTATAAACTTTAAATTCTAAAATTTATAATTTTTTATTTTTCATGAAAAATAAAAAATAAAATAATATTTCTTTTATTTACAATTGATGATTTTAAATGTTATCTGTTCTTAATATTATTTAACATAAATTTATAATTAATATAATTTTAATATATTATTTCACATATTTTAATATAATTTACAATAAATACAATCCTATAAAGGTGGTATATTTAATTTATTTATTTTTTAAAACAATAAGTATTGATAAAATAATTTAACCATATAAATTTAGTAATCTCTAAAAATTTAAAATTTGAATTTATTATTATCGTTATTCTATTAGAGTTCTAATTACCCATAAATTTTATTAATAAATATTTTATAATATATCGTAATATATTTCTGTTTGGTGTTGCATGTGGTGAATTATATTTAACATATAATAATAAATATATCTCTTCCAAAACATAAGGGTGTTAAATTATTCACCCCTAAATAAATTTCATCCTCTCATTTTTAATTATAAACTAAATTTGAAAATATTTTTGTGTTTCTAAATTATACAAAAGTCAAGATATAATTTCTTGATAAATATCATCATCATAATCATAGGAAAACATTTCATTTTCGATAAAAAAGGTTAATCTCCAATATTAGGGATTTCAACAACCATTTGAGTAAGGAGTCTATAGGTATTTGGTATTACGAAAAAAATAATATAAAATTATTCAAAATGTTAATTAAAATTACCATAACATTGATATGATATAGTATGTTGATAAGATATTTCATTCCCATTTTAGAAAAAAGACTTCCTTAAATTATGGACGATAATTTCAACACATTAAATACATTTGTTGGTGGATAATATGCATTTAAATTTTAATTTTCAAAAATTATTAAATATTGTATAAAACACTTAAATAAGTTATTTTTTAAAATTTAATAATTTGGATGGTCATTTGATGTTTTTAATAAGAATTATTGTTAAAATGTTGTTGGTTGAAGATGTATCAAATACGTCTCTCGTGTTTCTTTAGTGGATGATGACTATGACATATTTTATTTTATATTTTTTTGACCCATATTTCTTGTTGTGATTGAATAACATATATCTTGTTATCTTTTCATTATATTTTTATATTGTGTATTATTTCTATAATCACTTTAATTGGAGATATTTCTACCCAAATTACCATACTCCTCACAATTAAAGCAGCAGAGTGTGGGTAGTGCATTACATGGAATCATATTCCCAGTGTTGTTATTACTATCCATTTCATAACCATGTAGAAATAATCAAATTAATTGAATCCCATTCAAAATTTTAATCCCTTTTAATACCTTTAATGAAATTTTCTTGGTTCATCCTCTAATAAGATTTTCTTGAAGGTAACATGTTTCTATTCACACTATGTGACTTTTCATTTGTGTATCCAATAAAATCGTCTATCTTTTTTTGTTTGTAGAATAATTAGTGTCTTATACATAAATTTACACATCATTTGTACATAGAGATACCTATAGAAATATATTAAATAAAAATATAACTAATTCCATTCAATTTATTTTTTAAAGGGTACTAAATAATAATTCAAACATATTTTTTGTTTCAATAATTAAAAAATGAGTCATTCATGGATAATATTGTGATGTTAAACTCTTAAATTAAAATTCATTCTTCCCCCCTTTTTAAAAATTTATAAAATTTTCCCCATTTAGATATAATTAGTGTATAGAAAATACATACTGAAAAATATATTCATAAACTACTCTTATTCCATATATGATACACATATTTTACCATATAAACCATAATGAGATACTTCCACTAGTTAAAAAATCCATAAAAATAATAAATTGTATGAAGAAATATCAAATGTTATGAGAACTGGAGAATAAAAATTATCATTTTAGTCATATTTACCCCAACTCAATATTTAATGGATTACAGTTCCAACTAAATGAGGGTGTAAGATTCCTCATGAATGTATCAATATTGTACTACTCCATCATTGGTGTTTTCATTAACTCAACCAAAATAATGTTTTAAATATATATTGAAATGAATATATAATCCTTACTAAGAGTTTTTTATTCTATCCATATCCACTATAGGTTTCAAATTTGATTATTTCCACATTATCTATCACGCAAATTTTTAAATCAATTCATCCATGTTACAACCATTGACATTATAAAATTATAATTTGGAATGTGTATACTATAGTTAGTGAAATTTAATATAAGGTAAATGTAATCATATGAGGGAGATTTCATATACGACATGAATATGTTATCCTATGTATCTATATGTTTCAATCTACATAAACAATGTAATGATTTATACCAGGAACGCTTAGTCAAAGGCAAGCCTCTAACCATTTATTAATAAAATAAAAGCACAACCGGTACAAGAAGTTTAGAACAACTACATATCATAGAAATCATACCCATCACCACCCCCTTTAGAGACAATGTCCTCTACTTTATCTGTATCCCACTCTGAGCATTCATAGTGTTTAAGAACTTTGGAATATTTTCTTCTAAGATTTCACTTTTCCAAGTCCAAAAACTCCATTGAAGATTGCATAGCCCAGCTTTCCCTCCCAGCAGAAGATCTAGTGGACACTGGCCTGGGAAGGTAAGAGTAGCCTTTCTTCGTTCTTCTCCATGGAGGGGCAGTCATAGACCCTTCCTCCCCTTGCACCTTCATCCTTGAACCTGGGAAAACATTATTGTAAGAAGGCCGTACCATGCCACGATTATTTTCCCTATCGCTATCCAAGATATCACCCCATTCTCCCAGAATATTCACCTCTCGATAACCATCCTCTAAACCACAAACCTATTGAAACTGATTTTTTACAACAATTATAGCAGGACATTGTGGCCGGTCCATCAGTTTCATCACACCTTCCGCGGTTGGAGCATCCAGTGGATCAGCTACAGACCTCAAGAGACTACCATCTTTCTGCACATCAGCCTCATTGTCACGCAGCATCCCCTCATTCTCTACTGGATGAATACAAGATGGACTTTTTGGCATAGAAGCCTCCACAGCCCCAGCAGCATCACAGCTCACTCCCTGCAAATGAACTAGATCATGCTGCTCTCCCACCACTGCAATGACAACACCTTCCTCCTGAGTTCCCAGCTCCACTTCCTTCCCATCCACTATCTCTGTATTTACGAGGCCCAGGTCATGGTTTAAGTGATAAAAAACATGTTGAACCATCGGATCCCGTGGCCTATGCTCTATCTTCCTCATGGAAATCCTCTGCATTGTGTTCTCAAGACTAGAGACACCATCCTCATCCAGATCATTAAAAAAACCTCCCACCTGGATGCCCATCATCTTTTGATCAAATACTTTCTAGTTGACCCCCAAAGAAGAAGAAGCAAAGGGATCGCTCACCATGCCACCCGTCCAAACCACCACCACCTTTCCAGAAAACCTCCCACTTCCAGATTGAGGAAACGTTAGGGGATGTTTTCAACCTGCACTTCAATTGATTTATCCCTGTCTTGACCTCTAAATTATTTTTTGTTCCAATCTGCAGCCTCGGACAAAGGAAGCTTGGAAACGGGATGTTTCCTTTTGCACTGCATCTTATTTCACTCTCGGTGAGCCTGATTCCCATCCGCAACAATCCTCTCCTGCTCCTTCGTTTTTCCTTTGGGTTCACCCCGCCTGCAGACAGCACTCGAATGACCCAGTTGCCGATAGGAATAATAGTACTCCACCCAATGCTCGAAGACAACTGGTTGACTGCACCTAATCTCCTCGCCAGGTTCAATCCACCCAAACTCAACCGGAGCCTTTGAAACATTCACCTCCACACAGATACAAGGGTTTACCGGATGACAAACCGCATCATTATGTGAATCAGTGCAAAGGAAACATCCAACCAAATTCCCTAACATACGAGGAATTTATGGGTTCTTGAAGGGGAGAGGGAGATGAGGAAGACTTACCCACAGAGGAACCATAGTAGAAGCATGATTCAGATTAAAGTCGGAGCTCCACCGAGAGAGGTGAAATCCGTATACACTGCACCTCCTGGGAGAAAAGGCCAGAGCACGAGCAAGATCCTCTGAGGATGGACATCGCTCCATAAAATGATTTCTATCCAACAGACCGACAACCTCCATATCCCTTATCCCCAAAGAATTGAAAATGAACCTGTCAAATTCTTCAACCGAAGGTCGCCTATTTCTGAAACTTGCAACCAACATGACAATCAGATGGAACTCCGCTTCTGTAAACACTAGAGCCGATAGCGAATCCATGGGGTCGTTATCACGAAGGACAGGGGCCTTCGGAGAAATATTTATTGACGGAAATTATGGTAGAAAATTAGGGTTGCTAAAAGGTGATAAAGCATGAGACCAGATCCGAGGATGACGAGAATCCTCCCCCCTCGCATCCATAGGTGACGGAGGGGGGAACGCTACCGATCCCATTAGTGTTATGCCATCACCGCCGATCCCAGAGCGCGAGCTTCATCCCCCAATGTTATGTTTTATAATTTAATTTTATCATTTTAATATTATTCCCATTGAGTCATAAAGTTATTGGAAATCATAAATTGTTTTTTATTTTTTGGTTTCAGACAAAGTGTAATATTAGGATTCATTGTCATGCACTAGGATTTAATTGAGATATAAAAAAATATTTCCTATTCTGTTTTACTACCCCTGCATATATCTGTTCTAGATAAAATATCAACATGTATAATCCATTAAATGATTTTCTATAGAAAAAAAATATTACACTCTACCAAAATATCATGATAGTATCCAATACATAAATATATAAACTATACATATCCTATTTTATTTTACTAATGATTGATAATATATTCTGAAACTAAACTAAACCTTCAATTGATACTATCTAAAGATATCATAGATGAATAAAAAAATTAGTTAATTATTTTAAATAAAAAATAATTTCCTAACATAAATAATTTTACATTCTAGTGATACCATTATTTGGTGTCAAGGATGAATACATACATAAAAAATATATTTTACAAAAAGTCAGCTACATTTACTCATAAGTACTCAAATCTAAATTCCCTTCTAAATTTCTCACATGTAATAACCTCAATTTATCTAAGGGAATGAGTATATAATAAAGGGGTGGGAAAAGATTCATAGTATGGGAAACATAAGATAAAACCAATGAGGATAAAATTTGAGAGAATGGTAAGTATATTGGTTTGAAATGATAGTAATGATCCAAGAATATAACATTTGGAAGACATACCCATATATAACATGGAGAAAAATATAAGTACAATTTTAACATAAATATGTTTAAAGGTTCATAAATATAGAAAAAAAATTCAACATTAATCATAACATAGTTGACCATGAATAATAATTTATTTTCCATAGTTTATCAAGATTTACTTAACTGTTTCTTATGATTGATCAAGAATCAATAACCTATTCCCCTAGTAGATAATTCAAAACAACATCATTTGAATTATCTCATAATATATAATGTTTTAACTAATGCATTTTAAATTTATATATGTACCAAAAATTTCTTAATGAAAAACCATGAATTTGTGTTCCATATGATATTAATCATTACTCATATAAATAATAACCAGGGATTAAAATTGGTTTTATTCATTCCATTATTATGAACCCATGGAATGAGGAATGTGTTTCACATCATTTCTAGATAGTGAATAAAATTTTCCTGAAGAATACAAGTGGATTATATTGACAAATAATTTATCCCACAATAATTTATTATAAGGACTCATAGAAGGTTATTGGTAAAAATATATTTAATTGGAAAAATATTTTAGAATAAAATATGAAATGATTGAGAAATCATAAAAGTTTTTTTAGATAACAAATCATAATTACCATGAAACGGGATGTTAAAGTAATATTGAAAATCTATTATTGATATTATCAATTCTGAAAAAATGAAAAGAGAGATTTTTAAAAATCCATATTCTTAATAAAATCTAAATAAAAAATCATTAAAAAGAAATATAGGTAAAAATATGGTGACGTGAAGCAATTTTTATTACTTTTACTTTGGAACTATAATATTCTACAAAGGATCTCTTAAATTCACTACCATGTTACAAAATGAAAATAGATATAATTAGAAAAATCATACATGTGAAAATTTAACATCAATAATATGTCCATAAAATGATAAAAAAATTATATCAAAATAAATGTTGATAAGATGACAAATACTTTTATTTTAAGAAAATAAAAAATTATTTTAAAATACCATTGTTGAAAATCCATATCATAAAAGTATTTTAAAAACATTCTTTTGAAATGTAGATAAATGCAATATGATTTTCACATGAGATAAGTTATAAAAAAGCATCTAAATATAGAGAAGTAAATTTGTGGAAAATTAAATATTAACTTGGTGGGGATTCAATGTTATTGGATAATTGTAAATATTCTCATCAATGAAATTTTTTTTATGATGAATAAATTCATCATTGGGGATTATTTTCATCAAAATTGTCCATTTCCCCAAAGAAGAAGATATATACCAAGAAATAAAATATTTTCTTTTAATCAACTAATATTATATGAAATTAAATTATGATTAAGGATTCAAACTCAATGTATGGAATTTAGATTACAAAAAACATCATGAAAATAGATTCCATTTATTAGAAATTCATTTAATGAAAGAACTTTAACGGCTCCTCTAACTCATTTAATTACATAACTATTTCAAAAATAAAATCATTATGATATAATGAAACCTTATCAAGGATATCATGGTGAAAAAAGAGCACTAATACACAAAAAATTATATTTGAGATAAAGATCCTCATACCATAATCATGAATACCACTGAATCACTATATATATATAATAAAAAAAGATAAATATCATAATAAATTATTTGAAATTATAAGTTACAAATAAAAAATTTCATAATAATTACTTATAATTGTTCTAAATAAATATATTAGTTTGTATTTTTTTATTTTTGATATCAATTTTCAATATTTTGTTTTTGAATTAACATTATAATAGTAGTTGTTTTCTTCATTATTCTGTCATTGTTTTTATTACCATATAATAAATTTTTCTTGAATCCATTCATCATAATAATTTATAATTGAATATTCCATATAATGAGTCTTTTTATGAACCATAATGATTTAATCGGTGAATAACATGTTTGATATATTTTTAATTAACTATCAATGGTATCATATTTATTTAGTCTAATATTATTGAATCAATTATATAAAAATTCATATAAAAATTAGTTATTTATAAATTAAATTATTCTAAATTATATTCACCTATTCATCCATGGAATTATCTAATTTGTTGTTCATGTTTGTTGTTACACTGATCCGAATTTGAACATACCGTAATTAATGGATTTTTATGATTGTGAATGTGGTTTTATTTGTAATTACATAATAACAATATATCAATAATGTTATTGTTTATTTAATTGTATGATTATTAATTATATTTATATAGTTTTAAAATTAATAATCATACAATTATATAAAAAATATTATATGATACTTTGTGGAGGAAGTAGTCGGCATAATACATTGATGATGTTTTCAATTAACAATGAATGAGAGGAAAAGAAGTTGAATTATGATTTATACCTTCAATATAATAACTATATAATATGACTACAATTTTTTCTATAATTTAAACATTATAATCAGTAAAGGGACATAGTTATGAAAAACTCACATCATCACTTCGTAGAGACGGTAGTCCAAAAAATTAACGAATGACCGTTTTTTTCTTAACAGAAAATTAGAATGGAGACTAATAATTTTTCCAATATAATACATAATTAATGTATGAAAAATATTTACTTCATAATATATTAATTATAAAATTAGTTTTTTCAATTAAATAATGAAAAGGAAAAATGTTATTAAAAATGTACTACTATTGAGAACTTTTGATTTCCCGTAGAAGACAACATAAAAATGGAGGTCTCAAGCTGTGCAATTATTATTTTAGGCACAATAAAATATAATAGAATTATGAATGATATAAAATGAGTAGTGTTTATATTGTATCTTTATTCATTTGTTGGCCTTTATTTGGTGCTGATAGGTCTATTTTAAAAGTTGTGTGAATTATATTTTTGAAATTATAATCAATTATAATATATTAAGGTTGAATATGATATTAAAATAAAAAAAATAGATAGAGGAATTGGATATGGATTTTAATTCATCAAATTTTATTTTTTATAAATTTTAAACATGTTTTAAACCTTTATGTCTTATTATTTTCTATTTTATCTTTTTTTGGTTTAACTATTGTATGAAATTTTTTAACTAAGTTAATTTTTATTTATGAAATTGATATGGCCTTTATTAAATAATTTAATAACACTGATTCCAAACCTAAAAACCTTTTTATATGATCTAATTTCTCTTCATAATAAAATTGTGTTTCACCATTATAGTATATAATACATAAAAAACCCATTCTTAGAAGATTTAAATTTTTTGGATCGAAAGATATGTCCATGATAAAATTATCATTTGAATTTATTTACATGATTCAATTTTATTTATTTTTAGAAAAACAAAATTTATCTATATAAAAATAAATATAGAAATATTATTTTTCCCAAAAATTATAATAATAAGCTACTGTAAATATTAACTTTTAGTAGTATTTATTTTATATTAATAAAAACTGATTTTATAAATTCATAATAGTATTTAAAAAGGTATATATTTACCAATTAATTATATTTTATAACGTCATTTTTTTCAAATTCATTGAGTAAAACATAATTCATAATACATAACAAACTCTATTCTTTTAATAAATAATTTTTTTTCAATATTCACATTGAAATAAAATGTTTTACGAAAATTTCAATAATTCACTTCAGATAAATATTTATTGTTTGATTAAAAATGAATAAAATTTTGAAAATGTAAATTTAAAATATTAAAAATAAATATTTTATATCGATATCCAAAATATAATGAAAACATTAATTTATTAAGAAGAATTTTTTTATTTATTATGTGTTTTTAATAATGTTTAAAGTAATTTTTTATTTAAATAATGTATATACATTTGTTCATTTATTTTTATATCATGTATTTTCATTATAATATTTTAAATATTTGTTATCAAATTTATTATCAATATTAACATTTATTTGAGATAAAAAATTAATCCATATTAATTATATAACCTTATTTTGAAAAGTTAATTAATTTAAATATGATTAATTACTAAATAATTTATTCTTCATAAAATTTATTACTAGTTTTTATCAAACATTTAATGGAACATTTTTTATTTTCATTATTCAAAGGGAAAACTTTCAAACAAAGTTTTATTTATAATATATATATTAAAAAATATCAAGGGATTATAGATATTTTTTATTTAATTCCTCATGAGATTATCTAATTGTGTCATTTGATTTGATGTTCCTGAATATTGGAACTTCATAATTAAATTCTATTTCAGGATCTAACCATACCGTGATCGTTTCTATTTTTTTAAGCTTTACAGAATAAGAATTTTGATGTGAACCCATGTAAGATATGTGTAATAGTGAAAATAACAAGTCAGTAACTGGGGATCATGCAATTATTAAAATTTTTGGTACCCCTTAATGATAAATGAAAAAATTATTTATTAAAATGAATGAAATAACAACATGGTAGGGGGATCTTCCATTTTTTTATTTTTTATTCCAATATTAAAATAATAATAAAAACATAGATATTCTAAATAACAAGGGCTTCCAACCATTACATCCAATTAGAAATACATTTATTATAATATATACCTTTATTATCAGGAAATACAGTTAGGATCCCTTGACTCTTTGAAAATATAAACAACCACTTATTCATAAAATTCTTACCATAAACTTCAATCATTTTTTTATATTTTTTTCCTATAAATAATTTTTTCACTAACAAAACCATATTACATAGTATTATGTCATGTTTTATTGGGAAATTAAATTTAAAATTACTTCACCGACATATTTAAACTTTTCCATCAAACTTATGCTTTGGATCATAAATCAAAAGATCATGATCATCCAATTTGAAATCTGTAGTTATTATGAACTAAAATAGACACCATACTCATTAGATGAATAATTATTAACATTCTACCATAAAATATCTGAAATTTAATTTCTGTTTCATGTTATAGGCTATTATTAAATAAAAAATTCAATTTTAGATGTTTCCAAAAAACTATCATGCTAAAGTGTAATGTGGTCAGGGAGAAACATCATGGAGATCATGAAATGTCTAGAATCGCTAAAATCTAACAATATCAACCCCCTTAAATTGATATATCACTGTATAATATTATTTACCCATTCACTCGACTATGAAATGGGCAAACAATAATGGTGCGGTTGTCCATAAATTTCCAACTCCATCGAAATCCTTCCACACAATATTATTAGTGTGGATAAGATACTGCGACATGGGGCTCAAAAAATCTATTGACAAAAATAAATACACTTGAATCCTCAAAATGGAGTGGTATTGTCACTAAATGTTTTCCATGATTTGTACTCATGAATACGAAATATTATATGGTGTTTTTGCATAGAGGTCACAAAAATTATCGAACCAGAAATATTATTCAATATGAACTCTTTGGTGAGGACCTTAACTACACCATGGATAACATTAGTTTAATTATCATCTATATAATTTGAACATGTGATGTGTTTTATTATATTATAATGTGGTGTAGTCTATGATCCTTTGGATTGGAAGCCTATTCTATATCATCTCTATGGATCCTTCAATTATTTTTTCATTATGAAACCCATTCATGATATATAGACACTAAGAACAGTTCACATGGAATCATATTGTTTAAAAAATTTAATATGATTTATGTATTGGGAAAACATATGGAAAACATAATACTTGTGATGACTCATCCTAGTGGTGCTCATTCCATGACTGCCCCAAACATGCCTCTAATAGGTTAGGGATTGATGACTGGCACTAAGTAGGAATATCCAAAAAAATGGGAGGCATTAGCCTAAATTCCATGTACACACACACCCAAAGACATCTCCATGCCACAAAATGATGAAATTTAAAATAAATAAAAGGATGGATGAATATATATATGATTCTACAACAGATTATGAAATAGAAAGTACTAGAAAGTAAACTGGGAAAAAAACAAGACCACTACAAACAATATGTAACAAAAATTACAACACAAACACAAAGGGTACTGAAAATGACATCTAAAAATCGTAGTAACACACCTCATTCTTATTGGTCTCGCCAAGAAACATATGGTCCTATCCAACCAAGGACTCTGTTAAAAGTTTTATCGTCTCCAAATGACATGAATCATGCGACATGACTCATGTAGGGTTGAGTATAATAATACTCAATAGGAAACCCAAAACAAAAAATACACACAAAAAGGAAATTATTTTCAACTCTACATGGTTATATATCTAATGAACATATGACAAATATATATAGATATAGTCTAGGGGGACACCACACCATCAGGTATTCATAACCAACTACCTGCCCTAGGATCCCATTTGATGCATGACCATTGCAGGATAACTCACTCCTTGAGCCCTTATATCAATGGAGACACCCAAATAATAGGTCTAGCTTATTTTGGGTTTTCCTAAAGAGAACACATTAGTCAAGGAAGACTATGATACATAGATAGGGGATCACACCCAAAACCTTTAGGGGATAAATGAACCGATTTTGGATCAACCCACTATGTAGGGGATCTAAAGCTAATGATTCCACAAACTGTAATGATGCTCCCCCTAATTGGAGGATCAATTATATTCTCATGGATATTATGCTGATCCCACAAACTAAACAATGTGTGATATAGTATCACACTCTAGTCTCATGAAGGGATGCCATAACTCTATTTGAGACTCGGCCTCTTGAAGGGATTATAATCAAGTGATGAAAATATTTTGAAATAATTAACCATTGAGGAAAGATCTGAAGGAATGATCTAAACATATACTATTCTAATCTAAAAACCCACCACAGGTCTGAAAACGTCTATCTCGATGTTAGGGTCTCATCGCCGCAGATAGCTCATTGATTAGACATTCAGTTTAGGATTTATGCATTTTTGAATGAAGTGGCCCATAAACTAGCCTATGTTTACGGAAATACCACTGCAGTCGGTCCCCCAACCAATGTGATTAATAGATATGGTTTTCCCCCAGGCTTCTTGGGTGATGAACCCATGGTCTACCATTTGGTTAGACCATTGTGGTTAGTGCACCCATGATGGCTGAAGCTATTGTTGCCCCATGATCGACCGTTGTAGTCGACCATAGGGGTCATCCAAAACTAGGATCCACCCTGGTTTCCCAAGATATAAATTATGTCTGATTAGGGTTAGATCTTACCAGCCAGATTGACCAACCCACTGACCTGTATATGCATGTCTTCCTGACTCGGGCCTCCTGGGTCGTCCAACTCCATGTCATCGTCGCAACTCCACATCCACCATTGACATCGCTCCACATCTACTGTATCCCCATTAGCATACTCCACCAATTCCACGTCTACCTCCTTCATTCCCATATTTATTTGGATCAACCACCCACATTCCCTCAACCACTTCTTGCTGCCTTCGACTGTCGATCATCACTGCCACACCGATGCTCACATTCACAGACCACTATGCCACCTCTGATGTCTAAAAATAAAAATTGTACTAGATTAAAGCTCCTTGGTTACTGATCCCCATAGATCTAGTCTCTGTTGTCAACGCATCTCAAATCCAGGTTTCTAACTAAGTTCATAAACACACAGTTACATCGATCTATGAATCATGGGTTTCTAATAGGGAAGAACATGAAAAATGTAGAGAGTAAAAAAATCAAATTGAAAGGGATGATCCTAGAACAATATTCATTTTAATATTGGTTCATCGCCATTATAAATGTTTAATGAAATAAAAAAAACTTATGAATAAACTCTTGATAATCCCACAAAATAACTTATCATGCAAACACGGTCGATCCTTAGTCTTATCTTTTCATGGATTAGTCTTTGTTTATCATGGGAATCAATAACTGGGAACATCTTGAATGATCCCTGAGATGGAATTTTTTACCTAGAAATATTTTTGAAACCCATTCATTAGTACATATATATCTCATCCAAATTCTATTCCAGCCACTCAAAGAGTTGAGATAATCTCACTATAACCCAGTGCTCAGCCTTTACCTGTTGACAAGTACATCATCAAGAGAAATGCTCTGAAACTCCTTTCGTCATTCTTGGCCTCCAAAACTGATGTTTGAGGATATTTTATATCTTCACCACACTATGATGTTCCACTAGAGGGGTTGTATGAAACTACCTCATAAACTCCTCCCATAATTCCACTGGTACTATAGTGTTCCCTCTAAAAATAACAATGAGGTCCCCACATTTCGAATATACATAAGGTGAATTCCCTATAAACAACTTATCATGTTATGTATCCAAATAGGTATCCCCAAGTTGTGCCTCCCAAACT
The DNA here is from genome assembly GCA_963277665.1 of Viscum album. Lineage (NCBI taxonomy): Eukaryota > Viridiplantae > Streptophyta > Magnoliopsida > Santalales > Viscaceae > Viscum > Viscum album. The sequence goes on along the minus strand of OY728148.1, from coordinate 1,879,588,665 downwards.
CACTATAATAGTGGAGGGGTTAAAATAATAAAAATGTGGTACGATCCTCCATATGCACCCATAATGTATATCTGCAATGAGGTTAACTACTCTAATATCATATTCTACAACTCTGAATTGGATATCCTATTCAGAGCATTTTTAACCACCATCCCCATCCAATGATTATAGAAAATCTAAAAGTTAGAGTCCAAGAGGATCCCTATCCATATCCTATTTATGAATGGTGGATCCATATGAGAGAATATATACTTGAGACTCTTTTAATCACAGTAGATGATAAACTTATCACCCTTCACGTAGTGTTTCCATATCTTCATTGTGGAGACTACCTGTACTAACACAAGATAACGTGTCACGTAACTATGCTCATGGGGTCTCAACTAGTGTGTAACATAGACAATCACAACATTCCTCTACATTAGGGCACAATCTAGCTTGAAACCTAATGAATCATATAACACCACATACTTGACGTCTTCCTCTAGTAACCAAAAGATGGGAGTGCTCCTCAACCTCATCCTTATCTCTTGAAAAAACTTCTAGAAATATTCTGTCCACAAAAAATGACTCCCATTAATGCAAAAGCTATCATGGGTTCTTATAATCCTGAGAAGTCGGCTACTAACCTCTAATAGTACACATTATATCCAAGGAAACTCTTCACCTCAGTAACACTATTGGATGGGTCCTACAAAATCACTACCTCATCCTTTTCTCGATCCACTCCAACTCTAGCCTCCAAAATTACATATCCTATAAAATAGACCTCTATAATCTAGAACTGGTACTTAGAGATGTTCCAGTATAGTTAGTGATCTCGGAGTCTATCTCGGACCATCCTCATGTGTCTCATACGCTCATCCACGGATTCTGAGTACACGATGATGTATTTAATGTAGAAAATTATGAAATTGTCGATGTAATGATAAAATATTATTTTCATGAGTACCATGAACACTATTGGGGAGTTCTCCATTCAAAAAGAATCACAAAGTACGAATACTAACCTCAATGAAATTTTAATTCCAAATTTGGCATATCCTCATCATGTACATGTAGTTAGTGATAACCAAATATATGGTTAATCTTTGAGTACCATCATGCTTTTTAAATTGATCAAATAGGTCATCGATCCTTGATAGTGGATACTTTATTTTCATGGTAATCTAATTTAATGACCGGTAATCTACACATAACCTCAATGTTGAATTTGAATACCTAGAAAACAAAACCAGTAGTGCTCATGGTGAAAAATGAGGTCACATGATGCCCATCCTCTACAAGACCTCCAATTTTATCTTCATCTTATGAAGATATGAAAGATCAATCTTGTATATAGGTGTAGATATTGGTGTCGTCTTGGGATGAATATCAATTCCAATGTACATGTATCATTGGGGAGGTAAACCTAGAACATCTTCATGAAAGACATCATCATAGTCTGCTTCCACTATAGGAAAAGGAGGACTTATATCATCCACTACACCGCATGTGAGGATATCCAATTGATGGGTAATCGGATGAACTCACCAATCTGTGAGCCAAACCTATGCTGACTATGTTTCCTTCTCCCCAACAAATAAAAAAAATTCCATAACTACTAAATCACCGAACTGTTTTCCTAAAATAGTCAATATTGGAATGAATTGTGGATAGCTAGTCAATACCAATAATGACTTCATAAGGCCTCGACTCCACTACAATGAGTCCCTAACAAAAAATCTATCCTCCAAGATTCAGGTCACACTATCGTCATTGGTTTGTGAACATAGAGTCTCCTATATCAAGAGCCTCCAAGTATAAGGTTTGAGTATACTATACAACCATAATCACTGAGTCTCGATCATGACTCATGGAAAGAAAGTAATGAGTAGAAACTATGTCTATAAAAATTAAAATTAGGGGAAAAACAAACAAATTTTATCTTATATCATCCCTAGATCCTCGGGGTCATAAGCCTCCATTATATTTAGTTATCCCCATCCATGTACGTAGGATCCGTAATCCTGGAGTAGATAGCCCGGCGGAGGTGGCGGTAATAGGTTGATCCACCAACCACCTCCTTCTACCATGCATGCCCCTTTTCCATGTTTGATATCTTACAGGTAATATAGATTTTATCTCTACCTCTACCTTGTAATTCCCTCGTCCTTATCCTGATCAATTGGACAATAGGTCATACCATCTCATTCAAGATGTCCAAAAACACCTCATGAGTAACACCTTCTTTCACTTTCATGATTCATGCAACCCTGGGAACCATACATCGTTGTCCCTAAGTCTTGGGATCAGCCCTTGATACACCCAAATAATTTGGATCCATATGACTATCAATGGATACCTACTGTCGAGGTATCATTTATAAGGTACCCACTACTCACCCCCATAACCAGTGTCTTCTCTTCTAGATAACACTCCACTATCAAGGTCATATCAAGTACTCTAGAATATGTAAAAGTGATAAGGGAGAAAACTAATTACCTAATGTCCTAGTGTAATCTCTGCATAAAGGTCCAATCCCTAAAGAACTGGTCTCTTACCATATAAATGGAGTAGCGAGAAAGATCAGTAATATTTTCTAAATACTCTGGATTTGTCATATTTCTCTATGCAGATGAAGGAGATCTTGTCTACATACTAATCTCAAATTTGACACATGGGACTCCACTATGACGTGATACTCGATGTATATAAATAAGTTATATTTCTTGTCGTGTGATTGAGTCACCATGCTCCACCATCGCAAAAAAATATGTGGATAAGACTCACGGCATGGACTGGCATTTGGTCAAAAAGCATCCTCACAGGGTGGAAAACATGGTTAACTATGTCTATCCAATCCTCAAGCATCTGTGGGTCTTGATTTCTATGAATCCTACGATTTTAAAACCTCTAAAACCAATACATCGCACTTATCCAGAGTGAAATCTCAAATGGGAGTGCTGATAATAGTTGTTTCTCGATGGGCTGTAGTATTGTAGGTAACCAAACCAATGGTTATATATTGGGTAAAAGACTTAGTAATAATGCTTCATTTCAAGGAATATAATCCTCTTCATTATGTGGTGGAATCTTAGATATCTATCAACATGGAAAAATCATGAAATAAAATTAGATGTACCGCAATCAATAGAGAATATCTAATGAGTTGACTCGAGAAGGAAATGGAAGACACAACCATTCTTATATGATGCATATAAAATAGATTTTCCCTACCACCAAGGTTTTATGGTATTGAGTCGAAAATAAGGAAATAAAAGTGCTGTTGTATGGATATGTCGGCTACCCCAACATCACTCAGATCTCTAGCCTAATAGCTAAAATCGAAACATTTTACACGGTTGACCCAAACCATCCTCACAGACTCCTAGTCCTAATGTAGACCGGACCTTCCTTTGTTACCACAATTTCATGACCCATCCGAAAGGGTCCCATTCCATGAATTCCACTATCCTTCCAATAATAGGCCATGGGAGAGTGACTAGCACTGAGTACAAACATCCCAAAAATAGGAGGGATTAGCCTAAAGTACATATACATATAAACATATCACCAAGCCAAAATATGAGGAAATGTAAAAGAAATTAATGTATGTATGAATAAATATAAGATCCCACAATAGACTACGATAGTGAATTTACTTGAAAGTAAATAGGGAAAAAACAATCGTACAAAAAGAGTCTATAACCACATGTACAACATGAAAGTAATGTGTAGTGGGATTGTTGTCTAAAAACCGCTGGAACACACCAAAAATTGACCCGTATCACTAAAAATTGTCAAGTGATGGTCTTCCTAGGAATATATAAAAAGTTATGTCATCTACAGAAGAGATGGAATATATGGGAAATGCTCGTACATGGGCAAGTATAACAATACTTATTAAGGAAATTGAATCCACAATGAAATACAAAAAAAATGAAAGTATAGTTTTCTCTACAAAGGTATATATCTATAGCACATATAATAAGGATTTCTGGATATACTCAAGAGATACACTACAACATCATACGGTTATAACCATTATCCTGACACATAATTTCACTCTATGAATGTTCATTACATGAGAACCCACTCCTCGAGCAGTCATATCATCATAGATACTCAACGAAGAGGTATAGATCATTTGGGCCCTTCCCAAATAGAACGAGTTAGTTAGGGAAGACTAGGATACATAGAGAGGGGATCATGCATAAAATCACTAGGGGATACCATGAACCCAATTTGGATCTTCCCACTACATATGGGATCACATTCCATTGATTCCACAAAAACAATTTATGTGCCCCACTAGATTGATAATCTCCTCAATGTTCTTGGATATTATGCTAATGCTAAAAAATACACTAGGGGTGATATATTATCACATTCCAGACTCATAGAGGGATAACGTAACTCTATCTGAGACTCGACCTCTAGATGGGATTATAATATATTGATATGGATGTAATGCTGCAATGAAACCTTAAGGGAAGGGATAAGGGAAATATTTCAAACTATAATGGTCTGATCTAAAAACCCACCATTATTCTCAAAATATCTATCTGTACTTTAGGGTCTCATAACCGTAAACTGTTTGATGATTGGACACTCCTTTTTGGAGTTATGATAATTTCAACGAGGTGGCATGTAGTCATTCGAGGAAATTCAGATCTACTTCCACAGTAGGTCCACCAATCTTGTTGGTGGTTCCACCTACAATGTGGTCACTATAACAATAACGCCCCAACCTCGGTAGCCCGGTGATGGCGCTTCGGTTATGGTGTGTAATTTATTTCGCACAAATGAAACAAATAAGTCACACATCATAACCCATCAGGAGGAACTTTCTGGTTTAGCTCCTGGAGAATCAGGGGCAACAACTTTGCTTCTTCATTTTCTGAGCTAGGAACAAACATCCAAGTCTAGGAAAGGCTCTATCATCCTGAAAAAAATTATCATAAAACATAGGGTGAGTATTGAAATACTCAGTAAGGGGTTTTTGAAAATACTTAAATACTGCTTTTGAATACTACGTTGAAGAAAAAATACTTTTCCATACATAGAAAGTTTTCTTAAAAGAAAAACTTCAAGACTAAACAAAAGTTGATACATCAGAGTTAAAGTACTTCATACTTATGGACTAGAACACTTAGCGTTAACCCACTTTGTAAACATGATAAGCATAATAATAAAAAGGCATGGGTTGCACGAAATAAAGTGTCCATAAACAAGAAAAGTGTGTATGATCAACAAGATGAAAATGTCATCAGAGTCGCGCAAAAGGGAATCATCTACAAAAAATATGCACATTATGACATGATAATTGAAATACAACATTTGAAATGAAGTTCTGGAAAAGAAATTGGTCATGCATCAACATTGCCATATCATATGTCTTGTGTTTCTTTTTTTTATCTGATACTCATAGGTAAGGTTCTATAACCAAGGTTATTCCTCTAATCGGAATAAACACTAGGTTGGTCATAAACAAAGAAATGTATGCTGAAGGACTCATGGTCTCTGTGATAAGGCCATGTGCCATGACCTAAGGGTAAAAACCCAATCTGACTATCTCGAGAACTATCGATGCATCGAGGAGCTTACTTTTACCGGTCTCCAACCCGGAGGGCTTACATTAACCAGTCCCCAACCTGGAGGGTTTTCTTCTTATCGGACCCCATTCCGGGTAGTCCCATACATTTCTCACATGTTGATAGGGTCAGATATTCAAGGTGTCTCATACCACTTTGAATATTTAATTTTCATTTCATATTACCCAAGGTGTCCCATACCACTTTGGGTAATTTTAGTTCTTGGTTCATTATCATGTTGAGTCATATTCATGAACAATATGAATAAGGAAACAATTATATACATGTTATGGCAGATAAAATGGAAAATATGGAATAAAAGCAGGCACGGTTAAGCAAGCATACTATGTGCATAGAACAATTATTTAAGCACATAAGATGATGAATGTGTGAGACTTGATCCCAAGGGGTATTAAATGATGAGTTTCCAAAATTCCAGTGCATGGAAAAGAACTACATGGCATTAAATATTGTACTTCACAGGTCATAGTACTTGCATCAAATCTCCATCCGCTAAGAATTACTGCGGCATGCTTGGTATAAAAATAATAAACACTTGCAATCGTTAAAATTCCGACACTTGGAAATAAACCACTTTAAAAAAATAATACATTTCATTAATTATTATTCTTCTCTGGTCATAGAATTTGATGTTACACTCTGCTCACTAAAAATCATTGCAACGAGTTTGGTATAAAAATAATAGAGGATTTCTACACATTAACATAACCCTTAAATCCATATCCTTTTAATGCAAATTTAAAACAGGCAAGGGCATATCCTTTTGAAAAAAACACAAATCATTTCAAGGGAGACATTAATCAAGTTCATTAGTGTACCCTTAGACACAGAAATCCAAAACAGCATAGGCAAGTACTAAAATCCTACATGCATAAAAATATTAATAACCATTTCTTGAAACTAGGGTTTTCAGATATTAATCTTAAAAACACATACATACATAGGGATATATATACACAATGTATATAAATAGGGTTTCTCATAAATTAAACATGGTTCACTTGATATCTGAAACCTCTATCAATCTATCATTTATTCAGTTAAAAAAAGAACAAAACCTTATGGGTTTTAAGTGTTCAAGAAACTGAAAATATATAAAACCTCAACTACAACTATTACATGTTTTCACTTAACACAAAGACCCGGTTCGCATCCAATATCATTCATAGAAAAAGTAAGAATAAAAAAACTGATTTGCATTGAAATACATAACTAATAAAATTATATAATTATATATATATAAGGCTTACATAAAAATTGTACACGTTTGGACTTGTTTTAAAATAACCCCTTTCAAAGGTATAATTCTTATCATAAAATACTGAATTATAAGGAAATCTTAGAAACATAATTTTGTATGGTTTGCATGGAATATATATATATATAAAGTTATAGATACAAATTTTTCTATTAGGCGTATATATATATATACCCATGTATATAAAAACGTGAACCGAGAACCATGGGTGGAAAAAAAACATAAAAACGTGGCACCCTTACCGCTCAAGAGAGGAGCTTGCTGGAGGGAGGCTTGCTGGGTGGCCGGTGAACCAGGAGAAGCTTTGATGGCCGGTGGTGGTCCGGTGAGGTCGCGGCCACTCGGAGATGCTGCGAGGCGATGGCCTGGTGTCCAGCAGTGTAGCGCCAGAATTAGTGTGGTCGTGCACGGGGGTGATGTGTGAAACTGGAGGTGGTTCGTGGTGGTGAGGCGACGACGAGGCGGCGGCGAGGCTGGCGTCGCGGTGGCGTGGGTTGGCTCTGGAGGTCCCGTTTTCACTGGGGTTTCTCAGTTCTTGAAGGATGACTATCCAGGGAAGGTTAGACCGAGCCTACGGAGGTGGGTGCGCGAGGTCAACGTGAGCAGTGGAGGGGAGGCGTCTCGGGCAAACAAACAGCTGGTTTACGGGACCCTGGCGTGAGGTAGAAGAAGACGCAGAGGAAGAAAATACACAATGGATGAGATCTGACCTTGGCATGATCGGACGGATGAAAAAAAGAGAGTTTTAAAACACAACAATGGCCGGGATCTTTCCTCACATCGATCGAACAGATGTGGTTGGGGCACGAGATGGCCTGGGTCGCGTGTTTTTAAAAAAAACAGTTTTAATAACAGTTTAAATTATACTCCTTCACATTATATATATATATATAACCGGTACACTATAATTTGGAATTTCTATGAAACATATTAAGTACATTTAACTCCTAATTTTCAAATCCAAAAATCCCATTTTAGCTTAAGTAAACAAATGATACTATTTGATATAACTATTACTATTATTGTTTTTTTTAAAAGATATATTTTAATACCATACTTTTATAACTACTATGATCTTATAACCATTAAAATCCAATTTATAACTTACTTCACTTGTTTATTTATAAAATTATGTTTAAAAGACACGTAGTTTTTCTCTAATTCAAAACACACAGTTTTAGAGATCCGAAAAGAAACATTTTTTTCAATTATTGCTGACACCGCTATAGACTTGATGTTCGTCATATTTTAAAAGAATACCAAGTTTTCCATCATATAAATATCATCATGATCAAAATAGATTCATTTGCAAGAATAATATTTTATTTTTAATACATGAAGATATAATTCTAATATTTTGTATAAAAAAAATTGAAATACCATAATATTATAAAAGCGTTATAAGGACAAAATTTTATAAAAAAAATAGCACTTAATCCCATGGAACCCAACGGTCAAAAAAAACCGTCATATTCCTTTTATAGGTCCATTATAAAAGCAAGGGGTAGGATGTTTTATATTTTTCAAAACACCGGACCCTTGGCGGATGGCTCTCCTCATACCTCTAGTGCTGAGTGCGCGCGCGGTGATTCTGGTGGTTATACTTTTCACACTGATGGACCCTGAAGATGACGACTATCTGATTGCCCGTGTTGTGGTTATTTGTAGTCTTGCTGTGGACATGTTAGGTCTTATGCAGGGTACTTTCAATTAGATGGGTCTTGTTGTAATGTATCTTTTAAATATATAACAGTTTTTCGTATTCTTCATGTTTGATTTCTACTCGAATTCTTTATCAACACACAAACCATAAAATAAAATAAAACAAGAGACATCATTGAAAAGTACAACATTGTTTACATGAACCAGTTTATAAAACCTGGGGCGTTACATTATCCCCCTGTTAAAAGAATTGCGTCCCCGTAATTCGATCGGCATACAAACACTGACTTACTCACGCAGCTTCTCTGACACCCTTGGTGATGTCCCTTTACCTCCAAGGCCCATGGAAGAAGTTACTATTCAACTCAATCCCCAGGGATGAACAGAGCTTGTGGGTCTCCTCTTCCCAAATACATTTTTGGAAAAGTGGATCGTGATTGAAGCCAAGCTCCCGTTTGATACAGGAAGTTTTCCAGAGATGGGAACGAGTGACATCAAGCTTCGCGACATCCGCTTGGATTTGGTTCCAAAAGATCTCTCGAACCATTTCATAATTGAAGGATTCTAGGAATGATCCAAAATCGCAGAGCTCCCCAAGAATGCTGAAGCACAGGATTTGGTACATAAAGACTGCGCGGAAGTCCAACTGCTTTGCAGCTTTTCCAAATGCCGGGAAGGCCAACCATTTATTGTTCATAGTGAAACACAGGAAAAGTCCCTCATAGTACTTTCCTTTCTTTTTATAATTCTCAAACAGCGCACTAGCCATTAGGTTATACACAACTTCTGACCCTCAATAGATTTGAAGGACATTCGAGCTTTTCGATATTTCATAGAGGGTTTTGCACGTGAGTCGTAAGTTAAAAAAAGGTTGGTAACATGTTGAGCAGGATTTTTCTACAATAGTCTCTATGAATTATGTACGGAGAGTCAAGAGTCTAGGCGTGGTTCGCTGTCTTGCCATCTGAGAAGTTTAAGAAAAAACCCTACTTAGTAAAACATTATTAATGTTTTTGTGTTGTCCTAATTTTCCAAGGATGCCTAAAACATTCCTCTGATACCAACTATAACGCCCTGACCCCGGTAGCCCGGTGTCGGCGCTTCGGTTATGGTGTGTAATTTATTTCTCACAAATGAAACAAATAAGTCACACATCATAACCGATCAGGAGGAGCTTTCTGGTTTAGATCCTGGAGAATCAGGGGCAACAGCTTTGCTTCTTCATTTTCTGAGCTAGGAACAAACATCCAAGTCTAAGAAATGCTCTATCATCCTGAAAAAAAAATTATCATAAAACATAGGGTGAGTATTGAAATACTCAGTAAGGGGTGTTTGAAAATACTTAAATACATCTTTTGAATACTACGTTGAAGAAAAAATACTTTTCCATAAATAGAAAGTTTTCTTAAAAGAAAAACTTCAAGACTAAACAATAGTTGATACATCAGAGTTAAAGTACTTCATACTTATGCACTAGAACACTTAGCGGTAACCCACTTAGTAAACAAGATAAGCATAATAATAAAAAGGAATGGGTTGCACAAAATAAAGTGTCCATAAACAAGAAAAGTGTGTATGATCAACAAGATGAAAATGTCATCAGAGTCGCGCACAAGCGCATCATCTACAACAAATATGCACATTATGACATGATAATTGAAATACAGCATTTGAAATGAAGTTCTGGAAAAGAAACTGGTCATGCATCAACATTGCCATATCATATGTCTTGTGTTTTTTTTATCTGATACTCATAGGTAAGGTTCTATAACCAAGGTTATTCCTCTAATCAGAATATACACTAGGTTGGTCAAAAACAAAGAAATGTATGTTGAAGGACTCATGGTCTCTGTGTCAAGGCCCTGTGCCATGACTTAAGGGCAAAAACCCAATCTGACTATCTCGAGAACTATCGATGCATCGAGGAGCTTACTTTTACCGGTCTCCAATCCGGAGGGCTTACTTTAACCAGTCCCCAACCTGGAGGGTTTTCTTCTTACCGGACCCCATTCCAGGTAGTCCCATACATTTCTCACATGTTGATAGGGTCAGATATTCAAGGTGTCCCATACCACTTTGAATATTTAATTTTCATTTCATATTACCCAATGTGTCCCATACCACTTTGGGTAACACCATTTTCATTTCTCATAACCCAAGGTGTCCCATACCACTTTGGGTAATTTTAGATCTTGGTTCATTATCATGTTGAGTCATATTCATGAACAATATGAATAAGGCAACAATTATATACATGTTACGGCAGATAAAATGGAAAATATGGAATAAAAGCAGGCATGGTTAAGAAAGCATACTATGTGCATATAACAATTATTTAAGCACATAAGATGATGAATGTGTGAGACTTGATCCCAAGGGGTATTAAATGATGAGTTTCCAAAATTCTAGTTCATGGAAAAGAACTACTTGGCATTAAATATTGTACTTCACAGGTCATAGTACTTGCAACAAATCTCCATCCTCTAAGAATTACTGCGGCATGCTTGGTACAAAAATAATAAACACTTGCAATCTTTAAAATTCAGACACTTGGAAATAAACCACTTTAAAAAAATAATACCTTTCATTAATTATTATTCTTCTCTGGTCATAGAATTTGATGTTACACTCTGCTCACTAAAAATCATTGCAACGAGTTTGGTATAAAAATAATAGAGGATTTCTACACATTAACATAACCCTTAAATCCATATCCTTTTATTGCATGTTTAAAACAGGCAAGGGCATATCCTTTTGAAAAAAACACAAATCATTTCAAGGGAGACATTAATCAAGTTCATTGGTGTACCCTTAGACACAGAAATCCAAAACAGCATAGGCAAGTACTAAAATCCTACATGCATAAAAATATTAATAACCATTTCTTGAAACTAGGGTTTTCAGATATTAATCTTAAAAACACATACATACATACATAGGGATATATATACACAATGTATATAAATAGGGTTTCTCATAAATTAAACATGGTTCACTTGAAATCTGAAACCTCTATCAATCTATCATTTACTCAGTTAAAAAAAAGAACAAAACCTTATGGGTTTTAAGTGTTCAAGAAACTGTAAATATATAAAACCTCAACTACCACTATTACATGTTTGCACTTAACACAAAGACCCGGTTCACATCCAATATCATTCTTAGACAAAGTAAGAATAAAAAAACTGATTTGCATTGAAATACATAACTAATAAAATTATATAATTATATATATATAAGGCGTACATAAAAATTGTACAGGTTAGGACTTGTTTTAAAATAACCCCTTTCAAAGGTATAATTATTATCATAAAATAATGAATTATACGGAAATCTTAGAAACATAATTTTTTATGGTTTGCACGGAATATATATATATATATATAAAGTTATAGATACAAGTTTAACTATTAGGCGTATATATATATACCCATGTATATAAAAACGTGAACCGCGAACCATGGGTGGAAAAAAAAACATAAAAACGTGGCACCCTTACCGCTCAAGAGAGGAGCTTGCTGGAGGGAGGCTTGCTGGGTGGCCGGTGAACCAGGAGAAGCTTTGATGGCCGGTGGTGGTCCGGTGAGGTCGCGGCCACTCGGAGATGCTGCGAGGCGATGGCCTGGTGTCCAGCAGTGTAGCGCCGGAACTAGTGTGGTCGTGCACGGGGGTGAGGTGTGAAACTGGAGGTGGTTCGTGGTGGTGAGGAGACAGCGTGGCGGCGGCGAGGCTGGCGTCGCGGTGGCATGGGTTGGCTCTGGAGGTCCCGTTTTCACTGGGGTTTCTCAGTTCTTAAAGGATGACTATTCGGGGAAGGTTAGGCCGAGCCTACGGAGGTGGGTGTGCGAGGTCAACGTGAGCAGTGGAGGGGAGGCGTCTCGGGAAAACAAACAGCTGGTTCGCGGGACCCTGGCGCGAGGTAAAAGAAGACGCGGAGGAAGAAAATACACAATGGATGAGATCCGACCTTGGCATGATCGGATGGATGAAAAAAAAGAGAGTTTTAAAACACAACAATGGCCGGGATCTGTCCCGACTTCGATCGAACGGATGTGGTTGGGGCGCGAGACGGCCTGGGTCGCGTGTTTTAAAAAAAACAGTTTTAATAACAGTTTAAATTATACTCCTTCACATTATATATATATAACCGGTACACTATAATTTGGAATTTCTATGAAACATATTAAGTACTTTTAACTCATAATTTTCAAATCCAAAAATCCCATTTTAGCTTAAGTAAACAAATGATACTATTTGATATAACTATTACTATTATTGTTTTTTTAAAAGATATATTTTAATACCATACTTTTATAACTACTATGATCTTATAACCATTAAAATCCAATTTATAACTTACTTCACTTGTTTATTTATAAAATTATGTTTAAAAGACACCTAGTTTTTCTCTATTTCAAAACACACAGTTTTAGAGATCTGAAAAGATACATTTTTTTTAAATTATTGCTGATACTGCTGTAGACTTGATGTTCGTCATATTTTAAATGAATACCAAGTTTTCCATCATATAAATATCATCATGATCAAAATAGATTCATTTGCAAGAATAATATTTTATTTTTAATACATGAAGATATAATTCTAATATTTTGTATAAAAAAATTGAAATACCATAATATTATAAAAGTGTTATAAGGACAATATTTTATAAAAAAAATAGCACTTAATCCCTTGGAACCCAACGGTCAAAAAAACCTTCATATTCCCTTTATAGGTCCATTATAAAAGCAAGGGGTATGATGTTTTATATTTTTCAAAACACCGGACCCTTGGCGGATGGCTCTCCTCATGCCTCTGGTGCTGAGTACCTGCACGGTGATTCTGGCGGTTATACTTTTCACACTGATGGACCCTGAAGATGACGACTATCCGATTTCCCGTGTTGTGGTTCTTTGTAGTCTTGCTGTGGACGTGTTAGGTCTTGTGCAGGGTACTTTCAATTAGATGGGTCTTGTTGTAATGTATCTTTTAAATATATAACAGTTTATCGTATTCTTCATGTTTGATTTCTACTCGAATTCTTTATCAACACACAAACCATAAAATAAAATAAAACAAGAGACATCATTGAAAAGCACAACATTGATTACTTGAACCAGTTTATAAAACCTGGGGCGTTACATTATCCCCCTCTTAAAAGAATTGCGTCCCTGCAATTCGATCAGCGTACAAACACTGACTTACTCACGCTGATTCTCTGACACCCTTGGTGATGTCCCATTACCTCCAAGGCCCATGGAAGAAGTTTCTATTCAACTCAATCCCCAGGGATGAATAGAGCTTGTGGGTCTCCTCTTCCCAAATACATTTTTGGCAAAGTGGATCGTGATTGAAGCCAAGCTCCCGTTTGATACAGGAAGTTTTCCAGAGATGGGAACGAGTGACATCAAGCTTCGCGACATCCGCTTGGATTTGGTTCCTAAAGATCTCTCGAACCATTTCATAATTGAAGGATTCTAGGAATGATCCAAAATCGCAGAGCTCCCCAAGCATGCTGAAGCACAGGATTTGGTACATAAAGACTGCACGGAAGTCCAACTGCTTTGCAGATTCTCCAAATGCCGGGAAGGCCAACCATTTATTGTTCATGGTGAAACACAGGAAAAGTCCCTCATAGTACTTTCCTTTATTTTTATAATTCTCAAACAGCGCACTAGCCATTAGGTTATACACAACCTCTGACCCTCGGAATATTTGAAGGACATTCGAGCTTTTCGATATTTCATAGAGGGTTTTGCACGTGAGTCGTAAGTTAACAAAAGGTTGGTAACATGTTGAGCAGGATTTTGCTACAATAGTCTCTATGATTTCTGTAGGGAGAGTCAAGAGTCTAGGCGTGGTTCGCTGTCTTTCCATCTGAGAAGTTTAAGATCAAACCCTACTTAGTAAAACATTATTAATGATTTTTTGTTGTCCTAATTTTCCAAGGTTGCCTAAACCATTCCTCTGATACCAACTATAACGCCCCGACCCCGGTAGCCCGGTGCCGGATCTTCGGTTATGGTGTGTAATTTATTTCTCACAAATGAAACAAATAAGTCACACATCATAACCCATCAGGAGGAACTTTCTGGTTTAGATCCTGGAGAATCAGGGGCAACAGCTTTGCTTCTTCATTTTCTGAGCTAGGAACAAACATCCAAGTCTAGGAAAGGCTCTATCATCCTGAAAAAAAATTATCATAAAACATAGGGTGAGTATTGAAATACTCAGTAAGGGGTTTTTGAAAATACATAAATACAGCTTTTGAATACTACGTTAAAGAAAAAAATACTTTTCCATACATAGAAAGTTTTCTTAAAAGAAAAACTTCAAGACTAAACAAAAGTTGATACATCAGAGTTAAAGTACTTCATACTTATGCACTAGAACACTTAGCGGTAACCCACTCAGTAAACAAGATAAGCATAATAATAAAAAGGCATGGGTTGCACGAAATAAAGTGTCCATAAACATGAAAAGTGTGTATGATCAACAAGATGAAAATGTCATCAGAGTCGCGCACAAGTGCATAATCTACAAAAAATATGCACATTATGACATGATAATTGAAATATAACATTTGAAATGATGTTCTGGAAAAGAAATTGGTCATGCATCAACATTTTCATATCATATGTCTTGTGTTTTTTTTATCTGATACTCATAGGTAAGGATTTATAACCATGGTTATTCCTCTAATCGGAATAAACACTAGGTTGGTCATAAACAAAGAAATGTATGCTGAAGGACTCATGGTCTCTGTGTCAAGGCCCTGTGCCATGACCTAAGGGTAAAAACCCAATCTGACTGTCTCGAGAACTATCGATGCATCGAGGAGCTTACTTTTACCGGTCTCCAACCTGGAGGGCTTACTTTAACCAGTCCCCAACCTGGAGGGTTTTCTTCTTACCGGACCCCATTCCAGGTAGTCCCATACATTTCCCACATGTTGATAGGGTCAGATATTCAAGGTGTCCCATACCACTTTGAATATTTAATTTTCATTTCATATTACCCAAGGTGTCCCATACCACTTTGGGTAATACCATTTTCATTTCTCATTACCCAAGGTGTCCCATACCACTTTGGGTAATTTTTGTTCTTGGTTCATTATGATGTTGAGTCATATTCATGAACAATATGAATAAGGCAACAATTATATACATGTTACTGCAGATAAAATGAAAAATATGGAATAAAAGCAGGCACGGTTAAGCAAGCATACTATGTGCATAGAACAATTATTTAAGCACATAAGATGATGAATGTGTGAGAATTGATCCCAAGGGGTATTAAATGATGAGTTTCCAAATTCCAGTGCATGGAAAAGAACTACTTGGCATTAAATATTGTACTTCACACGTCATAGTACTTGCAAAAAATCTCCATCCACTATGAATTACTGCGGCATGCTTGGTATAAAAATAATAAACACTTGCCATCTTTAAAATTCCGACACTTGGAAATAAACCACTTTAAAAAAATAATACCTTTCATTAATTATTATTCTTCTCTGGTCATAGAATTTGATGTTACACTCTGCTCACTAAAAATCATTGCAACGAGTTTGGTATAAAAATAATAGAGGATTTCTACACATTAACATAACCCTTAAATCCATATCCTTTTAATGCAAGTTTAAAACAGGAAAGGGCATATCCTTTTGAAAAAAACACAAATCATTTCAAGGGTGACATTAATCAAGTTCATTGGTGTACCCTTAGACACAGAAATACAAAATAGCATAGGAAAGTACTAAAATCCTACATGCATAAAAATATTAATAACCATTTCTTGAAACTAGGGTTTTCAGATATTAATCTTAAAAACACATACATACATAGGGATATATATACACAATGTATATAAATAGGGTTTCTCATAAATTAAACATGGTTCACTTGAAATCTGAAACCTCTATCAATCTATCATTTATTCAGTTAAAAAAAAGAACAAAACCTTATGGGTTTTAAGTGTTCAAGAAACTGTAAATATATAAAACCTCAACTACATCTATTACATGTTTCCACTTAACACAAAGACCTGGTTCGCATCCAATATCATTCATAGACAAAGTAAGAAAACACGATAATAGAAAATATATTTCCATTTATACTAATAATTTGATTATCAATTTGTTGATCAGAGTTCCCAACAAATGATAGTGTAAATTTACTCTCGACAAAATCGATTGTACATTTTATTCCATTTATAATTTGTAATCTAACCATCATTCATGAATTTAGAATGTCCCATAGACATCACAATAATATTTTTCATTCCCTTTCCCATACCATTTAGTTTCTTATAGGGTAAATCAATTAATTGTCCATTTCATTTACCATTTACATTGTTTGATTAGTTATAACCATTGAAAAAAACATTTTAATATCAATATTAATCATAAATAGAAGTAAAATAATTATTAGAGTCATTTAATGTATGTATTAATAATGATACCTTCTTTTCCATATGTGAATCATTTGGTTGAGCCAAGATTCTCTAAGGTCAAGTTTTATTGAAATACCTCATAATTCATCTTAATTAAAATATGAAGTAATTTAATCATATACCTAGGGAGTGTCAAACCTGGTGTATGGTAAGGTATCATTCAACACGCACTAGAATGCTGAAAAACATATTCTCCAACAACTATTATTAGGGTTATATTCACTACTACTATATTTGGAAATCCACATAACCTATTTTTTTATTTTTATATATGTATTTTCTTCATAAACCCACAGACATATCCTTAAAATAATATTGTATTTTTTTCATCACATAGGAATATATGAGGGTTTTTTGAAAACATTTATATATAAATATTTTCAAAATGTACTAAAATAATCTATGATTCCAAATATAAAAACCCAAGCAATTCATTCTTAAATACTATATCTTATAAATAGGAAAATTCAATTACATCTAAAATATCCCTTCTCTAACTATAATATTTTATTGTCTTTATAAACATCAATAGAAAAACAAATTGGCAAATAAATGATTAAAATTATTTCCTATTAAGTTGTTTAAAATAGAATTATTCATAGATATACAATTCTTTAAATCATTATATATAACCTCAAAAGGGTACAATAATAATGTGTGAGATCATATTTTGTGTAAGGTTAAATATTATGGCATTAAAATAAACATAGAAAATATTTTCCTTAGTCAATGCTCTCAGATCGTACAATTGTAGTTTATTGGGTTCACTCGACATTACATCATTTCCATAGTTTTTTTACTCCAAATACTGTATTATTAGAATATTTATCATATTAAAATAGAAACACTCCACATTCTAGTCCATTTTTCCTCAAGATATACCCTTCTTTACCAAATGATGTGTAGGGTGTGTAACGCCCCGACCCTAGTTACCCAGAGTTGGTGCATTATTACACAACATTGGCATGATCACAAGAAAGATCAAATCTCGAAAGACCAATTGGTTTAGTAGCCTTGGAAACACTAGATATATTCATAAGTCTTACCTTACATAATAAAATGAAAAACTACTACAACAACATATTGTCTCCATAATCCACATTCATATCCCCACATAATATCCTTGCAGGTCATTCATAACTTACTTCTTCACATCCTGGGAAAAATAAAACATAGAAAAGGGGTGAGATCAAATTCCCAGTAAGGATAACAATATAGAAAAACAATCAAAAATAAGCATAAACATTTACGGAAATACATTACTAAAACAAAATCCTTTTAAAATTGAACTTAAACATAGTATGGAAAAGATAAAATGAAATAATGCCATTTACTTGTTCACATGGATATTCTTCTAATCGAATAATCACATGAAATATCAATAACCACTTTCATAATGTTGGAATGCATAATGCCAGACTATCATAACCACATAGCCAAGGCCTCGTGCCAAGACTACAAATAAGATTTGGCCAAGGCCTTGTGCCAAGACACTAGTTTGTCTCATGAGACCTACCGATTCATCGAGGAGCTATAGTGGGCTCCACCCGTCACATATTAAGTCCAATGCATTCCCATATGAAAAGGTTTAAACATAACATAAACATTCGTATTATAACTAGAATACGAAATGTAAATAATTTCACCATAAACTATGAATGGTATAAAAATAGAACATCCACAGTCAAACAAATCACAAAACCTTCAATACAATATATAAGTTTTGTATCATAATAAATCATCTTCAAATAAGCGTAAAATCCATCGAAGGATGTTGACATAGATGAAATGAAAACTCTTTCTAGAGAAATATCTCTTTCTATTTTTGAAATAATTTAAGAGCCATATAAAATAAAACATTTTCTTTGAAGATATTCTTATATTCTTGTAAGTAAAGCTTTGAAGATTTTATAACGGTGGAAAATAGCCGCACCCGCCATATAAGTTAAAAAAACATTCTTACCTTAACTCTGTCGAAAAGGTTAAAAAGGACCTTGTTTTGAAAATGACGGAAAGATTCCTCTTATAAAAAGTCAAACAAGGGTACAAATGACTTTAACCCATATTCTTGTAAATAATAAAAATGTTTTGAAATACATTTTTAAGAAAACATGGATGTGGATGATAAAGAGATCCCAGTAGATTATTACATATAAAGAACCTCGGATAATGAAGAGATTGTGAAATAACCCTTACCTTGTACTTTTCCTTTGTTGGGGTAGGTTAACCTCCTGTATAATGGTGAAATAATTGTTATTAAATTATACAAGAATCATATATATTAATATGATATCATATATGATCTTTTAATATTGATTTGACAATAATATCTTAGTATTATCGTTGTTTCGGGTGTTAACTTACTTGTTTTCTTTTATATGTTTTGTTACGTATGCCATGTTTGTAATGGATAGGTTGTATATTATTAATATCCAGAATGATATCATGTCCTTAAACATCATTTTTAAATAATCAAATGATAATTATACTTGAATGGATACGATGGAGAATGAATCTTATCGCGTTCATGGAGACGGCAGTCCGTACGTACGCACGAGAGACAATATCATTATTTTGATATTAAAATAATATATAAATGGATGTTATATCATATTTACAAAATAAATAACATTTATATTTATTATTTACATGAGTTACACATAATTATTATACCCATACAAATAATAATATATTGAATAACAATTACACCACGACGTAGAGACGGTAAGCCGTACGTACGCATGTATGGTGACATGTTATTCAAAGGGTGGATAGAATACTGAATATGGTTGTACCATATTTATAATAACATCACAGTATATGTGAGATACTGGAGTTATTATTTTAGAATGGCAAGAACAAAGAATGAAGAAGTGGAAGAATAAAGGAACTTGAAAAGGGGTGGTGAAAACATTACCTCTTCTTCGGGTTCTTCCTTTTGATTTGATCAAAATGGCTCCTTAGGTTGGCTTTATGATCAAACTAAGGCCTCTAGGTTGTAGTTAGGGAAGTTGGGAGAGTATTTGGGCAGAGTTTGTCCGAACCCAAAGGCTTTGATGGTGTGAAGAAATGGGAAGGAGGAATGCCCTTTTCTAAGATGGGTGAGGGGCACCTTTGGAAAAGCTAGAAATATTAGTTTATAATAAATTCATATTCGGTTTCTAATGGCTCCAAAGTTGATTATTTAATTGTTAAGGTGGGGATAGGTAGAAAACAACTCAAAAAATAGAATTTAGTTAGGTTTGGGTACATATATTAACCTTATCATTAAGTATTAACTCTACGTTAATTAGTTTCACTTTTAAAATGTCTCCTTGTATTTTTATATAATATGGTCAATAAACTAACTATATACATCCAAGCTACCCCCAAGTGGTCCATTAATGATGAACCTAACATGATATAAGTCTTTTGGACGATATTTAGATTTTTAGGAATTTAATATCAATTAATAATATAATATTGGTTTTAAGAACTCTTTTATGTCAATTTTGACACTATTCAATAGTTGATTTTTGTGAAACTCATAACAGATTGATTACTTCGAAAAAAGTCAGTTAAATCAATCCTAATATATCATATTATTTTATCAAATTAGTTTAATTCATTAAAAGTTTCATATTATATTTATTTGGGTATTTATAATATCAATTATTATAATTTTTCACTATTATAGTAATTAATTCATCATCATTGTGTCATAAGTAAATAAAACTATTTAATGTCTAAAAATTATAAATAAAATATCTCTATGTAGGAAATCATTGTATCTTTATAATGAATATTTATAATCTAAAATCCCACATATATAACCCTATGTAAAAATTGTTTTTCTAAAAGATATATGCTTGTGTCATTTTTGTATTTATTTTAACTTAATTAAAATAAAGTGTCCCTATCACGTACAAGTGGCACCATGGGGTCCCCAAATAGACCCAAAGATGCCTATGGTAGAAAATATATCAACCAATAATGCTAGGACACGTTTTAGGGTAATTTAGTGTTATTATAATATTATTTTTTAACCCTTATTTACCGGATTTACCCTTAACCATGGTAAATAAAATATTTACCGCATTAATTATTCAAAATGACTAAAAATAAAAGTTACCTATTTACACAATTAAGACATCCTGATTCCAAATATGGAATCCATTTTTCTAAATTCAAAACACATAAGTGGCATAAATTACTTTAAAATTAATTCCCGTTGTTAAAACAAAAAGCGTGTTTTTAAGAGATAATAACTATCAAAAGATTGACACTTGTTTATGTTCGGTTTAATTGTAAAATTATGTACAATGACCAACATTATATTAAATGGTAAAAATATATTCTAAATATAATTTAAAACCACTCAAATTCATTATTTATCACTATTAATTATTTTGATTAAAAAAGTTGTTTTTAATTAAAATTTAGTAATTTTCACTATTCATCAAAATTTGAAAGTTATCCGAAAAGTACCAAAATTTCACTTTAGGATAAATTCGATATTCCGAATCCAAAAATGAAGTCCATTTTAAAATATAAAATATATATAATTTCAAAAAGTATGTATTATTATTCATAACGGCTAGTTTGATTGGTTATGGTGTGTTAGAACTCGGTGTTGCGTACAACACACACTATCACATTATTCAAAGAGAAGCGTACCGTAGAAGCTTGGGGTGTTACATTCTCCCCTCCTTCAAATAATTTCATCCTTGAAATTTCTAGAATACTACTGTATGAAAAGACTCGGGTGGTTCTTCATCATAAGTTCCTTGGGTTCCCACGTTGCCTCTTCCATCTTATGGTTTCTCCACAAAACTTTTACCAGACGCGTCGTCCGGTTTCTCAGCACTTGTTCTCTCGTTTCAAGAATCCTGATGGGCTCTTCATAATAAGAAAGATCGAGTTCCAGTTCTAATTCTTCATAGGTGAGTACATGCGTTGGGTCATGCATGTATTTCCTCAAAAGAGATACGTGGAACACATCGTGAACTTTAGAGAGACTTGGCAGCATTGCCAATCGGTAAGCTACAGCCCCAATTCGTTCTAGAATATCGAAAGGTCCAATGTACCTGGAACTCAATTTACCTTTCTTAGCAAAACATGTGACTCCCTTCCATGGAGATACCTTCAGGAAAACATGATCACCGACTTGAAATTCCAAATCCTTCCTTCGATTATCGGCATAGCTCTTCTCTCTACTTTGAGCTGCTTTGATGTGATTTTGGATTACCTTCACCTTTTTCATCGTTTCCTCCACCAGTTCTGGACCAACAAGTTTTTTTTCACCGACGTCATCCCAACAGGTTGGTGTATGACATCTCTTTCCATATAACGCTTCATATGGTGCCATCTGAATACTCGAATGGAAGCTATTGTTATAGGAAAATTCTACCAGAGGTAAATATTGATCCCACATACCCTGAAAGTCAAGTGAGCAAGATCTCAACATGTCTTCTAAGGACTGAATAGTCTATTCTGATTGTCCGTCTGTCTGAGGGTGGTAAGCAGTGCTCAAATGAAGTTCATTCTCTAGGGATTTCTGAAGACTTTTCCAGAATCTTGAAGTAAAACGGGGATCACGATCAGAAACAATCGATAGGGGTACTCCATGAAGTCTCACAACTTCATTAATATATAGTCTTGCTAGACGTTCCAGGGGTAGATCTTCTCTTATAGTAAGAAAATGTGCTGACATGGTAAGACTATCAACAATAACCCATATTTCATCGTTCCTTCTAGGAGTCTTTGGTAGCGCCATGACAAAGTCCATCGTAAAATTGTCTCATTTCAACAATGGTATGGGAATAGGTTGCATTACTCCTCCAGGCTGTTGGATTCCAGCTTTTACTTGTTGACAAACCATACATCTTGACACAAAATCAGCAATCTCCCTCTTCATGTTGTCCCACCAAAAATGTTCCTTCAAATATCAATACATTTTGGTTCTCCCAGGGTGTATAGAGAAATTGGAACTATGAGCATCATCGAGCAATTCCCTTTTTAGATCAGGTATATCAGGAACACAAAGCCTCTTCCCAAATTTCAAAATTCCATCTTCATACACATAGTCTCTCAATCTCCCATCATTCACAGCTTTAATCTTATTTTGAAATTCTTCATCATCGGTCTGAGAACTCTTAATCCTTTCTAGTAAAGATGGTTTGGCAACCATTTGAAAAAGCATTGATGTTTCACCTTCCCTGGTTATTCCCATGTCTATCTTCACTAGATCCATGAAAATTGGATCCCTTTCAATAATCATATTGTTCAAAACTCCATGGTCTTTTCTAATCAAAGCATCTACCACCTTGTTTACTTTCCCCGGGTGGTAGTGTATCGTGCAATCATAATCCTTGAGTAATTCAAGCCATCTCCTTTGCCTCATGTTGAGTTCTTTTTGTGAGAAAATATACTTCAAACTCTTGTGATCAGTATAAATATCACATATTTCACCATAGAGGTAGTGCCTCCATATCATCAAAGTAATGATTACAGCTGCTAACTCGAGATCATGAGTAGGATAGTTTTTTTCATGAATTTTCAATTGTCGTGATGCATATGCAATAACTCTATCATTCTGCATAAGGACACAACCAAGTCCTTTCTTTGATGCATCACTATAAATAACGAACCCATCATTCGCAGATGGTAGAGTAAATATATGAGCATTGACTAATCTTCTCCTCAGTTCTTCGAAACATTCTTCACACTCTTTTGTCCAGGCAAATTTAACCCCTTTACGTGTGAGCTTTGTTAATGGGTTAGCCAATCGGGCAAAATTCTGGACGAAACGTCGATAATAACCTGCCAAACCAATAAAACTATGTACCTCAGTTATACTCATAGGTTCTGTCCATTCTTGGATTGCCATCGTCTTAGAAGGATCAACAGAGATTCCATCTTTAGAGACAATATGGCCAAGAAAAGAAATCTTATGAAGCCAGAATTCACACATGCTATACTTTCAATATAATTCATGCCTCCTCAGAGTCATCAAGATGATGTGCAAGTGATTTTAAAGATCTTCATAGGTTTTGGAGTATACCAAGATTTCATCAATAAATACCACCACGAATTCATCGAGATACTCTTTAAAAACTCTATTCATAAGATCCATGAATACAGAGGGTGCATTAGTCAATCCAAAAGGCATTATAGTAAACTCGTAATGCTCGTACCTGGTTCAAAATGTTGTCTTCAGAATGTCTTCCTTCTTCACACACAACTGATGGTATCCAGATCGAAGGTCAATCTTTGAAAAGTATTGAGCTCCACGCAGTTGGTCAAATAAATCATCAATGCGAGGTAGGGGATACTTGTTTTTATCGTTATAGCATTGATCTCCCTGTAGTCAATACATAACCTCATAGATCCATCTTTCTTTTTAACAAAAAGAACAGGGGCTCCCCATGGAGAAACACTAGGGAGAATAAATCCTTTATTACTCAATTCCTATAGTTGTTTCTTTAGTTCGACTAACTCTACAGTTGCCATTCTGTAAGGGGTCTTCGATATAGGCCTTGATCCAGGAATTAAATCAATGGAAAACTCAACTTCTCGTTCTGGAGGATGTCCAGGTAAATCTTGTGGAAATACATCTACAAATTCTTTCACAACAGGTACATCCTCTATTTGAACATTCCTTTCCTCAACCACAATTATTTTATTCTCTTCCTCCCCAATAATTGAATTTAGTTGAGCTATTGATGGTGGATCTAAATAAGAATTATGTGGTGACGATTCTGTTCTAAAGATAAGGTGTTCCTTATCATTATCATCAAGAATCGTAACCTCTTTCTTCTTACAATAAATCTTCGCATCATAGTCCGAAAGCCAGTACATACCGATGATTATATCAAACTCAATCATAGGTATGACGATGAGATCAGCAGATAAAGAACATTTATGTGCTCTAATGGGGACTAATTCACAAAACATTGTTGCAATGATACATCCCATAGGATTTTTAACTGACAACTCCCTTGTTAAATCAAATTGGAAATATCTAATTTTCTTAGCAAACTGAGAAGATATGAAACAATGCGATGATCCAGAATCAAATAATGCATTTGCTAAACATGAGGAAACCATTAAATTACCTGCCACCACGTCTTTCGGAGCTTCTACCTCAGCAGTAGTGATAGCATAAGCCTGGCCTTGATCCCTTGGCCTTTTCTGAGGTAAGTTCTCCTGACGCTTAGGAAATTCATTTTCATAATGTCCCATCTCCCTGCAATTGTAGCACTGAATGTTGGTGGCTTCCTTCTTCCCTTTGCAATCACGAGCTTGGTGGCCTTTTTCACCACACTTGTAACAGACTCCCATTCCCTTCAAGCAATTACCAGGGTGTTTCTTCCCACATTTACCACAGCATGGATATTCAACCTTTCCTTTCTTCCCCTTATTTCCATTCCCAGATTGATCAGCAGGCCTCTTCTTCTCTTGCTTTGCTTTAAAGTCATAAAACTTAGAGAATTCTTTTTCTATCTTGATAGCACATGAGACAATGTCTTCGTACGATGAAAAGGATTGTGAGACTAATGCTCGACAGAGAAATGGTTTTAAACCATCAAAGAAACGATCAATCTTACTTCTTGGGTTGCGTATATAATCACCAGCATACCTTGCTAACCTTGTAAAGTTACCTCATACTTTGTGAAATTCTCATCCTCCTTCTGTCTCAGACTTAGAAATTGACTTTCCATATCTGCTCGATGGTCGCGAGGAAAGTATTTTTCTAAAAACAGATCATTGAACACCCTCCATTCCATATTTGATACTTCATCATCTTCCTTCGTATTTTTAATTAATGACCACCACTGATCAGCATCTCCAGTGCGGCGTTAACTGCCATGATAACTTTTTCCCTTTCATTGATCCCCAAAGCCTGAAATATTTTCTATAGGGAATTTATCCATTGCTTAGCTACTAAGGGATTTGTACTCCCATTGAACATTGGTGGTTGTTGCCTCATGAATCGATCTAACATTGATCCTCCACGCTGTGGATCAGGGTGCTCCATACTGGTAAGGTTATTATTCATAGCCTGAGTAAGTTGTCCCAGTATGGAGATTAGCAGATCGGCACCAGTTGCATCACTAGCTCCACTATAATTATCTTGAGCATGAGGGAAATCCCTACATGGAGTGCGTGCATTGATATGGTTTCCATTTCTTCCACTAGGTGCCATTTCTAAACAATGGCATAAACTAGATCATTTTATGAATCAAAATACATAATCCCATACTTATAAAACACTTAACATAAATTGAACTATTTATGGATATAATCCATCATCATAAAAATGTTTTCTTTGAGGATGTATATACTCATAAACCCTTCATAATGATTTGTAAAGAAAATGAGAGTTATCCTAAGAATATCCCCCAGGAGTGTCGTAACCAAGAGTGCAGCAAGGCCCGTTGTCGTGCACCAGTTCCCGTTCGAGTCTAGCTCAAAGCGGTGTTTTCGGGTTTTACCCCTAGGTACATTTGTGCCAGAGCCGCCTCTACCTGCTCGTATCCAGACAGGGATGTATTGCTCGGAAAACTCACAAAATCTCTACAATACAAAAATTCTATGAAGTTCTTCTATACTAATCCTCAAATATCATCTTAGGTCTACGTGCTCTAATCAGAGTTTATCTAAATCTAGCTTAAAAGGTTTGTATTAAACTTCCTCTGATACCAACTGTAACGCCCCAACCCTAGTTACCCAGAGTCGGTGCATTATTACATAACATTGGCATGATCACAAGAAAGATCAAATCTTGAAAGACCGATTGGTTTAGTATCCTTGGAAACACTAGATATATTCATAAGTCTAACATTACATCATAAAATGAAAAACTACTACAACAACATATTGTCTCCATAATCCACACTCATATCCCCACATAATATCCTTGTAGGTCATTCATAACTTACTTTTTCACATCCTGGGAAAAAAAACATAGAAAAGGGGTGAGCTCAAATGCCCAGTAAGGATAACAATATAGCGGAACATTCAAAAATAAGCATAAACATTTAAGGCAATGCATTACTAAAACAAAAGCCTTTTAAACTTGAACTTCAACATAGTATGGAAAAGATAAAATTAAATAATTCCATTTACTTGTTCACATGGATATTCTACTAATCGAATAATCACATGCAATATCAATAACCACTTTCATAATGTTGGAATGCATAATGCCAGACTATCATAACCACATAGCCAAGGCCTCGTGCCAAGACTACAAATAAGATTTTGCCAAGGCCTTGTTCCAAGACACTAGTTTGTCTCATGAGACCTTCTGATGCATTGAGGAGCTATAGCGGGCTCCACCCGTCACATATTAAGTCCAATGCATTCCCATATGAAAAGGTTTAAACATAACATAAACATTCATATTATAACTAGCATACGACTCACCATAAACTATGAATGGTATAAAAATAGCACATCCATAGTCAAACATATCAAAAAACCTTCAATACAATATAGAGGTTTTGTATCATAATAAATCATCTTCAAATAAGCGTAAAATCCATCAAAGGATGTTGACATAGATGAAATCAAAACTCTTTCTAGAGAAATATCTCTTTCTATTTTTGAAATCATTTAAGAGCCATATAAAATAAAACATTTTCTTTGAAGATATTCTTATAAGCTTGTAAGGAAAGCTTTGAAGATTTTATAACGGCGGAAAATAGCCGCACCCGCCGTATAAGTTAAAAAAACATTCTTACCTTAACTCTGTCGAAAAGGTTAAAAAGGACCTTGTTTTGAAAACGACGGAATGATTCCTCTTATAAAAAGTCAAAAAAGGGTATAAATGACTTTAACCCAAATTCTTGTAAATAATAAAAAAGTTATGAAATACATTTTTAAGAAAACATGGATGTGGATGATAAAGAGATCCCAGTAGATTATTACATATAAAAAACCTCGGATAATGAAGAGATTGTGAAATAACCCTTACCTTGTACTTTTCCTTGGTTGGGGTAGGTTAACCTCGTGTATAATGGTGAAATAATTGTTATTAAATTATACAAGAATCATATATATTAATATGATATCATATATGATCTTTTAATATTGATTTGATAATAATATCTTAGTATTATTGTTGTTTCGGGTGTTAACTTACTTGTTTTCTTTTATATGTTTTGTTACGTAAGCCATGTTTGTAATGGATAGGTTGTATATAATTAATATCTAGAATTATATCAAGTCCTTAAACATAATTATTAAATCATCAAATGATAATTATACTTGAATGGATACAATGGAGAATGAATCTTATCGCGTTCGTGGAGACGGTAGTCCGTACGTACGTACGAGTGACAATATCATTATTTTGATATTAAAATAATATATAAATGGATGTTATATCATATGTACAGAATAATTAACATGTTATATTTATTATTTACATGAGTTACACAACATTATTATACCCATCCAAATAATAATATATTGAATAACAATTACACCACGACGTGAAGACGGTAAGCCGTACGTACACACGTATGGTGACATGTTATTCAAAGGGTGGATAGAATACTGAATATGGTAGTACCATATTTATAATAACATCACAGTATATGTTAGATACTGGAGTTATTATTTTAGAATGTTAAGAACAAAGAAAGAAGATGTGGAAGAAGAAAGGAACTTGAAAAGGGGTGGTGAAAACATTACCTCTTCTTCGTGTTCTTCTTTTTGATTTGATCAAAAGGGATCCTTAGGATGGCTTTATGATCAAACTAAGGCCTCTAGGTTGTAGTGAGGGAAGTTGGGAGAGTATTTTGGCAGAGTTTGGCCGAACCAAAAGGCTTTGATGGTTTGAATAAATGGGAAGGATGAGTGCCCTTTTATAAGAGGGGTGAGGGGCACCTTTGGAAAATCTAGAAATATTAATTTATAATAAATTCATATTCGGTTTCTAATGGATCAAAAGTTGATTATTTAAATTTTAAGGCGGGGATAGGTTGAAAAAAACTCAAAAAATAGAATTTAGATAGTTTTGGGTACTTATATTAACCTTATCTTTAAGTATTAACTCTAAGTTAATTTGTTTCACTTTTAGAATGTCTCCTTCTATTTTTATATAATATGGTTAATAAACTTACTATATACATCCAAGAGACCCCCAAGTGGACCATTAATTATGAAAATATCATGATATAAGTCTCTTGACCGAACCTTAGATTTTTAGGAATTTAATATTAATTAATAATATAATATTGGTTTTAAGAACTCTTTTATGTCAATTTTGAGACTATTCAATAGTTGATTTTTGTGAAACTCATAACAGATTGATTACTCCGAACAAAGTCAATTAAATCAATCCTAATATATCATATTATCCTATAAAATTAGTTTAATTCATTAAAAGTTTCAGATTATATTTATTTGGGTATTTATAATATCAATTATTTTAATTTTTCACTATTATAGTAATTAATTCATCATCATTGTTTCATAAGTAAATTAAATTATTTAATGTTTAAAAATTATAAATAAAATATCACTATGTAGTAAATATTTGTATCTTTCTATGGAATATTTATAATCTAAAATCCAACATATATAACCCTATGTAAAAATTGTTTTTCTAAAAGATATATGCTTGTGTCATTTTTGTATTCATTTTAACTTAATTAAAATAAAGTGTCTCTATCACCTACAAGTGACACCATGGGGTCCCAAAATCGACCCAAAGATGCCTATGGTCGAACATGTATCCACCAATATGGATAGGACACGTTTTAGGGTAATTTAGTATTATTATAATATTATTTTTTAACCCTTATTTACCGGATTTACCCTTAACCATGGTAAATAAAATATTTACCGCAGTAATTATTCAAAATGTATAAAAATAAAAGTTACCTATTTACACAATTTGGACATCCTGATTCCAAATATGGAATCCATTTTTCTAAATTCAAAACACAGAAGTGGAAGAAATTAATTTAAAATTAATTCCCGCTGTTAAAACAAAAAACGTGTTTTTAAGAGATAATAACTATCAAAAGATTGACACTTGTTTATGTTCGGTTTAATTGTAAATTTATGTCCAATGACCAACATTATATAAAATGGTAAAAATATATTCTAAATATAATTTAAAACCACTCAAATTCATAATTTATCACTATTAATTATTTTGATTAAAAAAGATGTTTTTAATTAAAATATAGTAATTTTCACTATTCATCAAAATATGAAAGTTATCAGAAAAGTACCAAAATTTCACTTTAGGCTAAATTCGATATTCCGAATCCAAAAATGAAGTCCATTTTAAAATATAAAATATATATAATTTCAAAAATTAGGTATTACTATTCATAACGGCTAGTTTGATTGGTTATGGTGTGTTAGAACTCGGTGTTGCGTACAACACACGCTATCACATTATTCAAAGAGAAGCGTACCGTAGAAGCTTGGGGTGTTACAGGGTCAATGAAATCCTGGCCCACAAATCACATACTGAAAACTATACATATGTGTACCCCATGATCATAAAACATCTATCGTACCATCAAATAATAAACCATTGAAATGATACGATATTTATAAAAGTTTCATAACCATTATCTAAAATCATACAGATAAATAATAATATTATAAATATTGGATAATATCCCTAATAAATCATATTATTCATTAATTTATGTCATTATTGATTAAATACCATATAATAATACCTATAACGTTTCATGAGGAAAGTTCACTTTTAATTCAAAAATAATTATTTACATTCATGAAATTTCTATAATATTATGGATATGAATGTCATTGAAATTAAAAATTATATATTTATTTTAATAGATAATGATATTTTTATTCATAATGGTGGTGAAAACAGTTTATGAGGTGTATTTCAAAATAAAAAATGCATTCATATTTCTATAAAAATTTAAAATTACAACATTGGGAAAATTATAAGAATATTCATTTTAAATATTGTTATAGAGTCAAATATATTAATATAATAATTTACATAATCATTGTATATTTTAAAAATATTATTTAAAGAATTTAAAACAAAATATAGAAATGTGTGGAATGATTCATAATTGATGAGAAAACAAGTTTTTTTTCCTAGAAAATAATTATTTTTGTATCTAAAGTACATTAAGAGAGAATAATAACGTACAACATATAATATATATAAATATAAATTAGAAAAATAATATATTAAATTTTGTAGATATATGTCATTAAATTTCATCAATCAAAATTTACCCATAAAAATCCTATTAAAATGAGATTGTAACACAAAATCATTACCCCAATACCATTTTCATTATAAAAGCTATAAAATCTTCTATTATAAACTTAAATTTTATTATACTTATATAAAATAAATATAATCATACATATAATATCATACATGTTTTTACTATGACATTGTTTCTGTCATTCCCAACGAATCATTCATTATCACCATCATTTATAGTGTTTACTTCTTTGGTTGACATGTATGCTTTTGTTTAAAAGTTACATAACAAACACTTTATTTATGGTTTATTCATATTTCATTATTAAATAATTATATATATTGTTGACCTCACCTGTTTTGAGAATCCTAACTATGCTTTCACATACTTTGATAATCCCAATTAATGTTTATCTATATTCTAATTCGCTCAATCTATGACATTTTATCTGATAATAATATTAAAATATTCCTCGAGATATATTAATCATTGTTTATCCATGTTTGTATGAGTTATGAAGTAATTCTAACCCAATCAGATATGTTTTTCATAAAACAGATAAGTGTTAGTCACTGATCTGCATATACCTACTGATACAGAGCTACCGGTACTTAGTCTACCGATAGACCTTAGTCTACCGATAGACAGAGTCACCGATATGCAGAGCTACCAATATGTAAAAATCTACTGGTAAGCATAGAACAAGGTCACAAATGCAGAAAGCTATCAATAGAATAAGTATTCCCATAATAAAAAATGGATCTACTAATGTGCATATGTCTATTGATAGACCAGAGCTATCGATATACCAGTGCTACCGATAGACCAAGAGCGACCAATAAACAAAGTTACCGATATAGAATGAAGCTACCGATAGAATGAAGTCACCGGTATATAGATCTACTGATGAAAAGAGTTATTGATACTTAGTAAGGAGTTACCGATGCAAAGAGCTACCGATGCAAAGAGCTACCCATACATGTTCAAAGAGCTACTGATGGAATGTAACTGTTACACAAAAGTCCACCGTACATGTCTATCAACAAGATGCTACTAACGATTGACCAACCAGTCAAAATCTATACTCTCAATACTATTTATTTATTTAGATAATGGTTACATTTGATGTTTTTAATTCCGTTAATGTTATTTAATGATTTTTGTTATCATGTAAGGGAACTGTACCTAGTACCCATGAAAAAGCTAATCATTCCCATTTTCCAGAGCTGAAAGCTATAAAAGGGAACATAAGGACCTAGCTGGATAGAAGATGATAACATGGGGTGTGCATATAGCGAGAATCAAGGAACTAAGAAGGCACACGAAGGTTGAAAAAGAAAACGGCTCAACATCTTTCAAACGTGGTGCATTCACACAAGGCTATATCCATAATCCAAGAGAACTGGATATACACGAAGAAATTATTCTCTAGAGGAGAACAAAAACTACCTCTTGAGTGAAGAACTATAGAAAACACTTCTTTCACTCATGCTGATAAGCTGAACCTGGAACCAAGGTACAAAATGATACTCTGTTTTTTCAGAACAAGAAGCAGAGAAGGACTCCGATGCTTTTTTAACCAATCAAACGAGTCCAGAGCTGCACTGCCAATCACTAAAGATTTTCTAAACTCATTCACACTTATTTTAGTGATTCTTTCACCTATATTTAGAGAAGTGTGAGTATCCTGTGTATTTTACACATACACTGTCTCTTGAGTTAAGCTAAAGGATTCTAAAATCCACATTCAAACTCAATAACTCCCTTGTATCCCACTGTTTTTAGTGGTAGAGGTCGAGTAAGACCTGGACAGCTATGAGCTGTTGTTTATTTTCCCACGTAGAACTGTGGTAGAGGTCTTTGAACCTGAATAGTATTTGCACTGTTGTTTACCTCGATCCAAGGTGTGGATAAATTTATATAAATTGTTTAGAGGACTAAGTCTCGGCTTGAGACTGAACCTCTTAGTTACATCTTCTATGCTTTTTAGTTTAAGTCATAAGTATACTATATATTTCATATTCTACTGTAAAATAATTTGAAATATAATTTTCTTTAATGTTACTTTGATAGTTAAATTTGCAAGTGTTTATAATTATTGTAAACCAGTATGTTAGTTTCAAAAGTCAATTTAATCTTGAGATTAAATTAACTGAGACCTAATCAATCTTTGAGAAACTAATATAAAATTTACACTATGTATAAATTCACTACATTTTAA
Source organism: Viscum album (assembly GCA_963277665.1). Lineage (NCBI taxonomy): Eukaryota > Viridiplantae > Streptophyta > Magnoliopsida > Santalales > Viscaceae > Viscum > Viscum album. The sequence continues at coordinate 1,879,555,263 of OY728148.1, read as the reverse complement.
CATTGTTTTTAAATAGGGAAATTTTTAGAGAATTAGTTTATAACAGAAATTTTAATTAGAACTCAATTCACCCCCTCTTGAGTATCCACTCTGACGAACATTTGGTATCAGAGGTTGTTTTTCAAAATACAATTTTTCAAAACATTATGTTTTTCAACTGTGATTTTAGTTTCATATTTAAGATCTTAAAATTCTATTAGTTCTAAATTTTTCTCTTTAATATATTCTCTAAAATCTAGTTATGGATAATAGACTACAGGGTGCTACTACTAACCAGCCACATTTCTTCAATGCTACCAACTTTGCCTCATGGAAACATAAGATGAAAATTCATTTAGAAAGAATGGGTTTTGATATCTATACTTCTATGGAGTCACAATATAAAATTCCCGAAACTGATAGAACTACTTGTGATGAACCTACAACGACTGCTTACAATAATAATTGTAATGTTATGAATGTGTTGTATTGTGCTTTAGGAGATGAAGAGTTTAATTGAATTTCATTCTTGCAAAACTGCCTATGAAATATTGGATAATTTGAGTGTTTATCATGAAGGAACAACCAATGTTAACGAAATGAGATTAAATACATATACTATTAAATATGATAATATTAAAATGAAAACTGATGAACGTATTTCTAACATGTATCTCAGGATCAATGAGATTGTCAATACTGTGAGCTCTCTTGGAAAGGTTGTTCTAGCAAAGGAACAAATCATGAAAATCTGGAGATTTCTACCAGACCGATGGAGGTGCACTTCTGTTTCAATCATAGAATCATGTGAGATTGGTTCTCTCAATTTTAAATATCTTATTGGTAAATTAATTATGTATGAAGAAGAACTCAATGTGAATAAGGAGGAAGATGATGAACCTAAAAGTAAATCAGTAGCTTTCATGTCTGCTGCTTCAAAGAGAAAGGACAAAGACAAAGGTCAAATACAAGATAAAAGTTCAACAAGTGAAGATTCAGACTCTTATAGTGATGCTGAAATGGCTCAAATATCCAAGAGTTCATGAATTCTATAGGAAAAAGTGAATCTTTAGAAAATCAAACTACAAAGGTAAGTATGAATATAGAGGTAAGTGGAAGAAGGACTGGAAGAAATATAATAAATAAGATGATATAGTCTTCTATGAATGAAAAAGAAAAGGACACATCACGGCTGATTGTGCAAAAATAATATTAAAAAAGAAACATGATTATAATGACAAGAAGTACAAGAACGCTATGAAAGCTACTTGGAGTGCTTCAGAAGACAACACAAGTGAATCTGAAGTTTCTGAATCTGAAAATAATTGTTCCAACATGTTTTTCATGACCAACACATCAGAGGTAGCCTTAGATACTCCTGTTTTAAATTTCTATTATTCTGAAGATGATGCAATTATCTGATTCTGATTATGAAGATATGTCTAATGATTAATTGATTGAATATTGTAACAAGATATAAGAAACATGTAATGAACTTAAGGACAAATATATGTCACTAAAGAAACAGCATGCTCTCACTGCCAATGTTAAATCTACCTTTGATATATAAACAGAAAATAATGCTCAACTATTAAAGGAAAATACAGAACTGAAAATGTCTAATGAGAAACATAGAAAGGACATAGAAAAATTCACAAATGGAAAGGATACTCTAACTCAAATGTTAGGAAATAAATTTTCCCCAAAATACACTACTGTTTTGGGCTACTAACCTGAAACAAGACAGTTCCCTAAAACTCGATTTATTCCTAAATCTGGACAAAATTCTATGTGTTCCAGTTCTAGAAATTTGTATGCTTCAACTAGTTATTCATATTGTTATAGATAAAATAATGTTTATCTTTAAAAATATATTGATTTTATAAATTATATGAGACCCATAAGACAAATCTGGGAACCTAAAGATTTTATTGCTAACCTTTCTGGACCCATGAAGATCTGGGTAGCAAATTCTTTTTCCATCTAAACCTGTTTGGTAGGAAACCTTTTTGAAGAGTTCTCACAAGAAGGTATAGTACATAGATAGTGGATGTTCAAGAAACATGTTTGGATATTATTCATGCTTCAAGAGTCTAATCAATTTTGATGGAGGCCATGTCAGGTCTGTTGATAATTCTAATGGAATAATCACCGGCCTAGGCCATATTGGTAATAGTGATTCAGTTTTAATTTCTAAAGTTTTATTTGTTGTTGGACTTAAGTATAAAATATTAATTATTTCTCAATTATGTGATAATGGCTTTAATGTGATGTTTTAAAATGATTCCTGTTATGTTTTCAACTCTAAATGTTTTTTAGTATTTTTTTTCTTTGAGAAATGAAAATGTTTATGTTGTTGATCTGAATTTTTTAGCTAAGCAAAATGTTACTTGTTAAAATACTTTTTATAAAGGATCTTGGCTATGGAATAGAATATTAGGACACTACAACATCTATTCACTTAGAAAATTGACTAGGAAGAACTTGGTTAGAGACCTTTCTAAACTTGAATTCCCAGATGACAAAGTTTGTAATCCCTGTCAAAAGGGAAAGAAATATAAGGTTTATTTTTAATCAAAGAAATAAGTTTCAACTTCTCAACCTCTCGAGTTGGTTCATATGGACTTGTTTGGATCTTCAAGATTTTCTAGTTTAAATTGGAAGCACTATGTCTATGTCCTAATAGATTACTTTTCTAGATATACTTTGGTATACTTGTTAGCCCATAAAAGTTAAGCTTGTTCATACTTTATTAAATACTCCACGTCTATAGACAACCTTAGTGGACTTAAGACTAAAACCCTGAGAAGTGATCATGGTTGTGAGATTGAAAATCAAGAGTTTGAATCTTATTGCTCACACAATGGCTATAGGCACAAAGTTTCTGCTCCTAGGACATCGTAGCAGAATGGAGTAGTAGAAAGAAGAAATAGAACCCATAAAGAAATTGCAAAAACCATGCTTAATGAGTATGACGAGCCTATTTATTTTTTTGGGAAGAATTTTTGAATACACCTTGTTATATTATTAATAGAGTCTTGATTAGACATGTTCTCAATAACACCCCATATGAACTATGGAATAATATAAAACCCAAAGTTTGTTAATTTAGAGTCTTTGGCTGAAATTTTTTTATTCTCAATACAATGGATAATTTGGACATGTTTTCTTCTAAGACTGATGAAGGAATTTTTATTGGTTTTTTCTAAACTAGAAAAGCCTATAGAGTCTTTAATTTAATAACCAAATGTGTGGAAGAATTTTTTCGCATCAATTTTGATGAAATAGATCCACATGAGCCTAAAACATCTCTTGAAAATCATGAAGAATATTTGATTGTTCTGGACCTTAATGATAAAACACAAGAACCTATTGTAAAAATATCCAGTTCTGGACATATTCCAGAATTTTCTTCTGTTGAACATGAACCAATAGATGAACCTGAAATTTCTAGACCTACCTTTACAAGATCACGTATGATTTTAAAGAATCATCCTTTAGATGTTGTTGTTGGAAATCTTGATAGAGGGACACAGTCTATAGCTTCTTTAAGAAACCAGGTTGAACATCATGCTTTTCTTTCACATCTAAAACCTAAAAATGTCAATGATGTTATCAATGATGAATTTTGGGTAATGGATATGCAAGAAGAGTCAAATCAATTTGAAAGAAACAAATTCTGGGAATTAGTTGACAGACCCAAGGACACTTTAACAATAGGCACTAAATGGGTTTTTAGAAAAAAAGATGATGAATATAGAAATATAATTAGAAACAAAGCAAGGATAGTTGCACAAGGATATAGTCAAGAGGAAGGTATAGACTATGAAGAAACCTTTTCCCCTGTATCTAGATTAGAAGCTATTATTATTTTACTTGCCTATGATGCTCATCTGAATTTCAAGTTATATCAAATGGATGTCAAAATTGCTTTCCTAAATGGTTTTATAATTGAAGATTTTTTTGTTGAACAACCACATGTATTTACTAATCCTCTTTTTCCAAATCAAGTATTTAAACATTATAAAGCATTATATGGGTTAAAACAACTCCAAGAGCATGGTATGATAGGATTAGTAATTATCTTATTTCAAAAACTTTTACTAAAGGGATTGTTGATCCAACTAATTTTATTAAAATAATTTATAAATATGTTTTAATAGTAAAAAATCTATGTTGATGATATTATTTTTGGATATTCTAAACATTCCTTATGTACTAATTTTTCCAAGAGTATGAAAAATGAATTTGAAATGAGTTTAATGGGAGAACATAAATATTTTCATGGATTTCATGTTTTTCAAAATGAAAATGGTATCATTTTGAATCAAAGTAAATATACAAAGGATCTTTTAAAATGTCTTAGTTTGGATAGTATTAAGGAATGTGATACTTCTATGAGTATAGTTTGTAAATTGTATGTAGATGAAACTAGGAAACCAGTGGATCAAACCAATTATAGAGGTATGATTGAAAGCTTACTTTACCTTACTTCTAGTTGACCAGATATTATGTTTAGTGTGTGTATGTGTGCCAGATTTCAATATAATCGAAAAACAATCTCATTTTCTTGCTTTTAAAATAATTTTTAAGTATCTTAAACACACTATAAACTTAGGATTGTTTTACCCAAAAGGAAAATCCTTTGATTTAATGAGTTATTCAGATACTGACTTTGCTGGTTGACAGTTGGATTGAAAAAAGAACATACGGAACATTTCATTTATTGGGAAAATACTTAGTGTCTTGGTGTAGTAAGGAGAAGAATTTTGTAGCTTTGTCCACCTCCGAAGTAGAGTATATAGCTGTTGGTAGTTTCTATGCACATATTTTGTGGATGAAACACACTCTTTTAGACTATGAATATGATTTTATTCATGTTTCTATCAATTGTGAAAACACTAGTGAAATAAAAATTTGGAAGAATCCTGTATCTCACTCTAGGACCAAACACATTGATGTAAGACATCATTTCTTGAGGGATCATTACCAAAAGTGTGATATTACTCTTGAATTTATTGGTACTGAAAATCAATTAGCAGACATTTTCACCAAACCGGTAAGTTCGGATAGTTTATGTTACATTAGGCAAGAGCTAGGAATGATTAACCTTGATCGGTAGGTAACTCACTGATGTGAATACCTCACCGATGTGAATACCTCACCGATGTGAATACCTCACCGATCTGAATACCTCACTGAGTGACTTGTTTTGTGAATGGAAATGAGATATCTTTCTCATCCGTTGGGTGGGCTGAATGCTTGAAAGTTCAACACGAAGGTGTATCTGGATATGTATCAAAATCTATACCACCTACAATTTATATATTTGATTATGAGACATCCTTGGAGGAGCTCACCGGTGATGGAAATCAAAGACAAGTAGTGGCTATTGAAATGGATGGAGAGAACATATTGCTGTTCAAATTTGTTCAGCATGTTTTCATACCAAAGAGATGAAACTTTTTGAATTTAAGATATCAGGATATCTATCTCCTGCATCACTTGAGACATTGTGTAAAACTAAAACTCTGCATATTATCGATGATTCAAATGGAATACATGACAAGGCCAAAATCAAATACTAATTCTCTATTCTTTTCGAAGTTGATCTCTGTGATGATCAAAGTGAAATGGGTAGTTGAGTATCAATATGAGATAGTGGTAGTACAGAATAATTTTTTTTATCACTACCACAGTTTTAAAATACATGAAGATAAATTGGTACCCATGGAGAGGAGAGTGGGTTAATGATAACCAGAAGGTATATGATAAATTTAATTCTGTGGATCATCCTTAAAGACCTAAGGATGTGAGGGATCCCGGTCTAGGACATGATGAAGAAGGACCTGAGTACAATGTTGAGACTATAGAAGAAGAAACTTCTATGGATGATGGAAGAGATCCAGACATTCCACCAAGTCCAGTTGCTGAAATTGTATCTTCAAGAATGGAAAATCTAGTAGAATAAGAGACACCTGCTGATGAGGAAGACCAGCCAGCCCTTGCTCATAAAGAAGAAAAGGATAATGAATCCGAAGACATTTATTCTGTCTGTTTATGTCTGAGTCCATTAATTGGAAGCTCATTTGTGCCTACTGGGGATGTAGTAGGAGAAATGGAAGAAGTTGTACCTAATACAGAGGACCCTAAAGATGTTGCAGAGAAAGAATTGATAGTAGAAGATTCTACTCAGGAAGAAAGGACCATTGAGAATGGCCTTGTTGTAAAAGAGAATGAACCCATTGAGATGGAGTATTAAGCCATGTTTGGAAGTGTGTCAGTGGCTGTAGATATTGAGGACTGGGCAGAAGACCCTTGTTTTGTGATTTTCGGATTATACTATCCTGATTCTGATAATGAGCCATCTTTAAATAGACCAAAAATAATTTATTATGTGGATTCTGAGTTGCTACCTGAATATGTGTTCAGAATGCATGACCTAGAAATTTTGAAGAAAAAGCATATGGACAATTTTGTGGAAGAGACAAGGAAGATTGAAGCTTCACTAGTGTCATCAATCCAATCGATTATGAATGACTCAGTGGCTAGCATATCATCTGAATGAGCACCTATTGTAATTGATCTTCCTGGTATGATCACCAGGGCGGATTTTGAATCCTTAAAGGATGACCTGAAAGAGTCCTTTAGTGATTCTGTTGCTGAGCTGAAGCATCTCATTGTTGAAGAGATTAGTAATTTGGAAAAATCTTTTGAACTTTCTCTTAGTTGTAATTTGTCAACCTTTGTGGTAGAAATAGTGGAAGAATTTACAGACTGCCAAACTCACATTTCTAGACTGGAAGCGGATGTTGAAGCTCTAAAGAAATCGGTTATCTCTTTAGACTCTTACATGAGTTCAAAATATCAAGTAAAAAAGGACATAGCCTATGTCAAAAGTGTTGTAAGCCAGATGGTTTCAGTGTTTGAAGTTTTTAAAACCTCTATGAAAGATCATGTTAAAACCCAGGATTCCCATGTCCAAAATCTTATTAGTGGGTTGACCAAAAACATTAAGGAAACCTTATCTTTCTCTATTAGTTCGCTTTCTTCTAAACCCTCATTGGATTTGATTCAGATTCGAGCTGTGATGATGGAGGAGCTTGGTTCAGCATCAACCAGTGGCTCTGTGGACTCATCTGACCTAGGTAAAGTTGTGATTTCAACTAGAGATTCAGCTAGATAAATAATGAAGACTATCCAAGACTATATGAGAGAAGCTTCTGACTCTCAGAAATAAGTGAAAGAAAAGGTGGACTCCTATTTCCAAAAGTTTTACACCAAGCATCAAATCAACAATCACTTCAAACATCTGTTGGAAAACCTGAAGTTACCTCTTGTCAATCAAGCATTCAGAGAGAAAGTCAGCAAACTAAGGGAATCGACTCCAGCCTTTGACAAATTCATGGGGAACAAGGATGATATAATATCTTCTATAGAGAGAGGAGGATGAATAATTATGGATTTCAGAAATCTTTTTCTGCCTTTCCTGCATGTTAAAGCTAGGTCAGTGATTGTACCTCCTGCTTTACCTGCATCTGCCTCTACTGCTTCTCCTCTTCAAATGACTCCAGCCCAAGCCATTAGAAGCCTTACAACTATAATCACTCAAATAACTCCTCAGTATAGGCCAGGAACAGTGTCTGTGTCTCAGCCTCCAATGACCATTTTGGGAGTTCCTAAGCCTTCACCAGCATCCACACAGTCTGAATCCTCTTATGATCCAAAGGGAAAATCTCACATTGAGGATGTGGATTCAATAGGTGACTAAGATATTTGATATAAATCCCTTGTGTTTTTTTCTATCTATTTACCTTTTTTTCAACATATAATACAATTGGATTTATTTTCATTCTCCTTTTGTACCTCTTCTCTTAATTGTATTCCACATTTTGATTATTACAAAGAGGGATAAATATTATCAAAGTATCAAAGAGGGAGAAATATTCTCAAAGGGGGAGAAATATTATCTAAAGAAGAGCAACCATGCTTTGCCACTCCGATACCATTGCATTTAATTCTACCTCTAATACATTATGGCCTATAATATACTGTTTTCTCTAAGAAAATTGAACTTAATGATATAATCTCCAATACAACTACTCGTTGTTTTAAAACTATAATATCATAAGTTGTGATTCTCAAAAGGGGGGATATTGTTAACCTCGCCTATTTTGATAATCCCAACTATGCTTTCACATAATTTTATAATACCAATTAATGTTTATCTATATTCTAATTCTCTCAATATATGACATTATATCTGATAATTATATTAAAATAATCCTTTGAGATATGTTAATCAATGTTTCTCCATGTTTGTATGAGTTCTGAAGTAATTCTAACCCAATTGGTTATGATTTTCATAAAATAGATATGTATTAGTCACTGATCTGCATATAACTACTGATACAGAGCTATTGGTACTTAGTCTACCAATAGACCTTAGTCTACCGATAGACAGAGTCACCAATACGCAGAGATACCAATATGTAAAACTATACTGGTAAGCATAGAACAAGGTCACCAATGCAGATAGATATCAATAGAACAAGTTTTCCGATAATACATAATGGAACTACCGATGTGAATAAGTCTACCAATAGACCAGAGCTACTGATATACCAGAGCTACCCATATACTAGCGCTACCAATAGACCAGATCTACTGAAAGACAAAGAGAGACCAATATAGAAAGTTACTGATACCAAATGAAGCTACCGATAGAATGAAGTCGCCGGTATATAGATCTACCAATGCAAAGAGTTACCGATACAGAGTACGGAATTACCGATGCATAGAGATATCGATGCAAAGAGCTACTGATATAAGTTCAAAGAGATACCGATGGAAGGTCACTGTTATACAAAAGTCCACCGTACATGTCTACCAACAGAAGGGTACTAATGAATGACCAACCAGTTAAAATCTATACTCTCAATACTATTTATTTATTAAGATAATGGTTACATTTGATGTTTTTAATGCAGTTAATGTTATTTAATGATTTCTGTTTCCATGTCAAGGAACCGTACCTAGTACACATGAAAAAGGTAATCATTCCCATTTTCCGGAGCTGAAAATACAAGGGAAGATAAAGACCTAGCTGGATAGATGAAGAGAACACATGGTGTGCATACAACGAGAATGAAGGAACTAAGTGTTGCGGAATCACCGGGAGACAGAACGACAGAAAACGAGAAAACGAAAGAAAGAAAAGAAACAATGAACACGGCAATTTACGTGGTTCGGGAAAAATCCCTATGTCCATGGGAGAGGCAGAATTTCAATATGATTCGGGAGCACAGAAATTACAAAGGATTTCCAACTACAAAAAACTAGCCTGAAATGGGCTACATATGAAGAAGACGGTCTACTGTTCTGAATAGTAGTCCGCGTTGCAATAGTGATCGACGGCTCACTTTGTCAAAAGTGCTACAGTGTCTGGCAGCTGGCTTTGTCAAAAGCGCTACAGTAAAGTTGACCTCAAAGTCCGCACCGCTACAGTGTCTGTCGGTGTCGGTCGGTCAGCTCCGCTATAGTGGTCGGCATTCGGCCCAACCGGATCGGGCAACACCAATCCAACAATCTCCCACTTATAGCCTGATCCGCAGCCCTGCTATTCTTCGATGGAACTGAGGAAGACAACTTACTTAATCTAAGTTCTTCCTCTTCTTCACTCACCAGTGCCATGCTTTCACAGATTCATGAAATACAAACTGTTTTCCTCTTCTGCTCCCATCAAGTCCTCCATCATTCTGCCTCTCATCCTCCGTTCATCAGTGGAGACCAATAGAGGCACAACAGTGCCTCAGCTTCTGTATCACCATAGGCTTTGTCAACATGTCTGCCGGATTGTTGGTTCCACATATCTTCTGCAAAGTCAGAAACCCATCCTGTATCAAACCTCTGATGAAATGGTACTTCAACTGAATGTGCTTCGTCCGGGCATGAAACACAAGGTTCTTGGCAAGATGTATAACACTCTGACTATCACAGTGCAATACATTCTCATCTCGCTTTCTTCCCAATTCATCCAAGAAGTTCTTCAGCCAAACCATCTCTTTCCCAGCTTCTGTTACAGCAATGTATTCTGCCTCTGTGGTGGATAAAGCCACCACCTTCTGCAATTGTGATATCCAACATACCGCAGTCCCTCCACAGGTAAAAACATAACCCGTGGTACTCCTCCTGCTGTCGACATCGCCTCTAAGGTCAGCATCCACATACCCCTGCAATGATGTTCTTTTCCCAAAGCACATAGATACCTCCTTGCTGCCCTTCAAATACCTCAGTATCCACTTCACAGCTTCCAAATGTTGTTTTCCAGGGTTAGCCATATACCTGCTCACAACTCCCACTGCATGAGCAATGTTAGGTCGAGTACAGACCATGGCATACATCAGGCTTCCCACAGCTGATGCGTATGGAACTTTTGTCATGTACTCCACCTCTTCTTCCATCTTAGGTGATTTCTCCTTTGATAGTTTTAAGTGGCTCACTAGGGGAATAGAGACTGCCTTTGCTTCCAGCATGGTGAATCTTCTCAGAACCTTCCCAATGTAATCAGCATGTGACAACATTAAAGTTCCAGCTGTGCGGTCTCTCTTGATCTTCATTCCCAGAATCTTGCCAGCTTCTCCAAGATCCTTCATTTCAAACTCCTCAGCCAATTTCCCTTTCAGCTCATTAATCCTCTGCATACATGATCCTGCAATGAGCATGTCATCCACATATAGAAGCAATATAATATGTTCATCACCGAAAGACTTGATGTAGCAACACTGATCCATGCCACATCGTTTATATTCATTTTTATACATAAATGAATCAAACTTCTTGTTCCACTATCTCGGTGCCTTCTTCAGTCCATATAAGCTCTTCTGGAGTTTGCACACCAAGTCTTCCTTTCCAGACTCTATATATCCCTCTGGCTGCTACATGTAGATATCTTCCTCCAAATCTCCATGAAGGAAAGCAGTCTTGACATCAAGCTGCTCAAGGTGCAAATCCTCTGACTCCCCAATGCTGAGAACCACCCAGATGGTGGTAAGCTTTACTACTGGTGAGAAGATTTCAGTGAAATCTACTCCCTCCTTTTGTTGAAATCCTTTCACCACCAGCCTTTCCTTGAACCTCCTTTTTCCATCATGTTCTTCCTTGACTCGGTAGACCCACTTATTCTGCAATGCTTTTTTTCCTCTTGGCAGAGGTGTCAGCTCCCACGTGTTATTCTCATGCAATGAGGAAATCTCCTCCTTCATAGCCAGCTCCCACTTGCTCGACTCCTTTAGCTGCATTGCTTCTTCAAAGCATTCTGGTTCTCCACCGTCAGTCAATAAAAGGTAATGCAATGATGGTGAATACCTCTGCACGGGCCTTCTCACCCTTGACGATCTCCTCAACTCCATTGGAGTAGTAGGTTCCACCGGTTCGGACTTCTCAAGCTCAGACACACCTTCAAGCTCCACTTGATTTTTGCATTCTGATTCAATGTTCCCATTTTCATCTTCAACTGCATGGCGATCTTTGTACATGACACCTCCATTGAATACCACATTTTGTCTCCTGATGACCATCTTGTTGACATCATCCCAAAAGCGATACCCAAACTCCTCACCACCATGGCCAATAAAGAAACATTTTTTGGACTTGGCATCAAGCTTGTCCCTTGCATTAGCATCAACATGAACATATGCTAAACTGCCAAAGACTCGTAGATGTGAGAGTTTTACCTCCTTACCAGACCATAGTTCATCGGGTAGACATTCCCCCATTGGCACAGAGGGACTCCTGTTTATGAGATATGCTGCCATATTCACTGCATCAGCCCAAAAGGTCTTGGGTAACCCCGAATGCAGCCTCATGCTCCTGGCACGTTCATTCAGTATTCTATTCATCCTTTCTGCCACACCGTTCTGTTGTGGTGTTCCTGGGATTGTCTTCTCCCACCGAAATCCATTTTCAGAACAGAATTCCCTAAACTCTTGACTGCCATATTCTCCACCATTGTCAGACCTCAAACATTTCAGCTTTACTCCAGACTCGTTCTCCACCATGACTTTCCACTTCTGAAATATCTTAATCACATCAGATTTGTTCTTTAGAAAGTAAACCCATACCTTCCTTGTTGAGTCATCGATGAATGTCACATAATATTGTGACCCTCCGAGCGATGGTACTGGTGCAGGCCCCCAAACATCTGTATGCACCAAGTCCAGCTTTCCGGCCTTCGGTGTTCTGCCTCCTTTTGCAAAGGACACCTTCTTCTGCTTTCCAAAGATGCAATCTTCACAAAAGCCTACTTCCACCGACTTCAGCTCTGGTAGCAATCCTTTTGTTGCCAGCACCTTCATCCCCTTTTCAATGATGTGGCCAAGTCTGTAGTGCCACAGTTGAGAACCTCTGACATCTTCGAGTGATACAGCCATGTCCATGCATGTTTCTGTCATGTTGTACAGGGTGCCAATCTTTGCTCCCCGAGCTATGACCATAGCTCCTCGGGTGATCTTCCATGCACCACCAGTGAACGTGGTACTCAACCCTGCATCATCAAGCTGTCCCACAGAAATGAGATTTCTTCTTAAACCAGGGATGTACCTCACGTTTTCTAGAACCAGAAAGCTCCCACTGTTGGTCTTGATTAGTGCATCTCCTTTCCCCACAATCTACAAGGGCTTGTCATCATCAAGATGCACCTTGCGAAAATTTCCAAGAAACAAAATTTTTCAGGAAACCCTTCTCCGATGATGAATGGAAAGACGCCCCAGAGTCTAAAATCCAAGACTCCATCAGGCTGTCCACGCTAAGTAGTAGCACGTCATCAGTTCCTTCAACTACCGCGTTTGCTCCACTGGTTTCAGGTCCCTTCCGGTTATCTATGCACTCATTCTTGACATGTCCTTTCTTCCCGCATGTCCAGCAGGTAGGACCAGGCCCCTTTGCCATGTCTCTGCTCTTTCCTCTCGACTTCGATCGTCCTCTGCGATTGTCACGTTGTGAGTACCTTCCTCTTCCTTCAACGTTCAAAGCAGAACCAGAGAATCTACCTGATTCTCTTCTTCGAACATCCTCACTACGGATTAGGTCCCTTATATCCTTCAGAGCCATCTTCGTATTCCCCGAAGTGCTGCTCACAGCTGTTACAGTTGCTTCCCAACTTTCAGGTAACGATGATAATAAAACCAGAGCACATACCTCATCACCAAGGTCAATGTCCACCGATGAAAACTGACTTATGATGGTATTGAACTCGTTGATATGATATGCAACAGCTCTCCCTTCAACCATTTTCAGGTTGAACAATCGTCGTATCCAATGCACCTTGTTAGCCGCAGAATGCTTCTCGTACATATTTGTGAGGGCTTTCATCAGGTCCACCATCGTCTTATCCTCTCTGATGTTGAACGCCATGTTTTTTTCCAACGTCAGGCGCACAACACCCAGAACCTGTCGATCCAGTAGCTCCCATTCTGACTTCTCCATTTCCGCTGGCTTCACACCCAGAAGCGGCAAGTGCATATTTTTCTGATAAAGATAATCCTCGATCTGCATCCTCCAGAAACTGAAATCAGTTCCATCGAAGCGATCAATCTTCACTTTGCCTTCATCCAGAGCCATCATTGGAGAATTCCGAACTCTCCCTTTGATACCAGTTGTTGCAGAATCACCGGGAGACAGAACGACAGAAAACGAGAAAACGAAAGAAAGAAAAGCAACAATGTACACGGCGATTTACGTGGTTCGGGAAAAATCCCTACGTCCACGGGAGAGGCAGAATTTCACTATGATTCGGGAGCACAGAAATTACAAAGGATTTCCAACTACAAAAAACTAGCCTGAAATGGGCTACATATGAAGAAGACGGTCTACTGTTCTGAATAGTAGTCCGCGTTGCAACAGTGATCAGCGGCTCACTTTGTCAAAAGTGCTACAGTGTCTGAGGGCTGGCTTTGTCAAAAGCGCTATAGTAAAGTTGACCCCGAAGTCCGCACCTCTACAGTGTCTATCGGTGTCGGTCGGTCAGCTCCCCTATGGAGGGGAAGGGACCCTCTCCATTTGATTCCAACTCTTGACCTCACCCTGTCACTCCATTATCTAACCATAAATTCATCCCTTTCTTCCCTCATATCTCTATTTTCTATAATGTTACTAGTTTTTCGAATGGTTCCCCATAGATCATGCTCTCATTTTTGGAGTTCTCAAGATCCTATTCACATGTGAATATTACACCGATATCTCTCGTCAAACAGAAATGGCCATCAATGGACTCTTTCAACATATTTTTCATTATTTAATGGGGATTGTGGGAACATTCAATGGTGGGACACCATGACAGAAAACATACGATGATACTCTTATATTTATAGAATGACTTGATTTAGTCCTTGGATATAGCCCCTACATCTGTAATATGTTTCATTTCTTCATTCTATGGTGGACCTATAATTTACATTTAAATACTGTTACCGCAATAATGGAAATTTGGGCATGGTTTCCTGAAATACCCTTTCCCTTTAAGAAACCCTTAATTATGAAGATGTTAGGGAACCTTTTTGACCCAATTTATCTTCAAATAATAGGACTATAGCAATGTTTCACTCAATCATCCATGAATTTACATGGAGTTCAATGCCTCTAGACTAGAAAAATGTTCATTTGAATAACCATCCGAAAGTGTTCTGTTACAAAAAGGCTGTTGTATTTGAATTATGGTGTGATTTCTATTCTTTTTTAAAATAGTGGGTCATCCAATATCAGTGTGTTGGAGTGGGAGAATGAGAAATTACCTTAAGCTAGATTCATGGATTGACTGTAGGTTTTTGGAGTGTACTCTTTAAGATGAACATAAAAAACAATACCAATCTATCTATATTAGTGATGCCACATTCACAAGTATATACAAAATATTGGGAGACTTCGGGGGCCGATCATCCTTCAACACTTGTTGCCGATCAACTATCCCCATATGGGAAAATCGACGACAATTTCTCTTAGATATGGACATATCCCGTTCTTTAGGATTGAACTGTCTCACTAGTTGAAAATATAGGATCAGAATTACGGAAATCATGTTTCTGAGATGTCATATTTTATTTCTTCTTGAATATTTAGATGATATATATATATATGATGAAAGCTTTTTCATAAATTAAAATCATAAAATATTAAATTATACATTTTAAATGTGTTTAATATTATTTAGTGATTATTGTAGGAATTTATCATTGATTATGACCTCTAATTAAACATATAATCTTGAAAGGAAAATAAAGTGTCTGATGAGTTGAACTAGAAAAACATGTTAGTTTCCCATTATGAGGATTGAAAATGATCAAATAAATATGGATTTCTAGAATATGGTTCTTTAAATAATGGGGAAATGATATTGATATAAAATTTCATGTTGATGGTTAAAATATTCATGCATGAGAGTATTAAGAATTATTCAGTGGATGATGTGGAATTATGGGTGATGTTGAGAAATGATACTAAGTTAAACCATGATCACTATAGACTTATTATCTTTAAAATTCATGTATTTGTCCCAACAATACCATTGTTGAATGATCTGCGGGATGAAGATCATAATACATCATTATATATTTGTCTCAAAAGTACGAAGCCATGAATATATATATGTATCTATGAAATTATATTTTTAGCGAGATAACATGAAAATGGATGATACATATTATATATCATAATGAATAGTATATCATATGTTTTAGGCTCGGACATATAATTCTTTGTGATTTTTATAAATATTTCCCAAAAATTAATGGAAATGGCAAAGTATAACAATGGTTTTTTTAGTAGACTTCCCAAAACATCATATATCCATAATTATATTTCATTTGTAGTTAATATCCTTATGAAAAAGAACATTTGATTTTTATTACAAAATATTAATCTGTTGTATAAATTAATCGATTATACATTTATGGATTAGATTTCATGGATTACCACTCTAAATTATATCATATATTAAAATGGGGTTTACCATGATGTTTTGGAGAATTAATTAGTAGTATTTGGAAATAGAGTCGACTTTATGTAATTTATATCACCCACTAAATTTATTAAATATGATAGGAATATTTAAAAACTAAAATAAATTCTTAGTGATATATGTTAGTGGGAAATGATTATGTCATTTGAGAATAAAAAAATTATATATTTATTAATGATCAAATAATTGGGGATTAACTAATTTGAAAATCAAAGATGTTGGTTCAGGGTCGAACCAATGAGATAGTGAAATTGATTTTGTTAATATTATATAATTGATTTAATATATACTTTGTTAAAAATCTAATAAAGAAATAAATTTTTTATCAATATCATAAAAATTTCTTTGTTTTTTATAACCAGGACCATGTTCGATTGATTATTAGAAATTAAATTATTTTTCCCATGATTGATGTAAGCGTTGGGATGGAGAGAGATCCTTGTTATTATATCATCCCTTTCACATATTAATTCCATTTTAATATTTAAATTTACATAGTATAATTAATGAATTAATTTTGTCAACAATATTTTTAATCGTGATCGTCTTAAACTTCATAGTTTTTAGGTAGAGTTAATGATGATTTTTTGTTAAATTATATTTGTTTTTTATTATTCACATTATTAATAGTTATGAAATAAAAAATATGTAATATATGTGGAATTAAAATAAAAATAAAACAAAAGTAAACATTAGTGATGAAAATATAAATATTCCACATGAACACTTCCTAATAAAATTAAATTACCATACATAATATGATAATTATCCAATCATATTAGTCATGAGTAGATGACAGAGATGGAATGTGTAATGAAATATTACTGAAGAATATTTTTTGGTGAAGTAATTAATATCTAATATTTTATTCTATCTTATAATTAATTATTTTTAGAACACCCTTATCCCTGTTATTATTGGTGAGGTGGACCTCAAGAATCATTAACATCAACAATTTATCTATTTTAATCTACAAACTCAGCCATGTGTGTCACATGTAATTTATAAAAGGGGATCATACATTTTTTCCAAAAAAATGGTTATTGATAAACATGGAATGTGTCATGGTGCCATGCATAGTTTCTTCCTGAAAAATCATGGTTAACTCACGACTATCGTTTTACTAATTCTTTTCTTCGCCTTATATCCAAGAAGTTTTTTAGGTAATGAGTTATGTTTTCACAATATGAATTGATATTTTCTATTTTTTATCCTTATTTCCATTTCACTATTCATTTTATAGCCTAGATATTCATACATGACCAAACCCATTTCATAGATCTTTATTTTAATCATCAATTTAACTATTTTTATTGATTTTTTTCTTATGAATAATTTTCACCTGTATCATGACATGATAATAGTGAAATTAATATATATATTAAATTTTGAAAATAATAATTAAAATGTTTTTTAGTAAATTATGTATGAATAAAATGGCAACATAATGACTTCCCATACAAAAAATCATTATCTTCTTCAATTATAAAATCTAAAAAACTGAAAAATATAGTCACATCACAATGATTAACATTTAGTTAACAATAAAATAAATGTATTAAATGGATAATTAAAATATTAATCATATTAAGGATAAATTTAATACATATTTAACATTCTAAATAAAAGGTTAATAATGTATATTATAAGTGTAGTGGCCCTCACATTTGCTTGGCCCACTGGATGCTGGTTCGGCCCGGCCCTCCCGGCTGTGCGTGGCCTGCTGGGTCACGGAGTCTCTCAGCCAGCTGGTCGAGCGCTAGGGATTGGTCCCCTAACTAATGATTCAATCCGTTTAGGTGTTCCATGTCGCGGTGCCAGGTGGCGCCGCTTCTCATGTCTGGTCTGCATGGACTTGCCTGTGACAGACCCATGGGCATGGGTCTGCCTTCAGTCGTGGCTCGATGTCACATACATCCACCGTGGCATGCCGCTATAGTGTGTCTCCCTATATAAACATGACCCTCGTTGGCCAGTAGCTCCTTGTCTTCCATGACGCCTTCGGAAACGACATTCCCTTACGGTCAGTGGGTTCCAATCACCGCCTCCCTTGGTCGCTGGTCCCACCGCGTGCCTCCGTCCCACCGTCACATCTTTTTGTCAGCAGCGTAGAACACAACCATAACAGATTCGGCGGTGGGTCTGGGCCTTTTTCATTTTTCCCACACGCTCTATGTTAGTATAAAAACAAGGAAGTATTTTAAAAATGAATAACTCAATGTTAAAAAATAAAAGTCCCCCGACCTTGTAATCGTTAGAAGGCATTGGGGATGAGGAAGAAGTGTCCACATCCATATGTATTCGTCACTGCATGCCTTTTTCCATTAATTCCTCCAATGTTATTCACTCGAAGATTTGTTCTAGCTTAGTGGCAGTCATCATGAAACATCATTATTGGTTCCTATCTTTGGCACCAAAAATTGATGGCCATGATTCTTTTAAATAGAAGGGAGGAGACGATCAACGTAGCACAAAATTAATGAGGTTCATTAATGAGTATAATTAATAAAAATATTTAATTATATCAATGTTGCGGTTGCACATTCATTTCTAATTCTCAATGGAGTGTTTAAAAATGTTTTAGTCAATCCATTAAATGGTTTGACATTGCACTGAGGTCCCACTATAGTTTGTCCATTGTTTTCAAAAAAAATAAACAAATGTTATTTTATTATTCATTTGTAAAGTCAAAAAATTATCTTTTTCATTAGAAACTTTATGGTCTAATTTAAGCTTCCCTTAAGTGAGTCCTGGCAGTCCAGATTCAATGGTTCCTTTAGATTTTTAATTCAAACACCGGTTCAAAAGATTTAATTTTCCTCTCCCACATTAATTGAACATACATTAAAAAAAGTTAAAAAAACAATTATCAGTCACCCTCTACTGGCGTCGGTCGAGGTTAGGTTCTGTCTAAGTGGAAAACGCCCTATAGAGCTCAACGGTACTCTCAAATTTTCAATATGATTTTCCATTTAGAGGTTTATTATTTTACAATAAAATAACAGTTACAGAATTATTTTATTAACGGTCAAAACTAACTTCTACTGGCGACCCACACTGACCACTGTTAGTATCTGGATAAGGAAAGAATACTCTCATGAGTTCATCTTGGGTCTAATATTTTTAAATCAAGTCACCATGCCTATGTTATAAGCATTTCAAAAATAAAATACTTTTATTTAATTACCTTATTTACAATTATGACATTTTTGGGTTTTCACGAAGGAGGCCTACGCCAACTAAATTTAAGTCGCACCTAGGGTAAACCCGCTATCCTAAATGAAAAATTGCCATTGGATTTTTGATATGGGAACCCGTATAAGAGTTATTCCATTTTTTCAGGACAACTGCTCATGTTTGCTTTTTAAAGAATAACAATTTTTCTACGGATCATTATGGGATCTCCAGCCTGGTAATCATCTACCGTCAATTTTTGCAGTCTCATAATAATAACATATAATTTAAAAATTATATTGTAATTCAGGGAAATTACATTATCCCCACCCTAGGTATTTACATACCCGAAATCCAAAACAATGTTAAAATGAACAAATGGGGGTACTGAGCATTAATATGACCCTCTTTCTCTGTTGTTCTCTCCTATAGATTCTTGTGCTTCCTTCCAACATGCACCAGAGGAATTGACCATCCATGAAGGACATGATTCTTGTTGATCGTATACCTTCACTATGAACATTGCAAATGTTTCCCCATTGACATGGATCATCATTCCACAGTTAATTTCATGCGATAGATCTTGCATGTACATCCCCAACAGCGACAAGTGAAAGAAACATCGTGCACCCGATGCATATGTGGATAAAGAGCTATGTGTTATGCCACCTTGCTAACTCCACTCATAAATAGAATATGTCTAATGATCCATGGATATATCTTTCCACTCAAGCCAAATCTCTGCAATCTTTATCTGGGTGAGACCTGTCAGGAGACATAATCTCCATCGTCTAAATCCATGGGACATCATCTCGTATTTTCCTAAAACATCTCTCGGCTCAATGCAATCTTCATATGATCCTAGATGTTCTGCAGCTTCTGAATAGTAGCCCATACAAACTATGGACCTAGAAGTGTTTACTACCTTTGGACTTCCCAGCATAGAGGTGATCTACAAAGTCTCCCGTACAAGGCCTCAAATAGTGGCATGACAACTATGGAGTGATAGCTATTGTTGTATTAGATCTCCACCTAGGGAAAGTGGTTCTCCCAACAGCGTCCAAAATCTTGGACACAAGCACGAAGAATTACCTTCATGGACTATATGGTCTGCTCCACCCGAACATCATTCCGGGGATAAAAAGTTGTGCTCATCCGTGATTGAACCGGATGCTATGATTTCACTTGTTGACAAGCGAGGCATCATGATACGAACTCTACCACTTCTTTATTCATCCCAGACCACCAGTAATAATGTTAGAGGTCCTATTAAATATTAGACACTCAATGATGTACCCCTAAAAGGAATGTGTGTAACTCCCTCAATACCTCCTCACATAGCATCATTGTTACCTTGGTGCTTCCTTTGAAAGGAATGACATTCTCCCCATCATCAGAAAACCCTTCAAGAGACTATTTTAAGGAAATATGATCACTTTCGGCCTCACAGTCAATGTTCCCATGTTGTGCCTCCCGAACACACTGAAGGAGTTGGGGAGTGAATGTCATACACTATAGGTAAGCTGTTCCATCTCGATCCATGAAGGAAATCAGAAACACTAATAGCTACATTGTCGCTTTCGTCAGCAACTTTAGACCAGACCTCTTACTGAGTGCATCTGCTGCTATGTTTCCCTTCCCCAGAGTGTAAACTATCACAAATTCATAGTCCTGGAGGAACTCAAGACATCACCATTCTCTCAGGTTCATGTCCTTATTAGGGAAGATATACCTGAGACTCTTGTTATCGGAGTAAACACTAATAATATAAAACTCAAAACACCAGCTGCCACTAGGCTCTGGTTGGCTGACTCAAGA
The DNA here is from genome assembly GCA_963277665.1 of Viscum album. NCBI lineage: Eukaryota > Viridiplantae > Streptophyta > Magnoliopsida > Santalales > Viscaceae > Viscum > Viscum album. Next base: position 1,879,534,280 of record OY728148.1, on the reverse strand, counting down.
GTGATTTGTTGCACCAAACTATGCATGAGTTTTTCCCATTCTGTCTGGGATTCCTTTTTCACCATCTAAGGAAAACCCCATTCCAATGTTGTAGATATACCACAACCATCTTTTGTAAAACATTAAATAAGAGCATGAACTGTGGATGACAAGTCCATACTCAAACTAACATTGTATGTTCTCGACACCACCACCAAGATGTTTCAACTAAAAATCTTTTTTCAATGTCTAGATCACACCATCAACATAAGTGTGATTATCTAGTCTCCTCTCGTAGGTATCTCCAGACGTAAGCGTCAAGTCAAAGGGTTAACAGAAAACTCTAGGTCTAAAACAAGATTCATGACAAGAAGTAAAGATTAGTACCTGTTCAAATTTATATGGAATCTAGTAGTAGACATAGAAAAAAATTCAAATTATTCCTAGAGCCATTGGGTCACACTATTTGACCGCATGCATCTACCCCCTTCCTATGTCCTCCAGCTCCCTGAGCCTGGTTGGGGCCACATTACGGTGGTGGTTGTAACATGTCGAAATGTATACGACCCCTACTACCCTCCTAGCTACTATTCTATATTTTATACCTTGAATATTCATCTATCCCAATTTTTTCCTCTTCTAGAAACAATTTACACATCCAATTCATAGACACTAACATAAGTTTCCTATTTTTCCACTTATGACATTCAGTTGGTGTATCTGCTCAACCAAATAATTTTCAACCACAAAGGATCTCACTAGAACACTAAAAAAAGTAGGAATACATAGAGGAATAGTTCTAGCTCATATGTCCCTAATCACATACCTCTAGAAGGTCTGATCCCTAAAGCACTAGTCATATCACATTCATTGAGATCCTACAATGGTCGAGATGCCTCAATGAATACTCAGTCACTAATATGTTATCTTCTCAAAAATAAATAATCACATGGGAACAAAAACCCATAAATTTCTAGGGAATGAGACCCCTTCTATGAAGAAGGTTCTCAAGCTATGTCCATGGAAAAGTCACCTCATCATAAGATAGGGGTATTCTAAACCCTGCCATCGGCCTGCTGAGCCATGTAGAACTCTGATTTCTAGGACCGCCATCTGATCTAATGGTGCCCTGGCTATATGGAAACTAGGTCACCACCTCAGGACAGTCCTTAGACACTTGTGAGTCAGGATCACTACAAAACCTGAGGGGTATCTATAAGTCCCCAGCCTTAAACCTTACTTAATCTTGAGTTATCACAAGATTACACGTTGAGGATATTTTCAGGTTTAGAGTTTTAGAGAATTAGAACATAACTATTACATCTCAAAAGATTAAAAAGTAGTCACTTCTACTAAGTTTCCATAAATAAATAAAAAACTCTTAAAAGGAACATGTCTAGTTCCATGTTTTATATAGCATGACATTCCCTTGATCCCATCCTTGACCTTATTCCACATTAAGTCCTGTGAAAAACATTTCAAAAAAACTTGGGGTGAGCATAAAAAGCTCAGTAAGGGATACACAAAGAATGAAAACTGTTAGTTTTTCAAAATCAAGTAAACCATGTATACTCTATCAAAGTAATACCTTCACCTTCATGAAGTTGTAAAAACTCTTCATTGAATAAAGTATCATTACTTACCTTTTTTGTAACCAAAGGATTACCATAAAATCCATAAAAAGAACACATAATATTTATAAAGGTAACTTGGGACATAAACATACTTAAGTGGAATAACCATATGGTCCACTTCCACACATATCACTTAATGGAATAGCTATACGGCCAATTTCCATACATACTTAATGGAATAGCCATACGGCCGACTTCCATACCCAATGCATTGGAGGTTATAACGTAACCACCCGTCCTGGTATTCACGGCACCACCCGTCATATGGTTTATAACGTAACCACCCGTTAAAATGTCCAAGTACTAGTATAAAATCCTAAAACAGAAAACCAATATAAAGGAATGACAACATTTCCACATTTCAATCACAATATATCATAAATATATTGACATAATAGAATCCTTTTTGAAAACCATTTTCAATACCAAAATACATAAAAGAGCATATGGTATTTATTTTATTCTAAAAACATTACGGCTTGTTGAGAAAGCCAAAGACCAAATAATACTCGCGGCGGCGGAAAAGGTCGTTGTCGCCGCGCACATTAAAAGAAACATTCCTTTTTGTCATTTTGTAAAACGCTTCGTAGAAAAAGATTCCTTTTGTATAAAAGTAAAAGTCAAAGGAGGTTATACACCGTATAAAAGAAAGTTGTGTATAAAACGAAATATGCCTCAATGAAAGGAGATTGAGACGAAGTCCCTTACCTCGGGTCCGACTTGACTCGATCGTTCTTTAACGTCCTGAATAATAAACTTGAGTTAATTTATACTTGATTAAGAACCTTTTTAAAGTTCATTATTCCTTTTATATAACTTATTTCCATGTTATAAACATTATGTAACCATTTAAGTTAATAATGTTTGTTTTCTCAATATTTGGTTCTTAAGTCGAAAGTGGACTTCTTACAATTACATGTTGTTCGTGTGGTCAAAGGTTCTTTATATCCAGAATGAAATTCCCGATTTGGATATAATATATATCATATATATCCAGCATATACATGTATTTATAATATTACATAATCATTTAGAGGTAATAAATGAAATGCACCGTTCATGGAGACGGTAAGCCGTACGTACGCATGAACGCTACTTTCATTTCTTTGTCATATTAATGGAATTAAAACTAAATGAGAGGTATGTATATTTTAATTCCAGAATTATATTCATCATTTAGATATATCATTAATTATATATATCCATTATATACATGTACTTTTAATAGTAAATTACATTTGGGGATAAGAAATGAAATGCACCGTTCATGGAGACGGTAAGCCGTACGTACGCATGAACGCTACTTTCATTTCTATCTCATACTTTAATGGAAAGAAATAATAATGATATAGAGGTATATTATAATTCCAGTATAAAATCATATATAATAACTTTAAATCCATCCTTTACACATCCCACATATGGCATTAACGAATCACATCACTTTGAGGGGGCGGTAGTCCGCACTTCCTAAAATGAAGATATCGCGTATACCCATAATGGAAGCCATAAAGGTATGCCCAAAATGAAAAATACATAATCTTAAAGAAAAAATAAACATATTATATATCATATATAAAAATAGTGACATCATAATGGCCACCCTTGAATGTGTTAAATGAGTATTGAACAATCATCGTTTCGGGAGGCAGAATTTCGCCATCCACGGAAACCGTATGTTCTTTAACCATTTTATGTAGTTGTGTGAGAGTGTAGCATGAATAAATCTTATAACAACATTCAAGTATATTGAAGATACTGGTGTTGTTACAAAAGAAGTAATTAAAATGAGTTTAGAGGGTTGGAGAAGCAAAATAAAACAAATGAACAAGAGAGAATGAATTACCTTTAAAAGTGTAACTCCTTTTGATTTGAGCCTAAAGGCTTCCTTTGAAAGGATTATTCCCAAAGGGAATCCTCTAGGATGAGGAGAGGGATGTGGAGAGAGTAAATGGGTAGGGGTTGTCCGAGCCAAAGGCTTGAGGAGTGTGTGAAATGAGGTAGAGGTGGGGGCCTTTTATAAGAGTAGAGGAGGGGCACTTTTGGAAAGTAAAGAAATATTACTTTTTTTGAAAATGTGTTTCGGTTTTAAAAGGTCCCACATTGATAAAATTCGTGGATAAGGTGATAAGGGTTCGAAATCCACTCATCCAATTGGTTTTGGACATGTGTAGTTCATATATTTTACATTATCTTTCCATTTTATTTAAATCATCAAATAATGATGTCATCGCTGCATCATTATTATGTCATAAATAATTTAATTTATTTAATGTCTAAAAATTATAAAACAAATACAATGATGTAGGAAATCGTTTTAGCTTTCCAATGACTATTTATAATAAAAAATATGATCTTAATAACACCATGTAAAAATTGTTTTCGTAAAACATATTATGTTTGTGTCATTTTTACTTTTACATTAAATAAAAAGTTATTTATGTCATTTCCCAACCAAAGTGTCTCCATGGGGTCCCCAAGTTGACCCATGGCTTTTCTCGGTCGGCCATAACACAGCCAATGAGGTTAGGACATGAGTCAAGTTCATTTCATATTATTAATACATTATTTTTACCTTAAACTACACTAATTACCACTAATCGTGATTAAGAAATTAATAAGTTACTATTCACCAAAAAATTATTATAATCTCATTGAACCACATTTTACTTCTTAATGAAAACCATGTATGTCGGATTTTTGAAATTCAAAACGCAATGATGGCAAAATTTCATTTAAACGGAAAATCAGTCTTTCTAAGTACCACTTAGTGGTTTCACTATTCATCAAAAATTTATGTTTTTCAGAAAATTACCAAAAAATCACCCTAAGCTATATTTGATATTACGAATTAAAAAATGAAGTCTATTTTACAAAATTGAAAACATATAAGTCACATTAATTAATTTAATAATTAATTCCCGCTGTCAGAGCAAATAGCGTGTTTTTATGAAACAATAAGTATCAAAAGATTGACACTAGTTTAAGTCCGATTTCAAAGTGAAATTAATTCCAACGACCACTATTGGATTTAATGGTAAAAATATTTTCTAATTTCACTTTAAAACCAATTCAAAATATAATCTAATCATATAAATAAATTATATTAAAAAGAGGTTTTGAATTAAAATACAACATTTTACACTATTCATTAAAAAAATGAACTTTATCCGAAAGGTACCAAAAATTTACACAAAGTAAATTTTGATGTCCTGATTCTAAAGAAGAGTTATATTTGGTCCAATATAATTTATAAGATCAATCAAAACTATATTTAATGACGGTTCTCCGTCAAAAGGTGATAAGTGGACCTTTCGTGAAAATTAGGGTATAAATGCCTAAAATTGAACTCTTTTCGTATTTTAAGCCTTTATCTTTTATTGGGTAAATTTAAAAACATTTAAAAACATATATAATCATATTTTAGTTATTTCTATCCATTCCCGCCAGAACAACGGCTACTCGTTAACTAACATTTAAAATAATATTATTTTATTACTTGTGTGCAACGTAAGTTTTCAAAGAAACTCATCGTTGCGTACCGAGTATGCTATCGAACGTAGAAACCCCTTTTAATTAAAATTAATATTTAATTCGTAAATATTAATAAATATGAAAATTCTTTATTCTTTATTTACCTAGGATGTTACATCCTTCCCCCCTTTTGGGAATTGCGTCCTCGCAATTTTATTCACTTATCAAAATAAGTGGGGGTATTTATCCCTCATAGAATCTTCAGATTCCCACGTTGCCTCTTAAATCACATGGTTTTTTCACAAAACTATTACCTGATGAATCACCTTATTCTGTAACACCTGCTCCCTGTGGTCAATAATCTGGACAGGTTGTTCCTCATAAGATAGGTTCTCTTCCAGCTGAACTACCTCTGGACTCGAAACATGAGATGGATCTGGAATATACTTCCTCAACATTGAAACATGAAAAAAATTGTGTACCTGAGATAAACTCGGAGGTAAATCCACCCGGTATGAAACTGATCCAACTCTCTCCAGAATTTCATATGGTCCAATAAACCTTGGACTCAGCTTTCCTTTCTTACCAAATCTCATCACACTTTTCCAATGAGAAACCTTGAGAAAAACATGATCACCTACCTCGAAAGATAGATCCTTCCTCTGGTTATCCGCATAACTCTTCTGCCTGCTCTGAGCTGTTCTCATGTACTTCTAAATCAACTGATCTTTTCCTACCATCTCTTCTACCAATTTTGGTCCCATCAGCTTCCTTTCACCGACTTCATCCCAAAATGCTGGAGTTCGACACCACTTCCCATATAATGCCTCAAATGGTGCCATCTGTATACTGGAATGAAAACCGTTATTATAAGAAAACTCAACCAAAGAAAGATGTTGGTCCCAACTTCCCTGATAATCCATAGAAAAAGCACGTAGCATATCCTCCAATGTCTGAATTGTTCGTTCTGACTGCCCATCTGATTGAGGATGAAAGGATGTACTAAAATTTAATTCAGTACCCAACAACTTCTGAAGGCCTTTCCAAAAGTTAGAAGTAAACCTGGGATCACGATCCGATACAATGGAGAGAGGAACTCCATGAAACCTGACTATTTCTTTAAGATACAAACGGGAAAGTTGATCAAGAGAGAAAGTATCTCGTATAGCAAGGAAATGTGCATATTTGGTCAAGCGATTAACAATAACCCAGATTGCATTATTACCTCGAGATGTCTTCGGTAATCCAACAACAATGTCCATGGATATATTCTCCCATTTCCACTCTGGAACTGGTAAAGGCTGAAGCATCCCTTTCGGTAACTGCCGCTCTGCTTTAACCAGTTGACATGTCAAACACTTCACAGTAAAATCAGCAATGTCTCTTTTCATTCCATCCCACCAGTAATACTCCCGCAGATCTCTATACATCTTAGTACTGCCCGGATGAACTGAAAATGGAGAACTATGAGCTTCACATAACAACTCTCTCTTCAACTGTGAATCACAAGGCACACATAACCTCTTCCCAAACCTCAAAACACAAATTTATCCAAGAACTCATGGAAAATTTTATTCATAAGGTCCATGAATATAGCAGGTGAATTGGTTAACCCAAAAGGCATAACTACAAATTCATAATGGCCATATCTAGTACGGAACACAGTCTTCGGAACGCCTACTTATTTTACTTTCAACTGATGGTACCCCGACCTCAAGTCAATCTTCGAAAAATACTGAGCTCCCTGGAGCTGATACCACTTCATTCGATGGCCCAACATCTTCTGAAGTTGTTGCAAAGGATTTCACCACCCCTTCCTTCTTGTAGTCCGGCTGCATTCCCCTAGTTGAGTTCTTCGTTGTACACTCGTTTGCATAATGACCCATTTCATTACACTTAAAACATCTTACCGTTGGCTTTTCATTTCCTGCTTGATCATCTTCCTTACAGTTACGAGCAATACGACCAGACTTACCACACCGAAAGAACATACCAGACTTGGATAAACATTCTCCAGGATTCATTTTACCACACTTCTCACATGATGGATATTTGGTTTTCTTACCTCCTTGCTTCTTTGATGAATTCCTCCCATTTTCCTGCCAACTAGACCTCTTATTCTGTTGTTTGTCATAGAACACCTGATCATCGGCAAACTCCATTTCCACCTTCTCCGCACATCGAACAAGTTTTTCATAACTTTTGAACTCACGAGAAGCTAACTCCCTTCGATACTTTGGCTTTAACCGTGAGTAAAAATGGCTTATTTTACTATCAAGATCTCGTATGAAGTTTGGAGCATACCTTGACAATCGAGTGAACTTTTCTTCATAAGCAGTCACTAAATCATCCTCCTGCCTCAGTTCTAGGAACTGTTTTTCCATCCTAAGATGAACCACATTAGGAAAATATTTCTCAAGAAACATACCTTTGAATTCGTCCCAGTGAAGATCCTCAATCTCATCACTATCCCTTATATTTTTCACCATCGACCACCACTGATCAGCTTCACCTTCAAAACGGTAAACAGAAAGACTAACCTTTTGATGTTCTGAACACCCCATGACATCAAAAATCTTCTCTAGTGCTTTAGTCCACCCTTTAGCTTGCACAGGGTCAGATGATCCTCTGAATGATGGGGGCTATTGCCTCATGAAATGTTCCACCACTAATATGTTCCTCTGCAGTTGATCTGGCTGATCTCGTGCATGGATACCACCACCATTTATAGCCTTAGTCAACTGTGCCATCACTGCAACAAACTGTTCAGTTCCGATTCTGACCATCTCAGGTTACTGATTTGGAAGTTTATCTTTCTCCTGATGTCGTCCCAACATAGCTGCTTTGTTTCCTCTGCGGAAAGCCATTCTGAACACAGAAATATCTTAGGCGAAGCAACATGGTAATCCGTAAATGCTATATCATTTCAATCATAATATAATTTAACACTTTTCTAACTCCTAATGTTGTCTAAACCGACCTCTGATACCAACTATAAGGCCCCAGCCTTAAACCTTACTTAATCTTGAGTTATCACAAGATTACACGTTATGGATCTTTTCAGGTTTAGAGTTTTAGAGAATTAGAACATAACTATTACATATCAAAAGATTACAAAGTAGTCACTTCTACTAAGTTTCCATAAATAAATAAAAAACTCTTAAAAGAAACATGTTTAGTTCCATGTTTTATATAGCATGACATTCCCTTGATCCCATCCTTGACCTTATTCCACATTAAGTCCTGTGAAAAAAATTTCAAAAAAACTTGGGGTGAGCATAAAAAGCTCAGTAAGGGATACACAAAGAATGAAAACTGTTAGTTTTTCAAAATCAAGTAAACCATGTATACTCTATCAAAGTAATACCTTCACCTTCATGAAGTTGTAAAAACTCTTCACTTAATAAAGTATCATTACGTACCTTTTTTTAACCAAAGGATTACCATAAAATCCTTAAAAAGAACACATAACATTTATAAAGGTAACTTGGGACATAAACATACTTAAGTGGAATAACCATACGGTCCACTTCCACACATATCACTTAATTTAATAGCCATACGGCCAATTTCCATATATACCTAATGGAATAGCCATACGGCCAACTTCCATACCCAATGCATTGGAGGTTATAACGTAACCACCCGTCCTGGTATTCACAGAACCACCCATCATATGGTTTATAACGTAACCACCCGTTAAAATGTCCAAGTACCAGTATAAAATCATAAAACATAAAACCAATATAAATGAATGATAACATTTCCACATTTCAATCACAATATATCATAAATATATTGACATAATAGAATCCTTTTTCAAAACCATTTTCAATACCAAAATACATAAAAGAGTATGTGGTATTTATTTCATTCTAAAAACATTATGGCTTGTTGAGAAAGCCGAAGACCAAATAATACTTGCGGCGGCGGAAAAGGTCGTTGTCACCGCGTACGTTAAAAGAAACATTCGTTTTTGTCGTTTTGTAAAACGCTTCGTAGAAAAAGATTCCTTTTGTATAAAAGTAAAATTCAAAGGAGTTTATACACCGTATAAAAGAAATTTGTGTATAAAACTAAATATTCCTCAATGAAAGGAGATTGAGACGAAGTCCCTTACCTCGGGTCCGACTTGACTCGATCGTTCATTAACGTCCTGAATAATAAACTCGAGTTAATTTATACTTGATTAAGAACCTTTTTAAAGTTCATTATTCCTTTTATATCACTTATTTCCATGTTATAAACATTATGTAACCATTTAAGTTAATAATGTTTGTTTTCTCAATATTTGGTTCTTAAGTCGAAAGTGGACTTCTTACAATTACATGTTGTTCATGTGGTCAAAGGTTCTTTATATACAGAATGAAATTCCTGATTTTGATAGAATATATATCATATATATCCAGCATATAAATGTATTTATAATATTACATAATCATTTAGAGGTAAGAAATGAAATGCATCGTTCATGGAGACGGTAAGCCGTACGTACGCATGAACGCTACTTTCATTTCTTTGTCATATTAATGGAATTAAAACTAAATGAGAGGTATGTGTATTTTAATTCCAGAATTATATTCATCATTTAGATATATCATTAATTATATATATCCATTATATACATGTACTTTTAATAGTACATTACATTTGGGGATAAGAAATGAAATGCACCGTTCATGGAGACGGTAAGTCGTACGTACGCATGAACGCTACTTTCATTTCTATCTCATACTTTAATGGAAAGAAATAAGAATGATATAGAGGTATATTATAATTCCATTATGACATCATATATAATAACTTTAAATCCATCCTTTACACGTCCCACATATGGCATTAACGAATCACATCACTTTGAGGGGGCGGTAGTCCGCACTTCCTAAAATGAAGATATCGCGTATACCCATAATGGAAGCCATAAAGGTATGCCCAAAATGGAAAATACAGAAGGTTAAAGAAAAATTAAACATATTATATATCATATATAAAAATAGTGACATCATAATGGCCACCCTTGAAGGTGTTAAATGAGTATTGAAAAATCACTGTTTCGGGAGGCAGAATTTCGCCATCCACGGAAACTGTATGTTCTTTAACCATTTGATTTAGTTGTGTGAGAGTGTAGCTTGAATAAATCTTATAAAAACATCCTAGTATATTTAAGATACTGGTGTTGTTACAAAATAAGTAAATAAAAAGAGTTTAGAGGGTTGGAGAAGCAAAATAAAACAAATGAACAAGAGAGAATGAATTACCTTTAAAAGTGTAACTCCTTTTGATTTGAGACTAAAGGCTTCCTTTGAAAGGATTATACCCAAAGGTAATCCTCCAGGATGAGGAGAGGGATTTGGAGAGAGTAAATGGTCAGGGTTTGGCCGAGCCAAAGGCTTTAGGAGTGTGTGAAATGATGTAGAGGTGGGGCCTTTTATAAGAGGAGAGGAGGGGTACTTTTGGAAAGTAAAGAAATATTACTTTATTTGAAAATGTGTTTCGGTTTTAAAAGGTCCCACATTGATATAATTCGTGGATAAGGTGATAAGGGTTAGAAATACACTCATCCAATTGGTTTTGGACATGTGTAGTCCATATATTTTACATTATCTTTCCATTTTATTTAAATCATCAAATAATGATGTCATCGCTGCATCATTATTATGTCATAAATAATTTAATTTATTTAATGTCTAAAAATTATAAAACAAATACTATGATGTAGGAAATCGTTTTATCTTTCCAATTACTATTTATAATCAAAAATCCGATCTTTATAACCCCATGTAAAAATTGATTTCGTAAAATATATTATGTTTGTGTCATTTTTACTTTTACATTAAATAAAAAGTTATTTATGTCATTTCCCAACCAAAGTGTCTCCATGGGGTCCTCAAGTTGACCCATGGATTGTCTTGGTCGGCCATCACACATACAATGAGGTTAGGACATGTGTCAAATTCATTTCATATTATTAAAATATTATTTTTACCTTAAACTACACTAATTACCACTAATCGCGATTAAGAACTTAATAAGTTACTATTCACCAAAAAATTAGTATAATCTCATTGAACCACATTTTACTTCTTAATGACAACCATTTATGTCAGATTTTTGAAATTCAAAACACAATGATGGAAAAATTTCATTTAAACGGAAAATCAGTCTTTATAAGTACCACTTAGTGGTTTCACTATTCATCAAAAATTGAAGTTTTTCAGAAAATTACCAAAAATTCACCCTAAGCTATATTTGATATTACGAATTCAAAAATGAAGTCTTTTTTACAAAATTCAAAACATATAAGTCACATTAATTAATTTAATAATTAATTCCTGATGTCAGAGCAAATAGCGTGTTTTTATGAAACAATAAGTATCAAAAGATTGACACTAGTTTAAGTCCGATTTCAATGTGAAATTAATTCCAACAACCACTATTAGATTTAATGGTAAAAATATTTTCTAATTTCACTTTAAAACCAATTCAAAAGATTATCTAATCATATAAATAAATTAGATTAAAAATAGGTTTTGAATTAAAATACAACATTTTACACTATTCATTAAAAAAATGAACTTTATCAAAAAGGTACCAAAAATTTACACAAAGTAAATTTTGATGTCCTAATTCTAAAGAAGAGTTATATTTGGTCTAATAGAATTTATAAAATCGATTAAAACTATATTTAATGACGGTTCTCCGTCAAAAGGTGATAAGTGGACCTTTCATGAAAATTAGGGTATAAATGCCTAAAATTGAACTCTTTCCATATTTTAAGCCTTTATCTTTTATTGGGTAATGTAAAAACATTTAAAAACATATATAATCATATTTTAGTTATTTATATCCATTCCCGACAGTACAACGGCTACTCGTTAAGTAACATTTAAAATAATATTATTTTATTACTTGTGTGCAACATAAGTTTTCAAAGAAACTCATCGTTGCGTACCGAGTACGCTATCGAACGTAGAAACCACATTTAATTAAAATTAATATTAAATTCGTAAATATTAATAAATATGAAAATTCGTTATTCTTTATTTACCTGGGATGTTACAGTATCTATCACTAAAACTTGTGTATGTCACTGATCCTACATGAGTCCTCTACCGATAGAGGCAATAGTAACTACCGACCAACCGGTAGTGGTATCACTGGGACACTGCTCGAAGGTACCATCTTGGAAAAAATCCTTGTATTTAATCCTCATCACTTTATGAACTGTCCTCAGGGTCACATATTGGAATCCTAGCTGGCTATCTGCATTGAGGCATCTTGATAGAGAATCCTGATGAACCATAAATAATGTGTTATACCTAGTGAGCTGGCTCCAAGGGATAAAAAAGGAAAAATACAATTTCAAAATACACTCAAACTAGTGTTTTTGTGTATCGACATAGAAATTCCAATTCATCATCCTCGTGTATGGATACGTCTACCACCAAAAAAACATTGGACTCCCCGAACTGAAACATGAACTCTGGATACTAAACACCATTGATCCATTGAAATCATAGAATCATATATCTTATGGTAGAACTGACCCATCTGATACCACTTTGTCACGACCCGTCCCCAGGGGCCAATGTCATGACTACCCCAAGCCCCTCTCCCAATGTCCAGGGGATGAAAACTAGCACTGAAGAAGTAAACCTTCAAGTAAGAGGAATTTTCGTGGATAACTGTATACACACACACCCAACCAAGTCCCAAATCACAAAAGGGAAACAACATACAACTAAAAATCTGATTAAAAGTACATCTGGACGTAAAGGTCCAAAATACAAGACCAACTAAAAGAAAAACAACTACAAAAGAAAAAATCTCCGGATCTAGCACACCAAGGATCCTACCTGAAGGGTAGGTACAGCTCATCTCTGCAAATCTCCATGTCAACAGTCACCATCACCCACTGTCCCGTCCTAGCACCCTAAGTCTCAGTCATGGATGTTTTTCATCTTCGCAATACACAATAAGGAGCGGGTGAAGCCCATGTAGGGGTGAGTGTAACAATACCAAATAGGGAATCCAAGACCTCTAAATTTCTATCATAATTACACAATGGAAAACCACAATACAGGATCTCAATCATGAGAACGAAGATAAAGACTCAGCTTAAACCAGGTATACAACCTATTGATTAGGAATAAAGATGATTACTCTTAAGATATATTATTTTATTTCATTAGGATGTTTCAACAACTAAACCATGAAGGATTTGTTCCATTTTCAATCCACACATGTTCATTTGTAACTGAACCACGACAGACCTCTCTATGGTTATTCCTCATCAGGTCGTGCACTGCTAATCCACACATGATTTCTAGAATGATGATCTACACAAGGTCGTATGTCATTGATCCATGACATGCTACTCTAAGTCTAGTCCTCTTCCAGTCGTGCATTGTTGATCCACACAAGGTGGCTAGAATGTAGATTCACACAGGTTCTTATGTCGTTAATTCACGACGGGCCTCTCTATGGCAGTTTCTTGTCTTGTCTTGCATTGATGATCCACACAAGGTTTCTTGAATGGTGATCCACACAGGGTCACTATGATTCTGATCCACATAGGGTCTCAATGGTTTTTATCCAAACATGTTCACTATGATGCTTATCCACATAGGGTTACTATGATGATGATCTACACAGGGTTTCTATGATGTTGATCCACATAAGGTAGCTCTTTAAATGACAGCCAGCCACAGTATTTCCCGCACTCGGTGCAGTTGAGTTCTGCAGAAACTGATCCCCAAGATATTGGTCATTCCTCAACTTCCACATAGTTCCACAATGAAGTAACCCAATGAACAGTCATGTTGTAAGGGTTCTATCGCAATAGAAATCAGGTCAACTGGATAATCGTTCTGTCTGTAATAGGTATTTTAGTGGCTACGGCCCGGTTGGATTCATGTATGATCCATCCCAGCCAAACATCAACATTTCCAGATTCTCTCCTAGGGTATCTCAAAAGGAATGTGTCAGCCTAAGGGTTCCGGTGCAATAGACGATGCATCAGTCAGATGACTGGTCTGTATGATATAGGCATTGTAGTGCCGTGTGCCCGGTGGTATTTGGGTAAATTCTAATCTCACCAAACTCCATCATTCTACAAAACTCACTTGGAGTTTCATAAGTTACGGTTTTCTTGTCCTATGTGTTCTATTTCCACTAATGGTTCCTCAAACAGACATCTGATCTAAGAGATATGCCCCTCTAAGTGAAACTGGCCTCAAGGGAGCCCGAGTCTGGTCCGACCTAGTCCGCTGGGCTCAGCTCTGTTTGGATGGTTTTTGATCCAACCCACTGGCTGATGGATCGGCCCACTGTTCATGGGTTTGGCCGGACCAACCCGGTAGGGTGCGGCCCACCGGGATGTGGAGTCGCTCAACACACTGACCAAGCACGGGGGACCACTACCCTTTTGAATGGATGAAGTTGTTCGGGTCTTCAAATTCATGACTCTAGGTGGAGTTACTTCTCCTGGATGGTCCACATGGACCTGCCCACTATAGACCCATGGGCTCGGGTCCCCCTTCCGCCATGTCTCGATTCCTTGGCGATCCACTGCGGTACGCCACCGCATTGCACCGCCCCACTTCAACGCAGACGGTGTTGGACGACTGCTCCTTATTTTTCATTGTTCCTTTAGGAACCGTTGTTTCTTTGTTGTCGGCGGGTGTAGGTTGTTGGTCCTACTGAGTTCCTCCATCACGCTACCGCAGCTTTTAGTCACCCACGTAGAACGCAACCATAATGGGTTTGGTTGAGGGTTCAGGCCTTGTTCATTTGGAATGCACTCACTGGGTTAATATAAGAACAATGAATCATTTACATAATGAATAAATCATATTTAAACAACAAAAACCCTCTAACTCATAATCTTTGGAAGGCGTTGTGGATGGGGAAGAAGTGTCCACGTCCGAAGGTGTTCGTCGGCGCATGTCATCGCCCGTCGATTATTCCAACGTTCGTCGCTCGAAACTTTGATCTAAGATGGTGGATGTAGTTACAACTCTTCTTTAGAGGTTCTTCTCTATAGTTCCAATATCTCATGCCTGAGCTTCATTAAAATAGATGTTAGGAGAGGATCAACGCACTGAACAATTAATGAGGTTAATTAATGAGTATAAATAATTAACCTCTTTAATTCTCTCAACTATGTGGTTAAACATTCATTTAAAATACTCAACTGTGTGGTTAAAAAAATTATGAGTCAAGCCATTAGATGGTTTGATGTTTCACTATTGTCCCAACGCTGTTTTTTCAATGGTTGCATGAAGAAAAATAGAATAACTAAATGTTATTTTATAATTTTTTTGTAAATTCCAAAAGTTAAAATTTTCATTAAACCCTTGTTAGTAAAAGTTAAGATTACCTTAAGAGAATCCGGCCAATGTGGATTCAACAGTGCCCTCATATTTTTAATCCTAGCATTGTTTCAAAAGATAGAATTCACTGCCCGCACGTTTACTAAATGAACCTTAAAAAAAGTTCAAAAATTTATTAACAGTCATCCTCAGCCCGCACTCATTGAGCATAGGATATTCCTAGGGGAAAAGCACTCAAAAGCTCAAATGTTCTATCATATTTTTAATTCGAGTTGCTGTTTAGTTTTTAAAGATTTTACAATAAAATTATTTTTACTTAATTATTTTAATTACGGCAAAAAACTAACATCCACTGATAGTATATGCCTGTCAATGTTAGTATCATCCTATGAAAAGCATACCCTCAGGTGTTTAGAAGGGGTCTCAGATTTTTAATCTGAGTCACCAATTATGTGTTATAAACATTTGAAAAATAGGATAATTTTATTTAATAATTTTATTTACATTTATGCCATTTTAGGGTTTTCCCACCGGAGGCCTGCGCCGACTAAATTTAAGTAATGCTTAGGGTAATCCCGCCATCCTAAACGCAATGGGGACCTTGTATTTTGGATAAGGGCACCCTGTTAAGAGTTATTCCCCTTTTTCAGGAAAATTTCTCACTAGAGAAGTTTAATGAATAAGAATTTTGTTAACATATCATTATGGGCACTCCGGGCCACAAAATCACATGTCGTTAATTTTCACAGTCTTGTGATAATCTCATATAAAAAAATACAAGAATTTTGGAATATTACATAGTGAATCTGTGATTTTACTACTCGTTCTGCTTGTATCTGCTTCTATAATCTTGCTACTGTGTGTTCTACTTATTTCTAGTTTGGCCAGCAGTGGAGAGAAAGGGTAAAATGAATTATTTAAAAAAAAGAAAAAAATAGTTTTTTCATCAGTTATTTTATAACAAATGTTAATAATATATTCAAGGGGTTGATTACATCGGTTATTTTATAACTGATGTGGTATAGGGTTTTTTGCATCAGTTATAAAATAACCAACATAAAAAATATTCATCGCAAAGTCCTTTAATGTCGGTTATTAAATAACTGATGTGAAAACATTTATCCTGAAGGGTGTTTCACATCCGTTATTTAATAAATGACGTAATATATAATATATTACATCATTTATTTAATAACCAACTAGAAAGGTCTTATAATGAAGGTTTTTTCGGTCTTTAATTTAACAACTGACATAAAAAATTTGTTTCATTATTTATTTACAACATCATGTTTTCTTAACTGACATTAAAGAAAATATTTATAATGTCACTATTATTAACAGTGGCTAAAAAGTGACATAAAAAATTATGTTAATAAGAATTTTTGTACTAGTGGACGTAAAGTCACTAATCTTCTATATTAACACAACCTTCAATATAAAATTATGATATTCAGTTATATCAATTGTTGTCACACCATTTTTTCATAATGAAATTAACTCTTCAATTATTTGTTTCAGAGAAAATCAATATTTTTCTTTCGATTTCCTGGAATTAACTGAGTTAAATATATATTTGGTTCTTTCATCAACATCCAAGGAGGTGGGAAGTAAAGAGTAATGAAAATAGACCCACAAGAATATTGTTTACCATAAGCACCAAATTGAAAAAACAATCATTATAAAGGCCCAATAGTATGTTATGATGTTCTAATGAAAATAAAGGATGTGTCTGGTCAAAATGTTTCAATGAATTTCCATCACATAGATGATTTGAGTATTATGTGATGTAAATATTTGATTTATGCTATGTCATCAATCCAGCTGTGATGTGGGACAACAATAATCATTGTAAATTAAGTGTAATTGGAAAATATCTCAATTTTTTCGTGAGATCTCGGGACATTCCTTCGTGTGCCTCTTTATACCTCAATTTTTCACATGTTTGACAATTAAATAATGATTCATAATCCCCATAATATAATATTAATTAATTTTAACATGCATGGATCTTCTAATAACATAGACACAAATTATGAACCAACATTTTTCTTTCATTGAAACTTACAGGTAATGTATTTCTTTTAGGAAACAATTAATTAATCGAAGATAAAATTTAATCAAAATAACTATTTGACATTACAAAATCTGATTTAATAGCAATAAAATTTGTAACAGCTTCAAGTTACCTCTTCTGGAATCTGGGATATATGCCATCCTCAGTGGTTTTCAACAAATTTTAAAACTAAGAAGGTTCTAGTTCAGTATTAGGAATATCATTCTCAATTGTTGTTTCAGGAATAGTTGGACAAGCTGGATCATTTATTAAATATTAAAATTATGGATCCGGAACCAAAAAAATTGTATTTTATAATGAACCCTTTAGACATTTTTGATAAAAAATAAATTAATCTTTCCAAAAACCGGAATGCAATAGATGAAGTCCAACATTGCCAAACGTTTCATTGTCCTAATATCAAATTTATGACATGGACATTTAATTGGACCTTCATAAACAAATTTTAAAGTTGACGATGAAAATGATATAAAGTCTTCAACACATTAAAAAAAGTAATTATTTAAACAAGGCCCATTTGGTTTTTTATTACTTTTTCAATCATTATCTTGTAACTAATGCTTTCATCTACTTCCCAAGCCCATAGTTATCTAAAAAAACAAAATGAAATCAACTCATACCGATCATTTTGATTAATTGGATATTATTATTAAATTTTACCACCTTGAATTATTTCATGGAATATGATTAGAGTGAGGCACTGGGTTAGCACTGGATTATGTGTCCCAATGAGGTTCAGCGTAGATAAAATAATAATATTTAATAGATTATATAAGACAAATGCTATTTTTTAAAATAATATAATATATATTGAACATTATCTCATATGAGAAATATGAGACCAGTGTTATGTCTGATATGTGTGGTTTATCCTAGACATGACATTAAATAAATGTGTGCCTGTTTTTTAATTACATTGCACACAAGATTAATTCATTTAAATTTTTTATTAATATCTCTTAAAAAAATTAAAATTTATTCCAAACTATGTATCATATGAAAAATTAAAAACCACTGTTGGGTATGGGATATAGGGATTTGGGGTGTACCTTTTGCGTGACCTAAAATCAAACATTATAATAAATATTAGTAATATTTATCATTTATTCATTTTTTTCTTTTTGAAATTTTTTTAAAAAATCACAATTTCTTCAAATAATCAAATTATAAGTAATGTTATTAAAATAACACTAATATATTCTATGTAGTAATAATATTAAAAATTTAATTAAAAATTATTTTAAATTATGTAATAATTATTATTAATCTAATTTTGTATGTATTTATAGATTCTTTTGACATTGTAGATTCTTTACAAATTATTATTATGATTTTATATTCATCGTTAATATTATCTATTAACTAATAATAATAAATCATTTATTGTTAGATATTATAAATTATTTAAATTAATACTATATTTTTAGTAATCGATTTTTTACGAATGTTTAATAATTATTATAATTGTTATATTTTTTAAAAAGGTATTATAAAAAAATATGCTAATTATTATTTACTATGTTTTTATTATTACATATTTATAAATTTTATATTTTTTTCAATAAAAGAATTTTTTTAATGTTTTTTAATATAAAAAATTCTAATAAATAATGTTTAGCTAAAATGATTGCTTTAAATTGATTTCCTCATCATTCTTAATAACAATCATTTCTACTTATATCATAGATTAAATATATATATATATATATATATATATAATGCATCATTAAATCAATTTACATCCAATTTATTTTTACGTGTTTTTTCAAACAAATTAACATATCAAATATATATACAAACATACATGTACACACACATAAGTTTTCATATGATTCATTAATTTTTCAAATTATTAATAATACATTGTAATTAACAATATTATATACTACTTATTATCAATATTAAATGAATAATTATATATATTTATATTTATATTAAATGATATCTTAATTAATATAAATATATCAAAAAAATTATGCCTTTTTTAAACCAGTATACATATTAATTTCATATATACATAGATATAAATAAACATAAATATATAATAATTATCAATAATACTGACTAATTAAGTAGTAATTATTATTAATAATGTAATTATTATTATTAACTAATTAAATTATTATTAAAATTTTATAATTGTTATATATGAGTATATCCTTATTTCATAATTAATATAAATAAATAAAATATAATCTGACTATTCTAAATAAATATACATATCAAATATATATATATATATACAAAACCTTACATGTATTTTTAAAATGTTCATATATTCATATTCAAATGTTGATATATATATATATATATTTATATATTACATGATTTGATAATTAAATATATTTTTACTTGTGTTTTTAAACATATATATCTTTATATATATATATCAAAAATAAATACACACACACACACACGACCAAACATATATATATCAATAATATTTTCTATTTTTTTAATGTTTTTATATATTTGTGTTTATATATATATATATCAAAAGATTACACCATTTTATACAACTTATATATATATATATATTGACATGTTAATATAAATAAATGCGTATATATATATATATGTATACATTAGAATCCTTAAACATTTTTTAAAACATTTATATATTTATGTTTGTATTTATATATATATATATATCATAAACATTACACGTTTTTTTTAAAACATGTACTAATATTTTCACATTTTAATATAAATACAATTATGGGTGTGTGTATATATATGTTAAAAACATTACTTAATTTTTTATATAAATATAAATATAAATATTAATATATATATTAATAAAAATTACACATTTTTTAAAATGATTATAGATGTATACACAGAATTTATTTTTTATATATATTTATAATAAAAAATTTCTCAATTAATCATAATGTGTTAATATGTATTTATATTAAAATATTTATTAATTAATATAAATATGTCAAATAAATTTTGGATTTTCTTTAAATAGATATACATATCAAATTTATATATACATATGTACAAATATATATATAGAAATATATATATATATATATATATATAACAAAAACCAATTTTTTTTTTAAAATACACACACAAACACACACAAACACACACATATATAAACACATACAAATATAAATATTTAATAAACACATGTAAATATATATATATATATATGTACAAATATATATCATAATATAATGGTAAACAAATATATATATATATATATATATATATATACAAATATAAATATAATACACTTATAAATATCAAAATTAAAAATTAAGAATACCTCATAATAAATTAATATAAATTACATGAAGCAGATTACAATGAAAATAGAGATTAATTAAATTGTGTCAATCCTAAATATTAAATAAGGCAAAAAAATCAGATAAATTTTTTAACCTAGGGTTTGATGAAACTAGTATGTTTAACATTCCTTCCAAATATGGAAAAATGTACCAGATTAAAAACAAAATAGATATTAATATATCTGAATCAATCTTAAATAACAAATATATCCTGAAAATCAGATGAACTTCTAAACATGGGGTTTTACAAAACTAGTATATTTAACATTAACCCAAAATATGAAAAAAAAGGATGGAGAACTTGTGTAGAGTCTGTACCTTGATGATCTGAGGTAAAATCACCAAAAAAATGAGAAGAATCAAGATGTACGGAGTTGAAGCGGATTGACTAGCCGGGTAGGGTTTGGTGTGCTATTTTGGATACGGAGGAGAAAGGAGTAGAGGAAGAAAGGGTTGTCACACTAGTGTTAGAATGCCTAGTATTTTTGATAGAATTAATTCCATCTCAAATAGTTTTATGTATAAATTATTTTAAAAAATCACTAATTTATGTCGCAAATATTCCAATGTCGGTGAGAATTTGCAACATATAATGTTATCAGTCCCAAATACTGGTTGTGATTACTTTTCATGATGGACGGCGGGAATGTCTTCCAAAACCATTTGCGACGGATTATTAGTTCTATAGAAAATAATGTTTTTTGCGACAAAATTAATAATATATTGTAAATAATAATAGAAAAGACACTATTTGAGATGGTTCATCTGCCTGTCACAACTATCCCGTCGTAAATGATCAAATTTATAGTACTTGAATGATCAAAGTTGAAGCCGATCAGATTCGATCTTGATGCCAAAGTTGAACATATTAGATCAGATTAGATAGATCCCCTGAATCCAACCAAATTCATTCCTCCAATGTCGATCAAATTTGATCCTCCATGATGAACTAGATTCGATGCACAATGTCATTAATTCGGTTTGTGTCTTCCATCAAAGAATAGTCATGTCACTGTTTGATTATTTTTGAAGAGGATAATTACGTGATGTTTCATGTGACTCTTGTTTTTGATTCATCGATGGGCTAGGGGATAGGGGTGTTCTCTATAGTAGCGAGGAAGATATACTAAATTTGGGGAGAGAAACATCACTCTATATATTAGAAGTGGCAGATTTTTTTCCCATAACCCGATCAACCCGACCCAACCCGACCCCATCTGAGATGGTTTTGGTCAGGGCAAGACTAAACATAAAATAATGTATGACCCGACCCGATCCATCCTGTCCTATTTTAATATGGTTGGGTTCAACAAATACCCCAAACCGACCCAAACCTACCCATGGACACCCCTCCCCTGACAACCCCAACCGATCATGGGGGGAAACAAATCATATATTCTTAGTAGAGTATAAATCATAAAAAATGAAATATATGGACAACATTAGTAATAAGGGTGGGAATATGTATAAATAGAAAATCATGAAGAATACATAACATACGCAGGCGTAATCAAAATATAGGTAATCTTAAAATTTAGCAACAAAAAATAATTTGAACAAATAAACTTATGATCATACATTATCAGTTATTATAATGTATCATATGAACATAAATAACAACAATGTCCATGAATATCATCCTCATTGTATATATATATATATCATATTCATTGGAGATATATATATTTTAAATATATATATATATATATAATTATAAATAAATAAATATTATATATAATTATTAATATATCATTATAAATATATCATTATAAATAAAATTAATACATTTAATATTTAATTAAATTTATTATAATTTTAGAATTATTTATATATATATTATAATTATAATCTTATAAATATTTTTTAAAAAACATTATATATATATATTATTAGAAAAAAATTAATATATCATATTTATAATAATTTTAAATTTGTGTTTTCTAATTAATTTATATAAACAAACATTATTTTTGAATTTAAATATAATAATTTTATATAAATTAATAAATTATTTATTAAAAACGTTTATCAACAATAAGAATAGCGCAGATAAATGTTATAACTTTATCATAACTTTTTTTTAGCACTGATAAAAGTTATCTTTATTGGCACTATTAGCTGTTGCTGTGAAATGTGAGGCTTTTATAAATGTTTTTTCTTATAATTGATAAACACAGAGGCTTCAATTTTCTTGTTCTAGAGTAGTATATATATAGACACATACATATAATAACAATCCCTACACATCCCATAAAAGGGAAATAACCTATTGAAAACACTAACCCAAACGTTTCAAAGTAACTGTGATAAATTATAATGATTTTTTTTTTAAATTTTATAGTATACCCTTCCAATGGCAGCAATAGGGTCTGGGGACGGTGATGTCAGGGTAGGCAGCAACTACAGTGGAGGGCTTTATAGCGGTGGTGGGGTTTGTGGCAGAGGAGCCAACGATGAGGGTTTGAGATGAAGGTGGGTTTGCGGTAGTGGATCAGCGAAGGAGCAGTAGATGAGGGTTTACGGTAGAGGTGGGTTTGCGGTTGAGGAGGAGATCACGGTAGTGGATGAGGTGGTGGAGGAGGGGGTCGGTGGTGGTAGAGGGGGGGCTAGGGCAGTGCATCGGTTGGTGGCATAGGGGTGAGGTTCCGTGACAGCATGAGGGGTATGAGAATGAAGGAGGTTTTTAGGGTTTTTTATAAAACCTGTTAACCCTTTTATCATCGCTAACTAAAAAGCGCTGATAAATATATTCTTTATTTGTGTTAAAATAGAAATCATTGATAAAAAATACATTTATCAGTGCTTTTCGAGTGCTGATAAAGATGTTAGTTTAATAATTTATTGAGATTAATATATTTATTTATAAAATTATATATACGATAAATACATATTCATTTATTTATAATTATAACTAAGAATAAATATATATCTTTAAAATTATAAAATTATAAATTAAATAATTATAAAATTATAAGAAATATACTTATTATATTTTTAATTTTAAAATATATAAATAACCAAAATAATATATATATATATATTATAATATTATAGATATATACAATGATATTTCTTCTAATTTTATAATTATTTATATGAACATATATTTATTTATAATTATAATAATATGTATTGGTTTATAATTATAATTATAAATGAATATATATATATATATATTAATATTTATTTAAAAATTTCTATATTATATCAATTAATATTTCTAATTTTAAATTTTATTAATATATATATTAAATTTATTTATTATCATTTGATAATTATTTAAATATATATGTATTTATTTATAACTATAAATATAAATATTTTTATTTATTTATCAATATTTCCATATATTAACAAATATATTTATTTTATTATATATTACATAATATATGAAAGTAATAAATAATTTTTAAAATAATACTTATTTAAAGAAATGAATTATTATTTATATATAAAACTAACATATATATATAATTATATATTTATTTGTAAATAAATATTTTAATAAATAAATATTTATTTATAGTTGTAATTATAAATATATATATATATATATACATTTTTATATTTAAATAATTGTATAAATATAAAAAATATATTTATAATTTTATAAATGTATATAAATATATTTTTATAATTTTATAATTATTTAAATTTATCTACAACTATCTAGAATTATATTTATAACTATTTTTATTTATTTATAAAAATGTGAATACAAAAATATATAAAATATATATTTATTATAAATTTTTTTAATTGAGTATATTTATATTTATTTAGGAATTATAATTATAAATATTTGTATTTATTTATAAATATTTGTATATATTAACAAATATATTTATTTAATTAATTTATAACTTTATGAGTAGAATAATAAATATATTTATTATAATTTTATAATTATTCAAAAATATATATTTATTTATATATATAATTACAAATATAACTATATAATTTTATAAATATATTTATATATATATATAATTAATATATATGTGTTTATTATAATACAAATATAAATGAAAATATAATTCCAAAATTTAAAATATAAATTATTTTTAAATTTTTTATATACTTATTTGCATAGTTTATATAATTTTATGTGAATATATATTTATTATTGTTATTATTGTTATATAAATCATATTTTAGAATATAAATTATAAAGGGTGCGTACATTAAAGCCCATCACAAGCCCATCAAAAGCCCATCATAATCCCTCCCTCCCATGCATCATTCGGGCCACCCTGCTCGCACGCCAATGGATCCTCATCCATCCATTTTTCATCTTGCACGCTGTCAACCACTGATGTGTCGTCATCTCGGGTAGCACCTCTCGTGTTGATTCACTGCCCCTGCCTTCATCATCACCGGACAGAGCACTGTGGTTTCCCCCGGTTGTCCCATGGCAGCACTTACATTCACAGACTGACACAACCAGTTTGTATTCACCCTCCAGACAAACCCGCATCTCATGCGGAAAACCCCTGCAGCTGGCATCAATCATCATTCGTTTCCCCTACAGATCCCTAGACATCGTCATCTCGGGTAGCATCTCCTAGTGCTGTCATTTCCCCAACATCGTCGTCCCGAGCATCACCTTGTGCCGATCCACCGCCTCTTACGTCATCATCCCTGGATACAGCACCATCTGAGCCCTATTGTTTTTTCATATGAAAAATGTTTAGGTGTTGTTATGATGATGGAAACCATGATGTTGGAATCCATGGTGTTTTTTGTGGTGCAGTTGAAAAGGAGAATGATGATGGGTGATCATCATCATCTATACGGTACCATTCTGTTGTCGGCAGCTGCTTTGGTGCGGCAGATGTTTTTGCATCGCTAGAGCCCCAGAAGAAAGAACGAGTTGCCTTCTTCAACCCATAGAATGCTTTCACCTCCTTTCCCTTGGTCTTGAAATCTGTGTTTTTTGTAGGCCGGTTGGAAAACATTCCACCACCACAACCCCAAAATCCATCTTTCTCTCAAATGGACGATCTCTAGGAGCCGGTTGGTCGCCCCCTCAATCTCCCTACCACCAACTTCCACATAAGAAGTGTAGGCACCATGGGGTGGAAAGGAAAGGGGGTATACAGGGTATGAGGATTCTATTATCTTCATGGGAGTGCTAGACTGGTGGTATACCGACATTGCTATTGCAGGTAACTTTGGTTAGGGAGAAAGTATGGCAAAAAAAGAGGAGCAAAGTGGAGTCCAGATAAGGTATGGTTGAGATGGGGGAGGTCCCAAGTGCTGTTTGGGGGGGATGGAATATCATTATATATAATTCATTTTATTTGGTCACAAAAATAAATGTTGAGAATCATGGAACCAATAAAAATGTTGTGATTTAGGAAAACAATCAAATGTGTTATGAAATGAAAAAATAATGGTCCACGTCATTAATTCATAATTCAAAATCATGAAAATATTTAATGATAAGTTTATTTATTTTTAAATACGTCATTATTCTCTCATTAAATTAGATTTCAACAATAAATAAATCATTCATCTAATAAAAATTGAAAATAATAATAAAACACAGAGACATGAAAAATAGCGGGGAGGGTTTTTTTATTTTTAATATTAATTTAAAGTGTTTATTATTTTTATATTGAGAAGTGGGTGTCTCGAGAGCCAAATGAATTGGCACTCGACACATTTACCCTAGAGGGCCAATTCATTTGGCGCTCTTGGGTTTTTCCCCATGCCGCCCCTCCCTAACCCCATTTATATATATATATATATATTGTGTATATTTATATAATTATATTCATAATTATAATAAACAAATTTATAATTAATATAATAACTAAAATAAATATAATAAATTTATAATTATATTTATTATAATTATATCAATTATATAATTCTAATAAACATATAATTGAAAATATAATAAATATATAATTATAATAAATATTAAATTATAATTATAATAATTATATAATTATAATTATTATTTAGATGTAATTATAACAATTATATAATAATAATAAATATATAATTAAAATATAGCAATTATATAATCGTAATAAATATACAATTATAATTACAATATAATTATAATAATTATATAATTATAAATATATTAATTATATAACTACAGGAATTATATAATTATAAAAAATGTGCAATTAAAATTATTTAATTTTTATAATTATAATAAATAATTATATTTATTAAAGATATATAATTATATTCATTGTAATAATGAAATAATTATTGTAATTGTATATATTTATTATAATTATATTTTTATATATATTATAATAATTTTTAAAATAAATGTACCATAATTATTTTATAATAATTATAATAAATATACAACTATAAATATAATAAAATATACAATTATAATAAATATACAATTATTATAATAAATATACAATTATAATTATAATTGTATATTTATTATAATTATTATAATTATTAAAGGTTTAAATATAATATAATATATATATATATATATCTATAATAATTATATATTTATAATAATTATATTTATTATAATAATTATATAATTATTGTAATTAGTATATTTATTATAATAAATATTATCATACATATTATAATAATTATTATATATTTACACTAAATTGAATTATAATAATTATATTTATTATAATAATCATATAATTACAAAAAATTTACATTTATTTTGACTATATAAATTATATAATTATAAATATAATAATGAAATATTTATAATAAATATACAATAATTTTTAGAATAATTATATAATTATAAATATAAAAATTATATAATTATAATAGATATATTTAATCTAATAATTATATAATTACAATGATTATATATTTATAATAATTATATATTTACAATAATTGTATATTTACAATAATTATATATTTACAATAATAATATAATTAAAATAATTATATAATTAAAATAATGATATATTTATAACAATTATATAATTAAAATAATTATATATTTATAATTATTTTATAATTACAATAGTTATATATTTATTATAATTATATACTAATTATATTTTTATATTTATTATATTTATAATTATTTAATTATTCTAATTACCAAAATGGCTCCGCCATGGATTGACATCCAGGACGCCAAAATTTGTTTAATAAAAAGTAAAGGTGCAACATGACAATGAGGAAATGTTCAAAAGTGAATATTCACACCCGAATAATGATAGAAAATTCCGCATCAATTCACCACTTCATAGGCCAGCTCTGACCTCGTGCTCCACCCAGAGGCACTGGATGACGCCCTCTTTGCCATTGCATTGACTGCATATATGATCTATCCTCTATCATGCCTAATGCATCCTCCACATTGGAGGGCATACCGCCCGCTACCTATTAGTAATCATCCCGATCAACCTTTTTATCCTGGAACGTCGCTGCCTCCTCTGCAACCTACACGGCCCCCTTAGCACTAACATGCAGCTATGCATTCTGTATAACTTCCACCTACTGTGGAGGGGAAACTGCCTTTTCCTTATCAGGGGTCATCCCTTTAAAGATGCCTCTCCAACTGTAGAATGCAGTAACCTGCTATTTTTGTTGCTTCAAACTGCACTATCATGACCCTCGTTATTAAGCAAGTCAAATTCAGGTGGGTTAATATAGTCTAACATCACCAAAATAATTAATACTAGCTTTATCTATCCCTTGTAATAGATTGGTGGATACTTGAAGCGCGACATCCTTGGATTCACCATCCTGTTTGTGCAACTGGGGGTCATCACCAACATGTACATCAGCCTGTAATGCTTGTTTTTCACTACACTGGATCACATGCTGCAACTCACAATGGAGAAGTGGAGATGTGTCATCCTAGACAACAAGGTCAGAAGGCCCAATATGGGATTCCATTTGACCATCATCTTGAACAATAGGCTCGAAAGACCCCTCAATAGGCCCAATGTCCCTCGGTGCAATCCCAACCAAACTATCCTTGTCTCATAACTCCCCTTCAGTCCATTCGACAGAGGGGACTCTTGTTTTTCTAGACATCACCAGCTCAAGGCCGTCAGCATCAAGCATTTTCAGAATGCCTTTACAGCGAGGAGAAGCCAACACTTCCTGACCAATCTCAAAGTTAACTTTGTCTTGGATAAATGTCTCTCAGTCAGAACCATTATCAACCAATTCGGCGTAGGATTTCCTTGAAGCAGTTGAGCCCCCTACATCACTAGTAGAAACACTCGGGGGAGGCAAAAAAACCTCACCACTACTGACAACAACACCATCATGTTGCGGTGGGTGCATAGGATCCCTACTAGTAGAGGAATTTTCGAAGCCTTATTTATATAACTCAGCAAAGAGGGAAGTTTCCTTCTTCTTGAAGACCATATTCCTAGCATATCCATTACCTAGTTGTACCCTCTTACATTGATCAGTGGAGTGCCCAAGTGATTTACAATGAACACATATTATGTTTCTTCGACATTGATCATGCAAGTGACCAATAAAAATACAACAGTCACAAAAATCATGTAGCCATTCATAATTAATTGAGAGTTCTAGCTTAAAATCACCCATCAAAAGAAACACAATATCAATTAACTTATGGGATACATCAACTTCAACCAGTACACATGAATCAAGACCAAACCTAGAGAACTTAGTCTCTTTATCTACTTTAATAGGAGACCCCACAGTTGGAGAAACATCCCAATAGATTTCTGGATTCCAAAAGAATCAACTAAGGCCCCTAATTCTAATCCATGTTAGTGCAGAAGAACACATAATAAAAAATGGGTCTCATAAGGGATCTCATTAGAGATGAAAAATAAATTCAGGCTTCAACAGGATTGGACCAAAGCCCCAAGAAAATCTCTGATGTTCCTTTGAAGGAAAGACAATATGATACATTCCTTTATTAAGATAAATCAAGTTCCAATCAGTGAAACCCCATCTTTGAAGAAACTGATCCTTGAAATCATCAAGTGTCAAAGGAGAGTACCTCCGCGAGCCTGAAATCTGAGCAAGAAGAGAAAACCAAAACTCCTCGAGACGGTCTTCATGAATCTTTGGATTCACTTCCACAAAAGTTATAGACACATTCTTAGTGATTTTCTATTGTAGGGAGTCTGAGGTCTGATGAAGATTTTAGAAAAACTTACGGCGAGAAGTGAAGGATTTGACACGATCAATCTTCACCTTAGGGTTCTGTCCGTCCCCCTTTTCCGCCTCAATAGTAACTCATACACTACCATCAACTTTGGAAGCCCTCGCCGGAGGAATGAAGACATCATTAGGATTAATGAAACAATGGTGTGGATCCACCAGGAACTAAGTTAGTTAGCACCGATTAAGATCACCAGAAGATCACCACAGAGGGAGAGCCCACATTTTCCCCCTTCTCACATGTCTTAATTATTCTAATTATATAATTATTATAATTCTATATTTATTATATTTATATATTTATTATATTTATAATTATATAATTGTTGTATTTATATTTTTATTATAATTTTATATTTATTATGATCATATAATTTTTGTATTTATAATTATATAATTATTGTAATTATAATTATTATAACTATAACTTTATTATATTTATGATAATATAATTATTATATTTATAATTATATAATTGAGAGAATTATATAATTGCGATAATTATATAATTATTATAATTATATCTTTATTATATTTATAATTATATAATTATTATAGTTATATATTTTTAATATTTATAATTGTAATAATTGTAATAATTATAATAAATATACACTTATAATTATAATTATAATTCTATATTTATTATAATTATTATAATATAATAATTATATATATATTATACAAATTATTATAATAAATATGTAATTGTAATTATATTAAATTTATACAATTACAATAATTATATAATTGTTATAATAAATAAATTATATAATTATAATAAATATGATTATTTATAATAATTATTAAAATTATATAATTATAATTTTACATTTATTATAATTTATAATTATTATAGTTATATATTTATTATATTTTATAATTATATAATTATATAATTATATAATTTTTATAATTGTATGTTAATTATATTTATAATTATATAATTTATGTAATTATAATTGTATAATTATAATAATTATATAATTATTATATTTACAATTATATAATTATTATAATTATTATAATTATTATAATTATTATATTTATATTTATATATTTATTATAAATATACAACAATTATAATTATATATTTAATATATTTATTATATTTGTAATTATAAAATTATTGTAATAATATAATTATTGTAATTATATATTTATTATAATAATTATAATTATATAATTTTTTTAATTTTATAATTATTATAATTATACAATTATTATAATTATTATTAACATATAATTATAACTATTATATATTTATTATAATTAAATATTTATTATAATTATATAATCGTTAGAATTATAGTAAATATGATGATAAATTTATTGTATTTATTTAATCATTATATTTATTATAAATATATTTATTATAATTATAATTGTCATTACATAAATATAATATATATATATATATAGGGGTGGGGATGGGTGGTGTGCGGAGAAAAAACCCAAGAGCTCCAAATGAATTTGCGCTCGATACAACCACATAAAAATAAAAACCCTTTAAATTAAAAAAGAATAATAATAAAACCCTCTCCACTAATTTTTCCCACACGAACAAGTTTAAGTCCTTGCCATTTTGTTTTCTATAAATTTTACACAATGATTAATTAATTAATTGAAATAATGAAACTCTTTTTTAGGAGACTAATTATTAACTACAAATAATGAAATTCTACACGTTGACTCGAAACAAAACTATAATTTAACAAATCTATACAAATACACATTATTAATTTTTTTCAAAAATATTTTTGAAAATAATTATTTTCTCAAAAAAAAGAAATGCATAGATTTTTAATAAATTGAATGATCAAATAATATTTAACCATCATTAACAAGATAAAATTAATTGAAAGGGCATATGATTTAATTAAGTGGTTGTGTGTAAATATTTATATAGTGTAGAAAATTCAATCTTTTCATAACAAGGAATGTATGTTATTTGGTTAAAAAATCGAATATCTAGTTTCCAATATTATTTTGACAGTTCTTACGTAATTTACATATATTAGGTGGTTTGTTTGTTTTTTAACTCCCCTAGACTTTTTAAATGTTTTTTAATATTTAATTAAATAATATTTTAAACACATGCTAATTTGGGTTTGTGTGTATATAATCTATTTTAAACTATTGAGTTCAATTAAGTGTTTGAAACTGAAAATGTTATCATGACTAAAATGATCACAACTGTAAACATAGAAAAGTTGTGATAATTTAAGGTGAGTTCAACCAACAATGAGTTGAGACCAAACTTGATTCAAAACAATATGCAAGAAAGAAGTAAAGGTTAACACACTATCTGATGTGCATAAGATTGTTTTTGACATACATGGATGACAAGAACACCACCCACATACATAAGTTTTATTATGCTCCAAACAAACATAATGAAAGATATAGTCTTGAAATATGAACAACATATGAAAAAATCACCAAAAGATATATCATTAAAATAAAATAATGAATATGGGGATTTATGCAAGGATTGAAAATTTGGATCTATCCGAAGATGATTTTCTCTCTCTCCAACCACCCAAAAGTGGACCTTTCTTGACATGTACATGAGCATGGTAATGCACTTCATCTGGATCTCTACTAGTGCTTCTCAATCATGTAAATGGCTACACATCCTTAAAACCTAAGATCATCATCCAACTCTACCCCAAATAATGAACCAATGGTGAAAGGGAGGATGTTAGACACAAATTTCTGATATCTAATGAAAATATGGTATGTTGGAGAATGTAGGGTTTCACCAGAAAAATGGGAGCAAAAAAAGGCAGTATACTAAGTGAAAGGAAGAGAAACAATGATTCACAAATGTAATAGCCCACATGATGTTGATATAAAACATTTTCGTTAATTAACTATAAAATATTAGATAATTTTTCTGTCAAAAGAAAAAATTCAATATTTCTAACAAAATTGGATTTTCAACCATTATATTATTTTATTTAAAATCTGGGTTTCCATATAAAATAATTTTTATTTGAAAATATTAATTTCATTTTTTTATTTATAATTTCAAAATTATAATTGAATGTATTTTAAATAATTTTGTGGAAAAAAATAATTTTAATGAACAATGAAAAATAAATATTTTAGATGAAAACTATATTTTCTTTTCAAGTATTTAAAAATTGAAATTTTATTTTGGAGTCATTTTAAAATTAAATTACCTTGTTTTGGTTAAAAAAATCCAATCATATTCTTTAAAATGAATATGAAACCTGAATTTATTATAAAACAATTTATACTGAAAAATGTAATTTTTCTGAAAAATCACTTTTCATCACATTTTTTTGGTTTAATTTTAAATAATATTATGCCACTTATATGTTTTGTATATTGAAAAATTTATTCCTTATTAGGAATAATTGGGTCCAAATTTGGTAAATATTTCCCTCTTATTTTTGATCAATTAGAATAATATCCATTGTAATTTTCTTAACACTATAAAGGGTAAATCTGGTAATTAAAAATTAAAAAAATAATAAGGACTATAAAATAAAACTAACAATTGATTTAATATTATTCGATTATTTTATTTTTTCCATATTCATCAATGATCCAGTTAGATGGCAATTTTTTCCATTTGGAAGTGATTATGGCCTTTAAATTTTTTTATTCATTTAGATGAAAAAATGACATACAATTGTTTTTAATAAATATAATATTTTTACCACAGAGATAACTAGAGGATATATTTGAATATAAATATTATTTTGAAATCTAAAGGATTTATCTTCATTTTGGTAATATACTTTTAAATTTTAATGAGTAAATAATTTCCTTAAAATCTTACACAATATTGATGTAGTAATTATTCAATTAATGAAAATAAGAAATAACTGATATTAAAAATATATAGAGTGATATAAATTAAAATAATTAATGTGACCCATGGATATTCTAGATAATTATAACATTTCATGAATGTATTAATTTTTTTTATTTCAAACTCAATTGTTGTCTTTATTTTATAAATGTAAATGTCAATGAATTGTCCTAAAATTTACATTATTGATATTTTATAGAAATTATATTTTATTAAATTATATAAAGTTCATAAAAATCGTATATTCAGACAAGTTATTTTTTTATGGTTGAAAATATCAACCATGTTAAATTTATGTATCGTTTTTTCATTTTTAGTAACTGTCTTGACCCTCAAAAAGTAAAAAACATTGTTTTCATGTTAAGTGTGAAAAGGGTTAATGAGTGGGTAACCACAAACTATAAAAGTAACACTATGATATATACATTTCCAAATATTTTTGGAAATGGTTATTTATACTGATATTCATATTATATTTTAATATTATCAATTTGGTGTGATTTGGATGTCCAAATGAATTTATATTAAATTAATATTTTAATAAATTAAATGGGTACCTCTCCTCTCTCTTATAAAATGGCACCACTTCTTCTCACTGATTCACACTTAAGAACCAATTTAATTCACCATATCTCTACCAAAATCCATTCCTAACATCACTTTTCATGTTATATTGTTTTTAATTTAGGAAGAATACCAATCTTAGAGGTTTTAATGTGTTAGGAAATGTGACTTTTAAGAGAAGATAAAGATAAAGAATACACAAAATTGTTTAGATTCAATGTTTGAGAAGTTCATTTTAGAAATAGACATTCAATTTTTCCATTAAAAATATATTTTTTTTACATATCAATATTTTTAAAATTATTTTATTCATGTATTTATAAAGATATAAGTTATTTATAAAGGACTCTTTATGTTTTTTTACCATTCTTTAAATTTTTTTCAAAAGGAATCTTTTTACAAAATGTTTTAACATTCATTACCTAATGGAAAAAATATATATTATATTTTAATGTATATTTTGAGATTTAACATTCCCACCAATGTAACTGTTATTTTATTAATAGATTATTTTATATGATTTCAAGCATTCACAAAATAAAAATAACACTCATTCCCTACATTTTTGGTTAATTTTAAAAAGGGTTTTAAAATGTAAAAGATGTATCAATATCTAAAAATGAATTCTTATGGGTGAAAAGAAATTTTTTTATTATGCAAGATTTTATACATATTTTTAAGGTTCTTGGTAATTGATGATGAGGATGGGTGGTTCCATTATTAACTGACTTCAGGTGATCCTGTTATAGCTCTATAATGAATTTTGAAAAGGGATGGAGTTCACTGATTGGGTTTCCCCAAATAAAATAGTGGAATATAATATGATATTTACTCTAGTTGAAACCATTATATTTATTTTATGTGTAACCATGATGGTTATTCAATGTTTTACCATGATGGTTATCTAATATGTAAGGGTGATATGAAAATTATTCCTAAAGTTACCTATATTTTTTATATATATATGCTATGATTTATATAGGAAAATTATGATTTCTCAAGATTAGGTAATGATCTTATGTTTAATGGAATGTATGTGATCTTTTTAAGGGTTAAGAGTATATCAATTTTGGAAAAGTTATTATGAGATTTTCAGGATTTGAAAGAAACATTAAGTATTTTATTTTTTCCCGTTAAGAATATTGAGAAATGTTTTGTGAAAATATTTGTGTATAGAAGGTGATTTCTTTTGTTAGAATTATTTTTGAACCCAAAGTTTATTTTAAAATATAATTTTTTTGAATGTATTCAAATAATTCTTATTTCATACTTAATTTTACGTCTCTCACTAATATTTTTATGTTGATTAATGGTTTTAAAATGTTGTTCATAGGGATTAAATAAGGGAAAGGGAAATGAAGAAGTCATGTTGAAAGTCTTAAAGATTTTTCATGAAAAGAAATTGTGTCTCATTTTAAAAGTATTATATTATGGGAAAATGGATACTGATTATAAGTGTCTAATTTATAATATATGGTTTTTTATGTATGATTTATAACATAAATGTCTAAACCTCTAAACTAAAATGATATTTGGAATTATAAAAATTTTATTTATAGTTTAAAATCACTAGAATATTTAATGGTTAAGGTTGGGACTTTATAGTTGTTATCCACAGTAAGGGTTAGATAACATTAGGGGTTAGGATAATATTAATAGAATAACATTACAAATATTTTAATTTATGGTTAAGTTGAAATGATATATAATTTCAATATTACAATGTTTCTTTAACTAAACTATGTCTCTTTAAAATGGTTTTCCATAGAGGAAATAGTGAAGATGAAGTATTAAGGAAGTGAGGGGACAACATCCATCCAAATCAACAACCCAAAATGGTTGGAATTGGAATTGATCAGTTTGTTATAATGATAGATCTGGTGACAAAGGTTATAATTGGTGATTGTATCCTCACTTGAGATCATCCAGATCTACCATAAAAGAACATGAAGATAGTGGATCGTTTTGTGAGAAATCATACTATAGCATTCATTGTATCATCAAACCCATTGGAAATTGAATTTTGGATTATAGACCCAAAAATGATATTTGATTTCATGGGATGTTCAGATCTTTAAATGGGATGTTTACTATTTTTGTTACGGAAGCTGAATGTGACCAATGGTGACCAATGGAAAACAATATAAAGGAAAGAGAATATAGTGATTCCTTGGAGTCATAAAAATTCATGAATATCATTTTTGAGAAATATTTTCCCAAATATATTTTACTCAGAGTAGAAAATAAATTCATGGAATGGTGGAAAGAGAGGATATTTTAGTGGTCACAAAAAACATAATTCAACCACTTGGCATGGTACACAATATTTCTAGTCAATGACCATGATTGTAAGGATAATCATTTTTACTCATAATTGAATCCAAAATATTGAAGGGAACAAACATCATAATAATTTAACAAGTTATGATAAAAAATTTATATGTGCTCAAAAGGTGGAAATGGTGTTTTTCGATGATTATGTGTATTTTAAAAACTTTTATAAAAAGATTATAGGTTGTAGAATAAAGGTAAGAACAGATCAACGAATCAAGATGGTATGAAAAAAAATTTTAGGAGAGTTAGGTTAAAATGAAAATCGAGGAATGACCTATGAAGTCTGGTATGTTCTTTGGATGTGGTGAGTATCATTATATGGACCATAATTGGGATGAAAATGATCTCGGAAGGGGTAAGAACAATTTTGATAAATATAGAGTAAAATGATATAAAATTAATGTCACGTCCTGTGCACTAGGGCCCGTGTTTTGACTACCCCATGCCCGAATCTCAATGTCTAGGGTCTGGAGACTTGTGCCAAAGGAATTATCCCACAAGTGGGAAGAATATTTTTGAGTATCTATACAAACGCACACAACTCCCAGCCAAAGATACTATAAAGTAAAATCCAAGTAAACCATGCATGAAATACACAATGTAAAACACAACCACAGTTCAATGGAATGTAAAGTACAAGAAGGAAACTCAACCCAGTATACAAGCCCACCAAAAAACAAATTGAAAAAATGTAAAATGTCATTTCCCTGATGCTCATCCACTAGGAAGCCTACCTGGAGGGTAGGTGAAAGGTATCTACCTGAATCTGTAGAAGTAAACGCAATCTATCTGATCTCACTGAACGCTACCGGGTCCTAGTCCTCCTTTGACTCTATCAAATCATCGGACTTCTACAAAAGACATGAAACATGTAGGAAAAGCCTGTGTAGGGGTGAGCAAAACAATACTCATTAGGGGACCCCGAAACCATAAAGTCAAAGAACAAGAGAAAAACAACAAAGGAATTCAATTTAATCTCTACTCTGTTATATGACCACACATATACCATGAACATCCAGATATACACATCTCATCCACTAAGAAAACATGGGGTCCCAACCACACAACTAGTTTCAAGATTCTCATCGAAGGCTCAAGTCATAACACACAAACTGAGAGATCACACTCCATGATATTAGCCATCCCTGATGGAACCTATTCGAGAGATGTACTCTATCGAGTACAATCCTACCATTTTGAACGTTACTCCTGAGAGAACATGGTCCATAAAGAAAATTCTACTAGGTCTGAATCTATTTCCCGACCATAAGGGCTTAGTCGTCACGGTTTTACTACCCATACAGGACTATGGAAACCCAAATGAAGTGGCCCTACCTCATCAATGTACACCTGAGAGGGACCCATCCTACGAACCATCTCGTGAAACCTATGTCACTGCTATTAGTAGTTTCCCACACTACAGTCCATTAAGGGAGAACTAACTATTATCAAGGTATATTTTTCATCAAGTGGATGGGGCCGCTCCTTGATACTATTTCCATAAATCAAGGGAGATGAATCTATAATCGAGGAACCGCACCGAACCCAGTAGGTGATTACAATTCAGTGACTAGAGGACCCGTGCCCATGTTTAATGGGGGAGTACCAACTATTTTAGTTCATGTGTGGAGGATCCTCACCCTGGTATGTTTGGGGAGTACCATCTCATAAAATAGAGGTCCCATACCTTAATCAGTAGGGTACTACTAACTCTTTCTGATCACGTGTGGAGGAACCACACCTCAAAAGAATAAAGTAGTACTGACTCCATTAGTTTGTTCGCCATGGGGGACCCGCACCAATGTATGATAGGGGAGTATCGACCCTGGGCTAGAGGACCCACTCCCGAGCATGGTAGGGGAGTAACGACATTTTTGTAGCACTACGTAAGGAGGACCCACCCCCTGTATCGACAAGAGAGTACTAACTCCTACAATGGAGGACCAAATCCCTACATAGTAGGGGAGTACCGACTCTATATGCCTTAAGTATGGAAGGCACGCACCCTAGTCCAATAGGGTATTACCGACTCTATGGATTGAGGACCTTCTCAATGGCACGACATGGGAGTACCGACTCTTCCTTTATAAATTTCTACACGATATTGCACCCAAAAATGCAAGGAATCCAATATTTACCAAAGAAGAGGGATATAAATTACCCACACCATGAGTAATTAAGGGATTAACCTTCCTAACATCTCAACATAAGAATCACCATGATTATACCCAGAGTCTACCCGTACCAGGAGAGCCTACTTTTCAAACCAAATAGGCCATCTACTAACATTCTCTAACAATCACATAGAGTATCTCAAAGGGGCTTTCTCATTTCAAGGGTCCAAATGCATCGATGGCTAGTAAAATGGACTCTCCATTGGAATGTTAAAATCATTTTTGTAAAATGGGGGCCAGTTAGGTCCAGATCTGATCTGACCCTATCAGAATGACCCAACCCAACTTGGACCAACTGGGCCTGGCCTGACCTACTGGGATCGACACGTTGGGATGCGGGTTTAGCCTGGCCCACCAGTAGCACCCCAGTTTGTTGTTTGATCAGGCTAACTCCTTAGCTCAGATGTGGAAAAGGCTGCATCCATTTCACCTCAAGCGGAGCAGGATGACACCACCACTCCAACCGATATGATATGTGTACCGGTTCTCCTGATGATAACCATGACAAAGCCATGGGGTCCAGCTTAGGCCGCGACTGGGGGAAACAACTTCTTCCCCGTGGTAGCCGAGTGGCTGCCACCACCTACATCTCGACAGAATATTCCACAGACCTCCAAATGTGCTCCAGTTTCCTGTTATTTGATTCTAAGAGTATTTCGGAACCCATAGGACGCATTATTCACTTCCATGGGCTCATGAATACCTTGAGATTCCTTTTGTCAAAAATTGATCAATTTCCGGCATTTCACACAATGCTTTGGTCCACCTTCCGTTTTTCATCCTCTCTCCTTCATCGTGTCGTGACCATCCCCAATCCATGATGTCAAATCATTGCACCGAGGATTATTACGCAATGATAAACCATTTTACAACCCCTGATGAATGTGGGGGGGGCACAATAATGAACTCGAGGGTCAAACCTTGGGAATTTGTTTGTTCCGATCTCAACCCAATCCATTTGAAGGATCAAGAAAACAAAAAAAATCATTCCCCAAGAATGCTCAAACCTCTGGTCAACCTATTCATTTGTTGATCTAATTTTTTATTTTAAAACCACAGAAGGTGGATGATTTAATACAAATAAAATCCCCTACCTAAAAATGTTCTTTCTTTGAAGAAGAATGACTCCATGTTGTTATCGTCTTGCGATCATTGATATATGGTCTCAGTTCCGATTTCCAAAGGCATTATCACCACTTCTTGTTCTACCAGCATTCATCAATGGAGATGATTCTATTCTATCATTGGTCATTCATCAAATAATTATTAAAGGATTCTTAGAAGAATCCAATGTCTTTCTTCCAACCTTGGATCATTACTAAGGCATTAAATTTAAAATCGTGATTATGTGTTTTCTTCTATGCTGCATTACAAATTTTTACATTGTTTCATTTAATGAATCAACATAATCATTTTTTCATTGTTGGAAAACCATTGGGCTGTAATGATTTGAAAATTCCTAAATATAAAATATAACATGATTTTTTTTAAAATTATCTTTAAAAGGACTAAAAAATAACATATATGATAAACCCATGACGGTCGATGTTAAGTCCATTCATAGGTAATGTCATCATTATAAACAAAATAGTTCCCTATGATTTTAAATCTAGGCACCCATTTAGAGTTTTTCCAAAACTTCTCACCTGTGCTATTTTAATTATCTTGAAGAAAAACACAAAAACTAACATTCACCCTCGACCCGTATTGGCCGAGGTTACAGTTCTCCTAATGGAAATATTCCCTCACGAGCTCAACAGCACACTCAAATTTCCAATAAAAGTTTATGTTTAGGAGTTATAATAATTTCAAAATAAAATAATTTTTACTCAATTGTTTTATTCACAGCAAAAAACTAACTTCAACTATCGGCCCACACCAGCCAATTTTAGGCCCTTTCTAGGAAAATCCCATTATTCAAATTTCAATGATTGCTTAAAATTGTTGATCTGATTAGTAGTTCAAAAATATTTAATAACCCACACACACTTTTAATTAGTAAACTATAAAAAAGTTTGGAAATCCATTTCGGTCACTTCGGGTCTCGAAATTATATGCCATCTCAAAGGCTAGTCTTGTAATAATAACATTTAAATTTGAAAAAAAAATTACATGGAATTATGGGACATTAAATTTCCCCCACCTTAAGGATTTTAATCTATAAAAAGAAAACATCCATTATTAAGGGATGAAAAATGAGTTCATCAAGGGTCCTTGCATGGCTTACAAGCACACACCTCAAGGAACCACCGAGATCGAAATATTTCATGTCCAGCTTCTGCTAAGTAAACATCGTGAAAACAATGGGATACGTCCCATTAGATGAGAAAAGTGGGAAAAGCACAAAGCACTCTGATCCATTTGTCGTCATGGGGTCTAACAGCTCACCTATACACTTTCCTGATGTATATTCAAATTAAAACCCATAGTTCACATCCACCCTTGGATGATCAATGCTAATTCCTCCACAAATGTTATATGTTCAATGTTGAATCTAAACTTACAGGGGTAATAATGAACAATATAGGGCTTCCCATGAGTAAAAATTGGGTCTTAGAAGGCCCTATATATATAACCTCCAGCGGCCACACATCCCACCAAAACTAAAGCACTACCACATTCACTAGTGGTATGTCACCT
Organism: Viscum album; assembly: GCA_963277665.1. Classification (NCBI taxonomy): domain Eukaryota; kingdom Viridiplantae; phylum Streptophyta; class Magnoliopsida; order Santalales; family Viscaceae; genus Viscum; species Viscum album. Next base: position 1,879,492,798 of record OY728148.1, on the reverse strand, counting down.
GAGTATGGATTGTAACAACCATTCCATAATGCGGAAACATCGTGCTGTAGAACTCTACCACCATGGAATGTCCCTAAACATGACTCTTCTCAAGAGTCCAACCAATGATGCATGATTTTTTCCTTTCATTGGATGGAAAACCTATTTTCACTATTATGGATACACCACATAGTTTTTCTTATACTATTAATCCGTGTATGAATGGTAGAATTTCATACCAAGAATGAAATCATAATGGCTCGATGGAACGACTAAGAGATACCAAACACAACTCTCACCTTCATGAGTCAGGCCACGCTATCAACACCAGTGTGTGAGCAACATGTATCCTCCTGCAAGATGCTCTAAGCGTGAGGGTAAAGCCCACGGTCCAACTAGAATCTCTAACTCTCAAACAGAACTCATGGAAAATGGAGGAATCCCAACACCTACATCAATTTAAAAAGGACTCCAATAGAAATGACAAAAATCATAACTTGAATTTATTCTAGGGATTCTTGGTCATAATCCAAGTTCACATGCAACTAACCTTACCCACGTCCTCCACCTCCCTAAGCCAGATGTGGACTACCTCCTACTGCTCGTCCAACTCATCTACCCCATCTTCCATCTTGAAGAACTACATTCTTCAAGTGAGTTCTCTACCAAGGAGGCTCATATTATGACTCCCTCTTAGTGGCACAATGGTTTGGAAAATTTCTAGCAAGATGCCTGTAGTCATTGCAAGCGTAACACTACCACCCCAACTGTAGATCTTCTCCTTGGCGCTGCTCATGTTTCACAGAACCACATGTCTTTGTTCGGACATGGTTATGCCTCTTACACCTTGTTCATGTCTCCTGTCATCTATTATATCCACCATACGTCGCTACCTCATGACCAATGTTGTAGGTTATATCCATCGGAACCTCCTCTAGGTATCTCTCAACCACCAGGGCTCTTTCGAGCACCCCATCATACATAAAAATGCTAAGGGGTATCACCGATGCCCTAATCTCCCAGTGTAGTCCTGACTCAAAGGTCTGAGCCCTGATGTAAGTGTCCCACACAATATATGTAGAGTAGGAGGAATGATATGTAATTTTACAGAGTACTCTATTACAGTCATCTTTCCCTATCGTAGGTGCAAGAACTTATGTATACACATAGATCATAAATTCCTTGTAATGAAATCCTACCTAAAGTGGTGGTTAATGTAAACCAAGGTGAGGGTTTCCCTGTCATGCGTCATGAACACTAATCTCCACTATTATCCCACTAAGTCAAGTAGAAGGCGCACAACTAGTACATCCATATGGGTGAGAGGTGTAAACACTAAGGCGATGACCCACATAACCACCTCAAGAGAATTATCAGATACCTGAGGATTTGTCTCATCACAGAACCTGGGAGGTCCCTGCATCTGGAACTCATGTTGAGCACTCATCTGGCATGCTTCCTCCACTAGTAGTACTTGTTGAAACTACACAACGATGAGTGGTTCCATCACTGGATTTCCACCCAGATGTAACACCACAGATTCAGTGTCCTGCACAAAAGCCTCCACTTGGGTTTGATCATCATCATAATCACATTGTAAAATCCTATTTAGTTATTTTTGTGGGGGCATATTGAAATAATAAAAGATAAACCACGATTAAAGAGTGTATATGGAGAGATGACTCAATAATGAGAATGAAAGTACAATTATTCATACATGAATCATCTACCCATTATTTCTCCAAAATGAGTGTTTTCATGTACCGAGTTATAAAATATGTGTCTAGAGTCCTTGTGTATGGATACATCATCCACCGCACTAAAACTGGAGTTCCTGGCCTGAAATCCAAACTCAAAACACTTAACTCTATTGACCAAAACAGAAAACAACAGATCCGTAGTCTTTAAGGTATAACCGACCACCTCTGATGCAAATTTGTCACAACCCGTCCCCTATGGTATGTGTCGTGACGGCCCCAAGCCTGCCTCCCAAAGGCTAGGGGCTGGAGACTAGCGCCGAAGGCATTATCCTATTAGTGAGAGGCATTTTACTGACTACTTGTGCACACACACACAAACAAATCCCAACAACAGGTACTAGAATGTAAAAGACGAGGAGACTATGCATGCAATCAACAGAGGTAAAAATAAACCTAGTACAATGGAATGTAAATTATAGGGTGGAATCCCGAGCCAGAATACAATCCTAAAAAATGAAAAACAAGATAAAAGTAAGAGTACAATCCCTAAAGGTCATCTACCGGGAACCCTACCTGGAGGGTTGGTGAAAAGTCGATGCATAAAGCTGTATAAGTACACCTCATCTGTATGATCTCACTAAACGCTACTGGGTCCTAGGACTCCTTTGACTTCATCAAAGCATCGGTCATCTACCCATGAAAGAGGATGACCATTAATCTTTCACCATAGCAGAATAAAAAAAAGGTTTCCAATAATGAAAGGGTATGGCACATACAAACAGGACAAGCCTATGCATGCACCAAAAATCCTAGCCAAACAGCCATGCGAAGGTGGTGAGATGATTTCACGATGAAGACGTTGTGGAGGCACAGTTCCAAGTAGTATATCTTGTTTGTATGTAATGAATGAATTCTACGGGAAATTAATTACTCTAAGGAATATGGTCCCTGTAATACTTATGCCTACGGGCCTTGTAAGGGTTCTAACTCACCCCTTGAAATGTGAAATATATATAATCAATAAAAAATTAAGGCCTTCAGGCCATTGGAGTGGTCCCAAACACACATCCAGTGTTAGGATTCTCATCAAAGGCTCAAGACATAAATCATAATCCAAAAGATCACACTCCATGAGCTCAACCATAAATTATAGCAGCCATCAAAGAGATGCACTCCACAAAGTACAATCCTACCATAATGAATGGTGTATCCAAGAGAACATTCACCATTGGGAACATTATACTAGTTCTGACTCTATTGTCTGATGCTAGAGGTTTATTATTCAAACTCATGTGTTGCATGCAAGACTAATGAAAACCAAGTGAAGAAGCCCAACCTCATCACTGTACACATGATAGAGAAAAATTCTCTTAACCATCTCGTGAAGCCTCTGTATTTTATATAAAAGATGCTCACACCTTAGTCTATAGAGGGATCACTAACTCTTATCTAAGAATCGTTTTCATCAAGTGGATGGTTTGCCTACTCGCTACTATGTTCGGCAACTGAGGGATCCCCATCTCCAATCAGGGATCCACACCCTACCCAGTAGGGGATTACTACTCATTGACTAGAGGGCCCGCACCCTAGTGTGATAGGGGATTACTGACTCTTTAATTTCATGTGTCGAGGACCTGTGCCCTAGAATGTTAAGGTTGTACTGACTCCTATAATATAAGACCCACACCCTACATAGTAGGGGAGTACCGACCCTATTCGATCATGTGTGGAGAAACCACACCCTGAAACTACTGTGTATTATTGAATCCATTATTTTGTTCGCTTAGGGGTACCTACACCCTATTATGTTATGTGAGTTCTATCCCAGGGCTAGTGGACCCATTCTCTGGCATGATAGGGGAGTAACGACTCTACTGTAGCACTTTGCAAGGAGGTACCACACCCGTTAATGGTTGGGGAGTACTGGATCCTATAATAGAGAACTTGATTCCTACACAGTAGAGGAGTACCATCTCTATATGTGCTTGGTATGGAGGACCCATGCCCTAATTCAATAGGGGACTACTGACTCCAAGGATAGTGGACCAGCTCCTTGGAACAAAAAGGGAGTATTGACTCTTCCATTATGAACATCTCTGAGAACCCATGCCCAAAAATGTGGGGAGTACCATCTCAACCAAAGTTCTGTCATAATGAGTACCTGCGTCTTAAGTAATCATGGGAGTAACTGTATAAACATCTTAACATAAGAATCACCCTAATTCTACCTAGAGTCTGCCCATACCGGGAGAGCTTACTCTTCAAACCAAAGAGGTAGTCCCATAATATTTTAAAAAAAACACATAAATTTTCTAAAAATAAACTTCTCTTCACAAGGGTCCAAACACTATAGACGGATCATCAAACAGACGCTCCATTTGAAATTTTCAAGAATTATTGTGAAATGGGGGCTAGTTGGGTCTAGGCACGGATTGACACGGTCAGGTCAGCCCGATCCAATGTGGGGCACATATACCTAAACAAACCTAAGGTTACTGGCCTAGACAAGAGGGTCCCTATTCATCGAACTGGGCTCAGTGCGTTGGGCTCATATCCGGCCCTCATTGCCGGGTGCGACCCGCCAACAACAACCTGACCCGCTATTTGAGTGGGCCAACTCCATTGCTCAAACGTGGAATAGGACGCTTCCATTTCATCTCAGGTGGTACCAGCTGGTGCCACCAATCCAAACGATCAAATATGTAGATGGTTTATCCTAGAGAGACCTATGGAAAACGTACAGGTTCATGTTCATTCCATGATAGGGGGCTGGTACATCGTCCACACGGCAGCCGAGTGGCTGGCGCTACTAGCCCCAGTGTTGGCGGTCTAACAGAATTTTCCACAGACCATTGGATGTGTTCCAGTGGTCCGTTATTTGATCCTTTTTGTTCTCTGGAACCCTCGAGTCAAATTTTTTTCTGTCAGTTGCTCATGAATCCCTTGTGATCCCTTATGTCTAAAAGCGCTCGATATTCAGAATTTCACGCACCACTTCCGTTTACCAATCGTCGGTCATCATTGCTTCATTTTCGTGCCATGTATTTTTTCAATTCATGATGTCAGATCATAGAACTAAATATGGTTGCACAATGATTTACAATTTTCCAACCCATGAGGAATGAAAAGTAAAAGGGGGGAGAGAACAATAATCAACCCATGGATAAAACCTCAACCATTTATTCATTCCGGCCTCAACCCGATCCATTAGGAGGATGAAAAAAACAAATAAAAAATCATCTCACAAAAACAATCAAACATCTGTTAAACCAATTAGTTTGATGATCCACATTTTCCATTTAAAACCAAGAGTAAGGGTGGATTTAATTCAAATATCGGCACCTACCACAAAAGGTTCTTTCACTGACGAATATCGTCTCCGTGTTGTTATCGTTTTTTGATCTTCGATCTTCGGACTTAGTTTTGATTTCCTAAGGTGTCATAGTAACTTTTTGGTCCACCGACATTCATCATTGAAGTGGATTCCTCACTTTCATTGGTCATTCTCCAGCACATTCTTCAAGGCTTCTCATCATAATCCAACAACCTTTTTCTGACTGTGGATCCTCGTTATGCTATTAAATGGCGAATCATGATTTAGTGTTTTCTACTACACTGCATTACAAAGTTGTTACAATTTTTCATTTAATTAAATTGAATATTCCGATTATCTTATTTGGAAAACCGTTTTGCTGCAATGATTTGAAAATTAATAAAAATAAAATATAACATGTTTATTTTATTTTTAACTTTTTTTAAAAGAATGAAAAATAAATTTTCCGGTCGACCCGCACCAGTCAATGTTATTTCCATCCTTAGGTAATTTATCCATTCTTGGTGCGACTATACTATCTTTCTTCCAATCTGGGCATGTTTTTATATGTTTCCAAAACCTCACACCTACACAATTTTAATTCACTTATAAAAAAACTGAAAAATTAACTTTCACACTCGACCCATGCCAGACGAGGTAAAGTTATACCAAAGGGAAACATGCCGTCAAGAGATCAACATTACTATCAGAATTACTATCTGAGTTACAATTTAGGGTATATAAGAATTTAAAATAATATAATTGTTAATTAATTATTTTATTTACGGCCAAAAACTAACATCGACTATTGGCCCACACTAGCCAACGTTAGGCCCTTTATAGGAGAATCCCACCATTATGAGTTTCATAGTGTAATTTGATTTTTTTCCAAGCAGTAGTTCAAAATATAGAAAACCTACTTTCATGTTTAATTTATAAACATTAAAAAACTTCTAATATCCATTCTAGCCCCTCTGGGTCTCAGAATTACGTGTCGTCTTAGAGCCTAGTCTAGTAAAATTACCATTTGAATTTGGAAAAAATTTCTATGAAATTCTGGGACATTACATGTTATAAAAAGTGTTATTATGCACATGAAAATCTGAATTAAAATCTGAATGATAGAAATTAGCCTAACAATAAGAAGAAAGGTGTGGTGAAATCCTTTACAACAACTTTAGAAAATGTTGGTCCATCATGAAAAGTTGTATCAGGTACATTGAGTGTTTATTCATATTATTCAAATGTATTATATCATTTAGGGTCTACACATTTACTAATTGTTGATAAATTTTGTTTTAAAATATAAATTCCACCTCATGAAATTAATCTTGAACTTATGGTAAAAACATCTTAGGGATGTATTTATCCAAAAATAAAAATGAGAACATTCCTTTTGATTCTCAGGGAAACACACTACCTAAAAAATATATTGTATTTACTCTAATAGAGTTAGATGTTATTTTATGTATGGATTGGATCTCATTTTACCATTATAAGATAGATTTTAGAGCTAAAGAATTTTTTCTTAAAAAATAGTTTCATTTTGAAAAAAATAATGAACCAATACCTTTGAAAACATATTATGAAGATGATAAACTTTTAAAAGATGAAAATGAATTTTATCAGAAATTTATTGATGAAAATAAGGTAACTATATATATTAATGAAATTCTAAAAGAATAAAACCTAGATTTTTTTCCTATGAGTTTCTTATTGTTATAATTGATCATAAATTTTTATTTATTATGAACTTATTTCCTAACTCTACGCCAATTTCAAAAAACCCTTACTGAATGACCCAAGTAGAACATCTAGAATTGAAAAAATAGCTACATTATTTTCTTGATAAAGGATTAATTCATCCTAGAATTTCACCATGGGGTTATCCTAACTAATTTCTTAAAAATAAAAATCAATATGAGGCTTTTCATTAATTATAGATACTTGAAGATACTATTAAGAATAAGCATTCAATAACTCATATTGATTATCTGTTTGATCATCTTTGGGGAGATCCGAATTTTTCAAAGGATTGGCTATGAAATGGGTACTATCAGCTACACATGATTTAGGATGAAAATATATAAAAATTATACTACATACATGTATTATGAGTTTGTGGTTATTCCATTTTGGTTGATAAATATCCCAACTGCATTTATGGTTCTTATGAATAGATATTTTCAGGAATATTTGTTTATGTTTGTGGTAGTTTTTATTGATAATATGTTTATTTATTTAAAAAGTTATAAGAATCATGAATAACATATAAATATTGTTCTGAAAACCTTGATTGAAGACATATTTTATGGAATATTTTTCAAATGTGATATTTGGTTTTAGAAGATTTCATTGCCTAGATACATTATAAATAACGATGACATAATAATTGATCTTGATAAAACTAAACTAGTTGATTAAAGTCCAAGGCATAAACAAGTTACTGATATTTTTAGTAATCTTATATTATCAAGATATTATTGGTGGTTTCTTGAATAAAATTCATGATTATCATTCCCACTACAGAAGTTAACACGAAAGGTAGTTACATTCATTTTGAAAAAATAATGTTATGACTGTTTCTAGGAATAGAAAATAAGATTGGTTGGTGCTCCAATTTTGGATCTTCCATCCAAAAATGGGAACTGTTTCATATATAATATTTATTCATTAAAAAACTTGGTTTTAACCTGATATAGAATGGTCATGTGCACATGAGTCTCAACCCAATTGGTGAGGACTCGACAAGTGCATCCAAGAGGACCGGGAACAAATCTGGGTGGAGACATATTTCAGGGTTACCATAGTAGAAATGTAGTGGGCATTGTATTTGTACTGTAGTAGGTACTATTTAGTTCTATAGAAGCATGAATTATTCATCTATATGGGCCTTTGGGCCATCAGTTTGGTCCTCAGGTCCTGCAAGGCTTTTGGTCCACCAAAAACCTTCGGTCCAGTTGTCTCTCAAGGCCTTCGGGCCACCTTAAGGCCTTAAGGAAACCCCAAGGCCTTCTTCCCACATGAATATGTAGATAAACCAATTAGACAACAAGGGGAAAGGCTCCAAATGAGGATTAGAGTATGCACATTCACCAGAGTAGAGAAAACAAGAATTGGAAGTATGAGAGGGTATGGCTTTTTCATTGGGTCCATGCTTGTGCAGCTCAACAGGAATGATATCTAGCTGATAAACCCCGTGACAGTGGAGTGCTGACATATCAAGAAATATGTTAGGGAGGAGCAGTTTCAAGTTGTCTTGTATAGGTTATTTCCTATATGACCTACAGGTCTTGTAGTTATGTCCATGCCTTCAGGCCTTGTAAGGGTTATACATCACCCCTTGAAAGGTGGATTATCAAAATAATAAAAAAACAATGGCCTTAGGGCCATTAATGATGTAGAATGGTCAAGTAATTTCTTAATTTTCACATTAATTAAATCCACATGAGATGAATTATCCCACACATGGCATCGAATAGAATAAAGTAGTGTTTTTTTAGAAATATGTAGATGGTATTTATAATGATAAATGTGTAAAAAGTATATTAATAATATAATTTTGAAGTATATAATAACTCATAAAAAGTTAAACATGAGAGAAAGGGAATGGATGGAATTGATAAAGTTTTATTACATCACAATTCATTATCATCCAAGAATAGAAAATAATGTAACTGATGCTTTGAGTTGGAAAAAAATTGTTTGTTAACTAGAAAATGACCCTTTGGATAATGATTTGATGAATTTTGACATAGAATTTGTGGATAAAGTAACGTCATCTTTTTTTTCAAGGATTTAGTATAATAGTATCTATATAAAAGTATAGAAATATTAAATGGAAAATTGAGATTAATAGTAAAATGTCAAATTGGTTTAGAATAGTAAGTTTTCGGAATTTAACGTTGATAAATATTATGTTTTGAGATTTGAAAATAAATTATGTTTGTCATGTGACTCCGAGTTGTAGAAATTATTGTTGAGTAAAGCATATAGTCCACTATTTTCAATTCATCTTAATAACTCTATGATTTATAGAGACCTTCCATATTTTTTCGGTGGGATGGAATGAAAAGAAATATTGCCAACATTATGATGAAATTTTGGACATATAACTATGTTATTTAAGAATTAAAATTACCAAATTTGGTAACTCATCCATTTCTAGTTTCTTATTTTAAATTTTAGAATATATCTATATAGTTCATGGTGGTATTACGAATGACTTCATGAAGTAATAATATGATTGGTGTTATTATTCTTTGATTAATTAAATCTACACATTTCCTTCCCACAAGATATACTCTATCTTTTGATAAACAGTTTGGTTAGTATCTTATGGATATAGTCAAGTTACATGGATTTCCTCCCTCGATTGTATCTAACCATGATCCAAGGTTAACATAAAATTTTTGGAAAGGACATTAGAAGAAATTGAGTATTGTATTAAATTTCAGACCAACTTTTAATTCTCAATTTGCTGGACAACCCAAAATAAATAATCAAAACATGGAATACATTATTATTTATGATCAATGGATTATCAAGGTATATGAATAATCATACTTATTTAATTTAGTTTTCTTATAATAACAGTTTTCATTCTAGTATATAGATGACACCTATTATGGAAATATATAGAACATGATTTCAGAATCATGCATTTTTTTTGATGACTTCGGTGAAAGGAAGTTGATGGGACTATAATTGGTATAGTAAACGGTTTAAAATGTGGTTAAAATTTAATATAAAATGATGATATATCAGAGTAGGAAGAAAATTTATCTGAATAAAATGAGGAAATATATTTCATTCGAGGTCGGTGATCATGTTTTACCTAAAGTATATCCAGGGAAACGTATTATGTGTTTTATTATAAAGGTGAATATAAGTCCATGGTTCATTATAACTTACTAAATCCTTAATAATGTTCGATTAGTTTCTTACCAAAAATCCCTTCCTATAAGTTTATCCTATGTACAAAATTTTTTTCAGGTTTTTTTCAAGAATGTTTGTAAATGATTCATCTATGGTTTTGAGCCATTTGGTAGTTTAATTAGATGATAAAATTTCTTATGGGGAACAAAAAATTCAAATTATTTACTATAGAGATAAAGGAGAGTGGAATATTGTAATTCACCAAGTTATGGTATTGTTGTGAAACCATATAGTTGAAGAGGAAACATAAGATTCAAAAAATGCTGCAGGGGAATGATATCCACACTTGTATTAATATGTACATAAAATTAATAGTAGATAATTTAAAAATGTGGTAAGGATGTTTCAACCCATTTAATGTTGATATAATTTTTTAGTTATGTAAAATAATATGTGAATTTGTTTAGTTAAAACGAAGAATAATTATTTATAATAAATTGGATTGACTGGTACTTTATAGTTTTATATAAAATATTGGTTTCCAAAAAATAAAATTTTCATTTTAAAAAATAAATTTTATTTTTTTATTCATCATTTCAAAATTTTCATAAGATGAATATTTGTGAAATTTTGGAAAATATTTATTTATAAATGAATAATGAAAATTTTTTTTAATGAAAATTTTATTTTCTTTTTAATTATTTACAAAGTGATATTATATTTCTGATTATATATAAAATAGAATTTATTCCTTTTGATTAAAAATAATAATCAAATTGTAGTATTTGAATATAATTTTAAACTAAAATTTTTTATAAAAAATTTTTTATACCAAAAAGGCATTTATTTTTAAATACTATTTTTCATCATGATTTAAAAGTTAAATTATTAAATTAAATTATGAAAAAATAAATTTTGAAACTTGAAAAATTGATTCCATATTTGGAATTCTTGTGTATAAATTTCGTAAATATTTTCCTTTTAATATTTTGTAATAAAAATAAGAACCTTCGTAATTTTGTTAACATGTAAAGGGTAAATAATGTAATTAACGATAAAAATAAATTAATAATGACTATAAAATGACAATAAAACTTGACCAAATTTATTATATGAGTTTATTTAATCCATTATCAACCAATATTTGGTTATATGGCCTTTTTCCCTTTTCATGTGATTATGACTTTTATAATATTTTATTTAAGGAAAATTGAAAAATATATCTCTATTCTTTTTAATAACTATAATATTTTCAACATGGATATAAATATAGTATGTGTTATATTATAAATGTTTTTATATATAAATGATTTATCTTCTCCATGATATTTTTTTTACTTTTTAGTTAATAAATAATTACTTATAATGCTTACAAAACGTTGGCACAAAAATTATTTAATTAAAGGAATAATAACATAATGATATTAAAAATATTAATAGTAATATATTTTAATATAATTAATTCGGACCACAAATTTTATAGATAAATATAATATTTGGGAAATTTATTAAAATATTTTATTTAAATTTTATTTATTTTAGTGTTGTTATAAAATTCAATGTAAATGAATAGTTCTAAAATTGATATTGTTGATATTTTATGGAAATAATATTTTATTTAAAGATATTAAATTTCTAAAAATCCTATCTTTAGGAAAATAAATATTATATTATTTATAATAGCAACCAGCATCTATTTATAGGTCATATTTTTATTAATGGCAACTATCTTGACGTTTATAGAGTAAAAAACCTTGTTGTCAGTATTAATGTGCAAATGGTTAATAGAAGATTAAAACCAAAAGATAATGTTAAAATTGTGATCTAAACCTCACTAAAAATTGTTTGATGAAAGTATTTTAATCCATATTCATTTTATATTTAAATATTATCAATTTAGATCAATTTGTAAAACAAAATTAATTTTTATTAAATTAATATTTTAATAAATTCGAAGAGTTCCCTTATCCTATCTAATGAAAGGTAACCAATTCATCTCATTTCATTGATCTTAAATACCCATTTAGCTCAGCCATGATCTACCCAAATCCCTAACTATAATTTCTCACAAGGTTATAGACACAATATTTTGTGAGAATTCAAATATTATAGATGTTGTGGAGTTCTGTAATGGAATATTTCCAAAGAAGAGAAAGATAAAGAATGTATGTGATGAGTCATACTCAAGGTAAGGGAATTTATTTTAATAAATTATTATAAGGGTTCATTTAAAACTTATTTTTTATTCTATAACAATTTTTTAAATTATATTATTTCTATATACATATGGACATAAGTGAATTAAGAAAGAAACATTATGTTTTGTTTGACATTTTTTCAAAGGTCTTCTAAATGAATCTGTTTATGAATTGTTTTAACATTCCTTACAGAAAGAGAAAATGAATCTTTTATTTTAACATATATAGTGACAATCACCTCTAAATCCCCCATAAATATTATTTTATTTTTTCATCCTTTATAATAATTAATATTTAATTAAAATGAAAAAACCCTCTTTCACAGTGCTTTAATTATTTTCAAAAAGAGAATTAAAATGTAATGGATATACCAATATCTGAATATGGTGTCTTCTGAGTGAAAAAAACTTATTATGATGAATGATTTTATGTATTCAGTTATATTTCTTTGGAATGGTTTATGAGTATTTGTGGATTCTTTATAAAACAAGGATATATTATATCCTTGTAACTCTCAAATGCATTGAGTAAATGAATAAGGTTTGTTGATTACATTTCCCATAAGATATTTTGATAAAATATTGTGATGGTTATTTCAATTGTAACAATGATTGTTATTTTATAAATAAATTCTATGGCTATTCAATGTGTATCAATTATGGTTATTTTATTTTTAAGAGTGATATAAAAATTATTCCTTAAGTTACCTATAGGATTTAACTATTTTTTATTCGGGGTTTTATATGAATATTTTGATTTATCGAGTCTACATAATGATATTATGTTTAATGGATAGTTTTTGATACATTTTAAGCGTGAAATATATAAATTTGAGAAATAGTTATTATGAATTTTCATGATTTCAATGAAACCTTATGTTTTTTATTTTGGATTTATGAAATCAAATGAAATGATAACCCACAACCATATTCCTTGAGTGATAGAGGCTCATGCTTATCATCCAAAAGACCCAGGATCAAATCTTGGTGGAGGTGAATTTCTGGGTCACTGTAGTAGTACTAGAGTAGGAACTATATGGAACTATAGTTGAGGGATCACACATGTAATAGCATAGAGGGAAGAGGAGCCTCATGTTGGTCATGGGAGGAACATGAAGTTCTTCACCTAGGGGGTATATGCCTTCATGAGTTGGTTAGGATTTCGGAAATGGATCAAATGTGAAAATAAATGTGGGGGGCTTTATCCTAGGCACCATGAGTCTTTTAGGTGTCCTTGGAGGGTTCTCATGTTGGTCCATTATTACGTAATGGATCCTCAGGTATGTGGTTTCTAACTATGGGAGAACGATTCCTCATGTAGGTGTCTTGTGTTTGGGACACTAAAGGAACATTGATATAACTTATCCTCAACAATTACTTCTTATCTCGAGTTTTAGATTTCTACCTGGAAACTTTTTAGAGACCAGGGTGAAGGGGATAAATGGATAGAGCTTAGCACTTTTTCCAATTTTTCCAGTTCTGAAAATGAGGATCCCAAGTGTCCTATTTATTTGAAACCAGGGGACCCTGGTTAATGAAGTTACCCCACGTAGGTCTACGAAATTGGAACTCGACATACATACCTAGTGTAGGTGTGGACCTCCCTTTGGTTCCATGTAAGAGTGATGCTCCAACCTTCGGATACAAAGGTGTGTGTGCGCAGCCTCGGTTGGGTAATTCCATTGAATCTCCTTGGTACTTTTTAAAACATTAACATTGTTAGTATTCTCTTCATAATAATTTATTATCTCTAAAAAAATATAGTATCAATAAGATTATTTTATAAAGACATGTTATATAACCCTTGGGTGGGATCATACTAAGCCTATTATCTCACACCCTATGCACCCATTCGTCATTGTTTATAACATTGTTATAATTTCAATCCAGGGAAAGCTAAGGCACCACAGAGAGGTAATGAGGTTTCTGTTAGCTGTGTTTTGGTAGATGGTGGGGAGATTTTGGGAGTTTCCTATAATATCACATGGATTATTCAGTCGCCAATTATACTTATACATTTATTTTTGGACTTGTAATTTCGGATGTCCTGAAAATTGTTTGAGTTTAATCATTCCCTCTATCTTTGTTCAATTATGGAATAGTTTATCTCTTCCAATGCTTCACTCAGTCACACAGACACAAAAATATATATTCCATGGTATTACTTTATGTTTATTAAAATCATTACATATTACTTTACGATTACTAGGTGCTAGTCCCCAACATGTGGAGACTAGAAACTCACTTATGGTATGTCACGGGTTTGTGTGGGCACCATCTGGAGAGGGTATGTGGGTCGATTCATAATAATAACCACCTGAGAAATTATAATACATTTCATTGAAAATAAATTTAACCACTTTTATATATTGCAATAAATGAAACTCTGGGTTTATATTTTGTTACATTCAGCACTACACATAGCTTGTGATGCATACAACAACAAGTTTAAACGAAATGTGATACTCCATAAAAATAATATTATTTAATGATGACCATTATATCCTAGCCAAAAAGTTGGATGGTGTGAAATAAGTACCTAAATTATTAAATTATTATGGTTAAAAATTTAAAAAATAAATTAACTAGTAATTTACTGATTAGAAATAAATTAATAACTATTTGAATGATTTTTTTGAAAAAATGTACTGTTTCAAAAAGTCAAATTAACCAATCTTTTCACACATATTTTAAATTATTATTTTTTTCTAATTTTAGAGAAATTAATTAGAAAAATTAAATTCATTTTTGAAATATACATGCCAAAATTTTATTTGGGTGAATTTTTGATAAATTTCTGAAAATATTCATTTTTTGATGAATAGTGAAAAATACTGATTTTTGTTGAAAACTGCCTTTTTATTTAAATTAGTTTTAAAGAAAAATTATTTCAATTATATTATAATTATAGTAATTTATGACATTGATATCAATTTGATATTGAATTTTGATATTAAAATATTCTATATATATGAGAATTTTGTCACTGGAAAACCGCTCTTTCATCACAACTGCGATTTAATTTTAAATAGAATTATGAAACATCTATGATTTTAATTTTTCAATATAGATTAAATATTTGTAATCATCATAATTTATATTATATAATAATTTTAACAGAATTTTTAAACATATTGAAGAGTGAAAATAGTAAAACAAAATTTCTGTGATTAAAATAAAATTTCGTTCTCCGTGGGTTTAACTAAAACGATAAAGGGTAAATTAACCTTCAAAATATTCCAATACACATTTTCTAGTCATATATCAACATCATCACCTCTATGGTTAAATATTTTCCAATTTTAGAGCCTTATATCATGTGAAAAATGTATTTATTACTTCTTATTTTCAAAAAATACAAGTGTGTCCCTCCCCTCACTAATAGAAATACACCTCTCTCATATGATATTCGCATTACCAAAACCATTTTAGTTATCCAAAAACTACCCAAATCAATTAATAAATTACATCTAGATGTCTTAGAGACCTTAGTATGATTATTAATCCCTCAAAATAGAGTTTAGGTATAAACCTAAAGTGGCTCTCCGAAGAAGAGGTAAATTTATATAATGTATGTATTTGATTTATTTTGTATTCCACATCCTTAAAAAATTATTAAAAAATTATAATATCAAACAATTTCCAGAATAGGTGGACCTGCGACTATTAAAATTTTATTAAAAAAGTATAGGTCCAAACATGATATTAAAAAGAGGTTTTACAAAGATAGGTATGAAATATCCATGATAGTCTACCTCAAAAAATCCATAAAAATAATCTTGTAACACATAGGAAAAGCTTTAACTAAAAAACATTTACCTCTTTGAAATAGAATGAACAACCTGACTTTCATCCATGTAGACACGAGTATTATTAAGAGAAATCAAATCCAAACGATGAAGTCGATCAATCCAATATGTGAGTATTATCCATGGTACATTCTTAGAGAGGCATTTGAGATTTTTGAAAACAACAGATGAATTAGTTTCCCAACATAGAGTATGCCAACCATAATGTACTACATACCTAATCACATTAATCATAGACCACAACTCATCTTCAACCGCATATCCATTCCTAATGAAGTGAAATAAGAATCCCTTAACAAGACCCTAGTGGGTGTGAAAGATACCCCCACAATATCTCCAATTTACTTATATGTTATTTTTTTAATTTAATAACCCAAATCTGTATCCACATCCATCAAATAGAAAATGAAACTGTTGATCATGTGTACAACGGACTACCACTTCATGAAATGAAAATATTAATTTTCTATAACCACCATTAACAGATGCATATAACGATATATTTAATCAATTTTAATGATATTTAATTCATTATTATACTTATTAATTATGATATCAAATATAACTTCTTACTTTCCATTATGTAAGGGATATGATAATGTCACTCGTGTGTACAATGGACTACCGTCTTGCGATACTATGTGATTAATATTTCATTTACACTTTACAAGAATTGTAGTAAGGTTAATGTTAATGAATATATGTGATATTAATGGTATAAACATAATTATGTAAATATAATATCTCGTATAACTTCGTATATTTTAATCAATTGGAAAACAATAATGTTTCTTATATGCATGTGTGGACTTCCGCTGTCACATAGCAATGATAATTATTTTAAATTTTATTTTTACATAGTAGTAAATAATTAAGTGTTTGATTAATATAAATTATATATAAAAAAATTAATAATTATAAAAATAAGAATTATTATTATTTTTCATTTCGTTCCATCTGTAAAAAAAATGTGAACAACGTTCATGTGTATGGACGACCTACCTCTCCATGAACTGTGTAATCTATTTCCTATATATTACATTAATAGATTAATTTAATTTCAATTATAGTGAATATATGAGATATTTAAATCATATAAAACATTATTTATATGATAATACCAAGATCAAATTAAATGTAACAAAATTACCAAACTTAAACATACATGAAAAATGATGCAATTATCTCCTGAAACTGTTATTTTAAAAATGGATTTATAATAAACCGGTCATAAAATTAAACATGTAAATCATATATAGTAATATATATAATATAATGATTGTATAATATATTTATAATAAACGTATATTTTTATATAGGTTGTTCAAACACACATGAAGGATTTTGATCCTGGGGTAAGGGGTTATTGTCTCATTTTTACTTTCGCGAGACACACTACATATTCCCCAAATATTCATTTGTGTTGTTTATATATATGACCCAATTGATATTTAATATCATGTTTTATTTATCTTAAGGGTATATAATTTTTTTTATTAATTATTATTTTACGAGGCTTGTGATTCAGAAGTTTCCAAAGTGGAAAGGGTTTATTTAACAATCAATCATTATTCATGATTGTTTTTATTTATGTCTTCTATACGGGATATTTTTTAAATTTCTATCTTAAAATTAATATATATTATTTTTATCTAGTTATTCATGAATTCTTTCAAGTAATATCACTATTATTGAACAATTTTGTACTTAAAATGATTGGGAAAACGTTTATAAGAAAATCCAACATTTTTTCTCTTTGGTTGAAAACCCCTTTTCATAAAAATCCTTATTTTCTAAAAAATATTTCATAAATGCTGATAAGATTTTTCAAATATTTTTTATGAAGATTTTATCTATTTTTACTTTCTTAAAAAATAAAAAAGGAATCTTCATGACATTTCCAAAACTAGTCATGTTTTCCATTTACTAGAAATGTGAAAAAAATCTTTATTCTAATGTCTATGGAAAGAAC
Source organism: Viscum album (assembly GCA_963277665.1). Classification (NCBI taxonomy): domain Eukaryota; kingdom Viridiplantae; phylum Streptophyta; class Magnoliopsida; order Santalales; family Viscaceae; genus Viscum; species Viscum album. The sequence goes on along the minus strand of OY728148.1, from coordinate 1,879,474,950 downwards.
ATAATTATAAGCCTACATGACAAATAAAGGATATAAATATTTTTTTATATGATTTATAATTTTAACTTCTAATAATATTATTTTCAGAATATTTTCTCATACTTTTTTAAAAAAATATTTTAAATTTGAAAAGCTTATTTTCCTCAAAAATGTTTTTAATGACATTTTTATGGTATTTCTATTCATAAATTACATGAAAATATTATTGTAATTATAATCCAATGTGGATATGTTGTATTTATATCATCCCCATTCTTTTTTGGATTTTTTATGATGATTTGGACTATTATTGTGTAATTTTATTACTATTAATCACATTACTCTGGATGGGTTATGATTATATTTATTTTATTGGTGTAAGTATTAACATTTTGTATGATCGTTTTTAAATATGAATGTTTTTTATTATGTTTCAACCTTTTTATATTATTAGTGCATTGTAATTAGTATGTGATGGGTTGTTTATAGTTATATATAGCCCCTTAATGTGTCGACATTACTCATGAGACAAATCAATTTTCCAAATTAGACAAGTTTCTACCATTATATTTTAACTATCATATGTATTGTCTTTAAAGTTTGTTTCACAAGTTCGGAAATTTTTATTACCTCTTTATAAGGATATTTATTGATTTATGTGATTATTAGATCAGTGATAATAAAAATGGATAATTTTCAAGATTATGTTATTTTTTATTGATTTATTTTTATCATCATTAATTTCATCCATATTATGCACAATTCATTGATTAAATTTCAGGTGTTTCAATTATTTAGCTCGAAACATTGATTATACTTATTTATACATGATGGATTCCATTGTATGCATACCCATGTCGAGCATCTGAACACTTCCATAATTTTTTTCAAGTTTTCCCATGATACCAAATGGTTTTTTAGATTGATATGCATGGATACGCTATGGAGAAAAATATCATTCTTAAATAAAACAGGTTTTTTTTTCAGTTTTAATGTGTATTTAAAGAATATATATTGTTTACCAATATTACAATACTATTTGGTCCCTTAGCATAAGACACCTAGGATCTTATGCCAATTTAATTAACCATTGGCTCTAGGATATTGGTGTTGAAGTTTTTATGGATTAAATATCAAATTAAGACTTACTACAAATTAGAAGAAATTGTTGTGGAAATATGAAAAAAGAATTAATGATTTGGGATACCCCAGATTGGATCATGGAGCAGTGTGTTGTTAGTTGGAAACATTGTCAATCTAAATACCATAGAATACATTTTTAGGATAACTTATGTGTTTTGGGGAGGAAAATATGGATCATTATCCTAAAAATGTCTGTGAGACAAGACATTCCAAGTATAATCGTGAAGAGTATTTGGCTTGGTAATGTAAATTTAAGTTAATAAGATAATTAAATTTATTGCATATCATATATTATGATAATTATTGTAATGTAATTGAAGAACAACCTTAATTTTTGTATAGAAATCGAATGTTTTTTACCTTGATATATTTATGATCTATACTGCAGAATGAAATCCTCATCAGGAATCTATCTTTAAAGTGTGGTACATATTATTGTGCATTATATTATGATACAAATGAATGATTTATGTGTTATAATCCCCAGTTTATGATCTGCATGTTATGGTGGTGAGTGTAGGAGAGGACACTTTTTACAAAAAACGCTTGGATTATACACTCACAAATAGAAAAACGATAAGTAGCAATTGACCTATAGCCACAATAGGGTACATACATGGTTATAGGTCACCTATAAACAATTGAAAAAAATTACCATGGATATAGGTGACATAAAGACATGGTTAGTTATTTCTTGTGGCTATATCATTAACCATTATAACATGGGGAAAAATATTTCCAATGAAAATCGAATTTCAAACACATTATATCCATGAGAAGATCATCCCTATGGTCATAGGTTGGTGGGATGGGGTTTTAGAAACTGGTGGAATGAGCCTGTACTAATTGATGACATATAGCCACGGGTTCTCAAAACCATGGCTACAGGGTGGCGTGGTGAGATTCTATAACCACGGGATGCCAGATCCTATAGAAATAAAAAAGATAAAACCACGGGTGTCTAGGCGTATGGATATTGTGGGGCAAGGCAATGTGTTGTAGCTATGGGTCCTATAAAGTGTGACTACGACCCCAACATCCATACCCTATAGTTATGATCATTTATGACAATGGCTATAGATTTGTATAGTTTGATCGAAATTATAATGTATTTAATAATAAGAAATATATATGTTTATAAAATTATATAAATATTCTATGGAATATGATCAGAGTGAGGCACTGGTTCAGCACTGGATTATGAGTCCCCAAGAGGTTCAACGTAGATAAAATAATAATATTTAATATATTATATAAGACACATGTTATTTTTTTGAAAATAATATAATATATCTCGAGATTTGTCTCATATGAGAAATATGATACCACCTTTATGACTAATATGTATGATTTATCCTATACGTGACATTATATATGTGTGTGTTAGGTGTTTATTTACATTGTATGCAAGAGTAATTCAGTTAAATTTTTTATTATAATTTCATAAAATTTTTAAAATATCTTCTATACGATGTATCATATAAAAAATTGAAAACTAATATTGGGTCTGAGATGTGGGGATGTGGGGTGCACCTTTTTCGTGACCTAACATCTAACATGATAGTAAATATTAGTAATATTTATCAATTACTCATATTTTCTCTTTTACAATTTTAAAAAAAAATCACAAATTCTTCATATTTTCAAATTATTAGTAATTTTTTTTAAATAACACTAATATATTCTATATATTAATAATATTGAAAATTTAATTATTAATTTTTATAAAATATGTAATTATTATTATTAATATAACTTTTTATGTATTTATAGAGTTTTTACCATTGTACATTTTTTTTACAAAATATTATTATGATTTTTTAATCATCGTTAATATTAACAATTTATTAATAATAAGAAATCATCAATTGTTAAATATTATAATATATTTAAATTAATATTATATATTTTATAATTAATTTTTTTACTAATGTTTAATAAGTCTTATAATTGTTATATTTGTTTAAAAAAGTATTATCAAAAATTATTCTATTTTTTATTAACTATGTTATCAATATTACATATTTAAAAAAATTATTGGTTTTTCCATAAACCAATTGTTTAATGTTTTTTAATATAAAGAAAAATCTGATAAAAAATGTTTAGTTAAAATGATTTCTTTAAATTAATTTCCTCATCAATCTTAAAAACATTCATTTCTATTTATATCAAACATTATATATATATAACGCATAATTAAATCTATTTACATCCAATTAATTTTTACGTGTTTTTCAATCAAATTAACACATCATGTCTATATAAAATCATACATGTACACACACATAAGTTTTCATATGTCTCATTAATTTTTCAAATTATTAATAATAATTTGTAAATACCACTATTATATAATATTTATTATCAATATTAAGTGAATAATTTTTGATATATATTTATATTAAATGATATCATTATTAATATAAATATATCAAAAAAATTATGACATTTCTTTAAACTATTATACATATATATTTCATATAAACATAGATATAAACATACATAAATATATAATATTTATCAATAATATTTACTAATTAATTAGTAATTATTATAAATAATGTAACTATTATTATTTATTAATTTAATTTTTGTAAGTTTTTATAATTATTATATATGTTTATATCGTGATGTCAAATTTAATATAAATACATAAAATATATTCTGAATATTTTTAAAATAAATATACTTATCAAATATATATACACACACACAAAACCTTACATGTATTTTTAAAATGTTTATATATTCATATTCAGATGTTGATATATATATAGTACACGATATAATAATCAAATATATTTTTACATTTGTTTTTAAACATATATATATATATATAATACAAACACACACACTGACACACACATATATATCAAAAATATATAATTTTTTTAATCTTTATATATGTTTATGTGTTTATATATATATTAATAAAATTACACGTTTTTATACAACATATATATATATTCACATGTTAATATACAAAAATGCATATATATATGTATGTATATATTAGAAACCTTACACAATTTTTTAAACATTTATATATTTATGTATGTATATATATATATAATAAAATTTACACATTTTTTTAAAACTTATATATATATATATATTCACATTTTAATGTAAATACAAGTTTGGATGTGTGTATATATATGTTAAAAACATTACATAAATATTTATATAAATATAAATACAAATATAAATATATATTAAAAAAATCATACCCTTTTTAAAAATGTTTATAGATGTATACACATAATGTATTGTTTATATATATGTATAATACAAGATTTCATAATTAATCGAAATATGTTAATATGTATTTATATTAAAATATTTAGAAATTAATATAAATATGTCAAATATATTTTTTGAACTTTTTGTAAAGAGATATAATAATCAAATTTATATATACATATGTACAATTATATATACAAATATACATATATGTATACATGTATATATATATATATCTCAAAAACCATAATTTTTTTTAAAAAAAAACCACAAACACACAAACACACAGATATATATATATAAACACATAAAAATATAAAAATCTAATAAACACATTTAAATATATATATATATGTATGTATGTACAAATATATATCAGAATATAATAGTAAACAAACATACTTATATATATATATATATATAACACAAATAAATATCAAAATTAATAAATTAGAATACCTCAAAATCAATTAAAATAAATTACACAAACAATATTTCAACAAAAATAGAGATTAATAAAATTATGTCAATCCTAAATATTAAATAAATCTTGAAAATCAGATACATTTTAAAACCTAGGTTTTGATGAAACCAGAATGTTTAACATTCAATCAAAATATAAAAAAATGTACAAAAATAAAAAAAATATAGATATTAATATAATATAATCAATCCTAAATAACAAATAAATCATGAAAGTATGATGAACGTCTAAACATAGAGTTTCACCAAACTGGTATATTTAACTTTGACCCAAAATATGAAAAAATGATGGAAAACATAAGTGGAGTCTATACATTGAATATCTGAGCTAAAATCCCCCCCAAAAAGGGAAGAATCGAGATGCACAGAATTGAGGAAGATCGACGAGCCGATGTAGGGTTTGGTGTGATTTTTGGGATAGGGAGGAGAAAGGAGTGGAGGAAGATATGGGAGTCGCACTTGTGATAAAACACCGGGGTTTTCTTGATAGAAATAATTTCATTTGATATAGTTTTTCATCAAAATTATTTGAAAAAACACTAATTTATGTCGCAAGTATCCCATAGCTAGTGATCATTTTCGACAGATAATGTTATCTGTCAAAAATAATCATCGTGATTACTTTTCATGCTGGATGGCGGGAATGTCTTCAAAATCTATTTGCGACAGATTATTAATTCTTTAGAAAATAAAGATTTTTTTCGATGAAATTAATAATCTGTAACAAATAATAGTAGAAAAGACACTATTTCAGATGGGTCATATGCCTGTCACAACTAACCCATCGCAAATGATCAAATTTATAATAGTGGAATGATCAATGTCAAAGCTGATGAGATTCGATATTGATGCCAATGTTAAAAAGATTATATCAGATTAGATCGATCCCCTTAATCCAACTAAATTCGATCCTCCAATGCCGACCAAATTCGATCCTCCATGATGAACCAGATTTGATACACAGTGTCATTGATTTGGTATGTGTCTGCCAAATAAGAAGATTTGTGTCAGTGGTTGATGATTTTTGAAGAAGATATTGACCTGAAGATTCCTATGAAGCATGTTTTTGATTCATTGATGGGCTCCGGTATAGGGGGTTTCTCTAAAGTGGCGAGGAAGACAAAATGAATCTAGGGAGATAGACGCCACATGATATATTAGAAGCGACAGATTTCTTTCCCATAACCTGATCATCCCGACCCGACCAGACCCTATCTGAGATGGGTTAGGTTGGGTCATGTCCAAACATAAATTATTGTCTTACTTGACTCGATCCATCCCGTCCTATTTTCTTTGGTTCGGGTTCAATTAATACCCCATACTAACCCAACCCTACCCATGGACACCCCTACCCGTACCACCCCAACCGATAGTGGGGGGAAACAAATCATATATTCCTAGTAGAGTATATGTCACGACCCGTCCCCCGGGGCTCGTATCGTGACTACCCCAAGCCCTCCATCCATAGGCCAGGGGCTGGTGACTAGCACTAAAGGCATAAATCCCTAAACTGGGACGAAATTAATTATATAATATTAAAAAAACACAACAGAGTACACAACTGGAAGTAAAACACTAAGTAAAACTGAATACAAAAGAGTGTGATCAATGTAAAGGGGCCTAAAATACAATCCCAACTGTAATGTACATTACAACAGAAATGCTAGTACAACTGAATAAAAGAAGTAAGCAGCTTCTGAGTTGTCCTCCGAGGTTCCTACTTGAATAGTAGGTAAGGATGGCCTCCTCATCAATCCACGTCCGTCCGCCCACTCCGTGTACGTCTCACCGAGTGGTCCAACTCTGGGTACCATCCAGTTCTGCTACTCTCTACCCCGATTTGAACTGTCTGTGGTCTGCAACCAACACAGGGAGGTGCGGGCATAGCTCGCGTAGGGGTGAGTATAACAATACTCAAAAGGGACCCAGAGACCCTCATGGTCTCAAAATATCCAACATGGATAACCACATAGTATGAAATCAATGGATAATTCTTACATAGATATATTTCTATACATATACCTATGTAATTTAGTAACCCATATCAATCCTGAGGAAAACACAAAAGTCATATACTCATCTCAAAACAAAGATTTTATTCTAGGGTGGTAATATGTAACACTCACATACAAACTATCGAAACCTCGTCTGCTGGTGTACTCCACCTTTATAGATTATTATGGGCATGCCTCGTCACACAGAGTAGCTTCCCACTATCCTGGACTACTGTGGTACTCCTCCTGTCGAGTACCATGGGTCTGCTGCATCACACAAAGGCACTCCCCACTGTCGATCCGCTACATCACATAGATGTGCACCCCCTCGTAGCCTGCTGAGATACTCCTCCTCTCGAGTACCATGGGGATGCCACGTCACAAAAAGGTGCTCCCCACTGTGGGTCTCCCATGTCACACAGAGGCGCTTCCCACTAGGAAAATCGAAACACTACGAGTCGAAAGGTCAGCAGTCGTCAGGTCTCAACCAGCTACTAAGACTTCGTACTCTGCACGCTAGTATCTAGGAGGATCTACTCCATTATCTACTGGTCGATAATCCAACTATCACAAAGTCCAAAGTAAATATATCTCAATGTTCCACCTCATCATAGGGGATTCAACACAAAAGATGGCGCGTCAATCGGACGTCTGGTCTGTGAGACATTGGCATTTCTGTTCTAGGGGCCCGGTATGTTTTTAGGTTCAATCCAACCTAACTATACTCCAACTATGTCCAAACCTCATGTTGACTATTCCAAAATAACCATCTCACTCTATGATTTCCATTTCTAGAGATTTTTTGTCGATTGGAATCCCATAGCCAAAAATATGGGCAAAAAGATTTAAACAGGCCAATGCGGGTTCGGGTCTGGTCCGACCCTATCGGACTGACCCAGCCCAACCTGGGTCCGGAACGGAGTCCGAACCAGTCCACGGGTCATACCCGGTATAAGGGGGCAGCCCAGCCCGAGTGGGCGACTCGGCCTGAGGGGGCTTCTCTGCGGCCCGATGGCTCGTGGGGTCCACCGAAGCCGTGTCCAGGGGGTAGGTGCGTGCCCCCGGGCTCCCGAACGGCATGGACGTTCTGGCGGGATCCCAAACCGATGCCACATGGTGCTGGTCCATGTAATGCAAGACCTGTTGGGTCCCGCTCCTACCGGCTGGCAGAGTGGCCAACCGCTCCATCTGTACAGGCGGCCCAGCCAGACGGCCGCCTTTGCACCTCCACCGCAACACAATGGTATCGCGGATGAGCTCCTCTACACGGCGTGATGGCGCCGCGCCCCCTCCGTCTTGGCCCGGCCTAGTCACGACCCTCTACTTCCCTCCACGTGGCGTGAAGGGACCGCGCACCTTCAACGTGGCCCACCCTTGCCACGACTCTCCTTCCGCGCAGCATGGTGGTGTCGCACCCTCTTGGCGATCCGGCTGCCCTACACCACTGGTTTCTTCACGGCCGTCCCGAATCTGGTCGTTGTTTCTCCGACTCCATCATAAAAAAATGATAAAAATCAAAGGGGGAGGGTCGGGCCGTGTTCGTGTGGTCCGATCCCTCTTTGTTATGGCATTATCAATAGGCAATTCACATTCCAAAATATTGAAAGGAAAATAACGAAAACGAATTCAACTCAAATCCCCTACGTTATTATTTGTCGTTCGTCATTCGTTGACATTTGAATCTGCGGAAAGAAGATGAAAGAATTCGACATTCGTCGCATATGCCACGCTCTCCGAATCTGGAGTTGAGTCAGCCGTGGAAGGCGCTCCTCGTCCGTAGGATTTGAGGAATGATGTCGAAGAAGAAATCAGGTGTTCTTCGCGTTCTTCATTGGGAGCACTATTCTCCCAAGATCCTCTCAATTCCAACAAAAGATAAATACTAATGAAATAATATTAGATTAGTCATCTAATATTATGTTTGCACACCAATTCAAAAATGATAATTAAAAACCTTGCTCCACCAAATTAAATGCACGAATGTTGCCTAATTAATTTGGAGGATTCCAAAAGTCCCTCCTTAATAAAACACATGCGTTGGGGAAATTAATTGCACTTGGAGATCAAGAGGCTCTCCCTCATTAATGAGGGAGAGTGGGTAGGATTCATCCTCCACCATCAATAGGGGTCGGGTGGTCCTCACCCCTATCATTAATAGGGAGGTTGTGTGGATATGGTGGTCCCCACCTCAATTATCCTCTCATGGGAGGTTATACTCAGGTGGGACCCACCACCATAACATCTCATGGGAGGTTAGGGTGTGGCGGTCCCACCACCAACTCCCAAATGGAGTTTTTATCCCAAACACTCAACACATGGCAGCTTAATAAAATAATGTGTTGTACTTTATTTTATTATTTTTTATATAAATCCAAAAACTATCTTTTATTCTTGATCTTCTGTCGTCGAGGTGAAAGTCATGTTATGTGAATACCGGCACTGGGAGATCAACAGTGCCCTCAGATTTCAATTCCGAGCACCGTTTCAAATGTTTTAAAATCCCCCTCACACGTTTACTGAACGTACCCGAACAAAACATTAGATATTGATTATAGGCACACCGGGCCACGGAATCAAGCACCTTAAATTCTCGTGGACTCATATAAATCCCATGTATTTAGAAAAAATCCACAGAATTTATGGGTCTTTACATTCCCCTCACATTAGGGCTTTATGTCCCTGTATGCTACAACTTGAACTAAGAGAACAAATGTGGGTACTAGACATGCATCTGAGCCACCCACTCCCATGTGATATCCTAGAGGTTTTCATGCTACCAGTGAACACGCACTAGATATATTGACCGTCCACGCAGGACCTGATCCTGTCGATCCTTAATCACTACTGGAACCTCCGTGAAAGTCTCTCCATCATCGATGTCCAGGTCTCCATTGTCGATGATGTGGGAAGGGTCGTGCATGTATCTCCTTAACTGAGATACCTGAAAGACATCGTGTACTCAAAGAAAGTGAGGTGGAAGAGCAAGGCGATAGGCCACCTCACCTACTCTACAGAGGACCTGGAAAAGTCTGATGAAATGCAGAGACAACTTGTCACCTCAGCCAAATATCTATTGACCTCATTGAGGTGAGATCCATAGAAATATGTGGCTGCCATCCTCGAACTCAAGAGATCTCCATCTCCTGTTAGCATACAACTTATGCCCACTCTGTGTATTCTTCATTCACTCCTGGATGATCTGCACCTTCTTTGTGGTATCCCTTATCATATCTGGTCCCACTAGTTCTGACTCCCCTGGGCCTATCTAGCACAGTGGAGATCTGCATGGTTGACCATACAAGGCCTCAAAATGTGTTATCCTGATGGTGGAGTGATAACTGCTATCGTAGGCAAACTGTAATAATGGTAAGTGTTCCTCCCAACTGTGACCAAGGTCGAGGACAAAAGCTCAGAGCATTTCCTTGAGGGTCTGAATGGTCCGCTCAGTCTGGCCATCTTTCTGAGAATGGAAGGCGGTGTTCATGAGAAGATGTGTCACGAAACCCTCCGAAAACCCCTTCCATAGTGGGGAAGTAATCCTTGTGTCATGTTCAGAGAAAATAGAAGAAGGCACTCCATGTAAATGCACAATCTCCTACACATAGAGGCATCCCAAGATCTCTACTGATCCCTGCTCTCTGATCGGTATGAATTGGGCTAATTGGTGAGTTGTTAAACGATCGCCCATATCAAATCGTGACACTTGGATATTTGTGGAAGACCTGTCACGAAGTCCATGGATATCCCATTCCACTTCCATGATGGGACCTCTAAGGGCTGAACCATGCCTACTGGTACCTGGTGCTCTACCATCACTTACTAAAAAGTCAGGTATCATGAGACAAACTCTGCTACCGCCTTCTTCATACCTGGCCACCAGTGCTGTCATCTGAGGTCCTGAAAAATTTTCACCACACCTGGATGTACTGATAATGGGGAATTGTGGAACTCCCGCAATACATCCTCCTGAAGTGAAACTGGTACCATGGTACATCCTCTCAAGAGGATGACATACTCCCCACCTTCATAAAATCCCTTAGGTGCCTACCCTGTGGATGTCTTATCACATTGTATCTCACAGTCAGTGTCCCCACACTGCACCTCCCTGACTCGCTGAGGATGTGGAGTGACTATAAGAGACCGTACAAAGGATGATCCATCTTTTTCAACAATGGATATTTGTAAGGCTATCAGCTGCTCTGTCTCCTCTCCTAACATCGGTATACCAGATCTCCTACTGAGTGCATCCACACCAAAGTTCCCCTTCCTAGTATTATAGACTATCTCGAAGTCAATGTCCTCGAGGAACTCAAGCCATCGTCGTTGTCTCGGTTTCAGGTCCTTCTGATCACAGATATACCTGATACTCTTGTGATTAGAGTAAGCTGTGAAACGTTCTCACATCAGATAGTGCCTCCACAAATTCAAGGCAAAGACCAATACTTCTAACTCCTAGTCATGGGTAGTATAGTTCTTCACGTGATGTCTCAACTGCCAAGAAACATACGTGATCACAGCTCACTCTTGCATTAGGAAACACCCATGTCCGTACCCAGAGAAATATTTTTAAACATAGTACCCTACACCCTCCTCTTGAAGCTTAATGATGGGGGCACTAGTCACCCTCTGCCTCGGCTCCTGAAAGATTTGTTGGCATCTCTCCGACAGCACGAGGGGTTTCCCTTTCTTCGTCATGGCTGATGGTGTTTCTGCAACTCTGGAGAAGTCTAGAACGAATCTTCGGTAATATCCAGCCAAGCCCATGAAACCTCGTACCTCCGTCACACTTCTGGGTGGATCCTAAGCATGTACCGCCTCAATATTCGCTGGATCCATGGCAACTACAGCCTCTGAGATGACATGTCCCATGAAGTAAACCTCTAGATTCAAAAAATGAAACTTTGAGAGCTTATCGTAAAGCTATTTCTCTCAGAGTGTGTCACATAATACCTAAAAATGCTATGCAGGCTCCTCCTTAGTAGTCGAGTAGATCAGAATGTTGTCTATGAATACTATGATAAAGCGATCGAGGTAAGGATGGTAGATCATGTTCATGAGACACATGAACACTGTTGGAGCATTGGTTATGCCGAAGGGAATAACCAAGAACTCATATGGGTCGTACAGACACCTGGAGGCTGTCCTCTGCACATCATCGTCTTGAAATCTGAGCTGGTGATAGTCTGATCTGATGTCTATCTTCGAGATCCACCATTCTCCCTTGAACTGATAAAAGAGGTCGCCAATCCTTGGGAGTGGGTACATGTTCTTCATGGTCACCTGGTTTAGGCGACTATAGTCGACACAAAACCTTAAGCTCCCATCTGCCTTCTAGGCGAACAGAATGGAGGCTGCCCAGGGTGAAAAACATGGCCGAATGAATGTCTTTCCCTAAAAGTCCTCTAGATGTACCAATATATCACAAAGCTCAGTGGGATCCATCTGATATGTTGGAGTATATATCGGTGTCGTCCCGGAGTACAAGTCAATGTAGAAGTCCACCTCTCTGTGAGGAAGTAGTCTTGGATCATCTTCAGGGAAAACATCCATGTACTAGTCCACCACTGCATGATATGTCAGACTCTCTACATCAACTACTCCGAGGGTATGGCAAGCCAACTGGTGAGTGATCGGCTTTACCCTCCTCCTAGTAAGTCCGTCCTATACTGCAATGGTGGCCTTATTGCTGGTGAAGGTAAACCTGTTTCCATCCATGCAGACACACTGCACTTTTTGCCTCATATAGTATATCTGACCATAAATTGTAGATAACTAGTCCATACCCAAGATGACTTCGTAAGGCCTCAAAGCTGTAACGAGGAGATCCCAGCTGAAGCCCTCACCTCCTAGAGTAAGCTCACACTGCCGACACTAGTGCGTAATCATTTAGTCTACTCCCGTAGGAGTCTCTAGCCATAAGGATTGAGCCAAAGGCTCTGTCGGAATCTCCAAGCTCTGAATGAGGGCAATGACAATGAAAGAGTGACTGTCACATGTGTCTATAAGAATTGCAGCTAAGGTGGATTAGGCACATATAGTACCATGAATCCTCTCCAGAGTGCCATGGTCATATGCCCCAGATGCCTAAAGCTGAACGCTCCCTTGTACACATTCTCCCTACGGTAGGGGTGGACCTCTTGTTTGTGATGGTGGCAATACCTCAAAACGTTGTCCATTTCCAGTTGATCGAACAGCTCCTCTGCCACTTCTGCCTATACCCTGTAGACCGCTTCGATCAAACCTCTTCCTCTTCGTAGGAGGTCCCTAAGATGTCTATAGATTGTCTGAACGGTGGGTTGGACAGTCACGTGTTATGTGACCTTTCCCACCGCAAGAGTAAAACTGTCTCCTCCGGGCATATATGTCACTGCCCCGGGTGTCCCGCACAACAGATCATGAGTCCTGCGGTCATCCACCAATGGGTCTGGTCATCTTGGACCTCTACGTCATCATTCTACTCCCATATGCAGAAGTCTCTGCTATATGTCGACTAGTAGTGGGTCTCACTGCAGGAGACTGCTCAATAAAAAAAACTCTCTACTAGGAGGGCTCTCTCTAACACCCCTTCCGGCATCAGGATGCTGTGGGGGATCATTGAGGCTCTGATCTCTCGCTTGAGACCCTTATCGAAGGTCTGATCCCTGATGAATGGGTCTTGTACCATATATGTGGAGTAGCGTGAGAGGTAAGATAACCTTGATGAGTATTGTGCTACTGTCATGCTACCCTGCTGTAGATGCATTATCTCTTGTATCTGCATGACTCAAAGGGGGAATGGGAAAAACTCTTCCCGAAACAAGCTCTCAAAGTCTATCCATAGAAGTGTCACCTCATTGTGAACCTGGAGAATTAGGCTCCACCATATTCCTACTGCTTCCTAAAGGAGACTCGCATTAAGGATCAACATGAGGTCTGATCGTGTCCCTACCAGCCTGGAGACTCTCACCATATCATCCATCCAATCCTCAGCCACCGATGGGTCTGTCTCTCTCCGAAACATGGGTGACCTCTAGATATGGAACTCATGAAACACACTCAAGTGGCATAAATCGTTTGCTGCTGGGGCTGGTGGCATCGGTGGCCCAATGGGAAGTATTGTCGTTGGTTCCTCTATGGGTATAGGGCCCTATACTGAGGTATCATCGCTCGGTGGGTTGTCAGAGCGTACGACTCTCAGGGCTCGAACTGGTCATCCGTGGGGTGGAATCCTGAAAGAAACAGATGAAACACAATCAAATGTTTATACCCAGTGAGCTGACCTTGTTGAGATGACTTAAGAAAACATTTAAAGACACACACACAATCAGTGTTTTCATGCACTAAGTCAGAAAGCAGTAGCCAAGACCTATTGTATGGATATGTCGGCCACCCACATGAAAACTGGACTCCCTGAACAATAATCAACAGTTATTACCTTTAACACTATTTCATCACAGATATGAAAGATCAGATTTCTAGGTTCTATGGTAGAACCGTCTTCTCTGATACCAATTTGTCACGACCCGTCCCCTAGGGCCCGTATCGTGACTACCCCAATCCCACCTTCCATAGGCCAAGGGATGGAGACTAGAACCAAAGTCATAAATCCCTAGACAAGGAAAGAATTCCCATTATAACAGTAATCAAACACAATAGAGTATGAAACTGTAAGTAAAACACTATGAAAAACTGTATAATAAAGTGTGTGCTGAATGTAAAGGGGCCAGAAATACAAGTCCAACAGTAATGTACAACACATCTAAATTTCTATTACCACTGAAAAAAATATGTAAAGAATATATTGGGTCGTCCCTTGTGGTTTCTACTTGAAGGGTAGGTAAGGATGGCATCCTCAGCACTCCACATCCGCCCGTCCTCTCCGTGTGTGTCTCTCTGAGTGATCCACCTCTGTGTACTGTCCAATACTGCTACTCTCTGCCCCAATCAGCACTATCTGTCATCCGCAACCAACAAAACAAGGTGCGGGAATAGCCCATGTGGGGGTGAGTATAACAATACTCAGTAGGGACCCCAAGACCCTCAAGGTCTCACAAAATCCAACAAGGATAACCACAAAGTATGAAATCAACAGATAACCCCAACTGAGGTATTTGAACATACATATACCTACGCTATTTAGTTACCCATCTCAATCATGAGGAAAACAAAAAATTCATAGACTCAGCTCAAAACCAAGATTTTATTCGAGGAGGGTAACATTTAACACACCCATTCAATCCATCGAAACCTCAGTTGCTGGTGTACTCCTACTCTATTGAGTAATGTGGGTATGTCGTGTCACACAGAGGAGTTTCCCACTGTCTTGAATTGCTATGGTACTCCTCTTGCCGAGTACCATGGGTATGTTGCGTCACAGAGAGGCGCTCCCCAATGTGGGTATGCCACGCACACATAGGTGCTCCCACTCGTAGCCTGCTAAAGTACTCCTCCTATTAATAACTATGGGTCTTCCGCGTCACACAGAGGTGCTCCCCACTGTGGGTCTACCGTGTCACACAGAGGTGCTTCCCACTGGTCTAGTCGAAACACTTCGAGTCGAATGGTCAGCAGTTTTCAGTTCTCATCCAGCTACTAGGTCTTCGTACTCTGCATGATTGTCTCCTGGAGGATCCGCTCTAGGAGCTACTGGTCGATACTCCAACTGTCACAGTGTCCCATGTAGAAGTATCTTAATGGTCCGCCTCATCATAGGGGTCTCAATGCAATAGAAGACGAGTCAATCTGATGCCCTGTCTGTGAGATATTGGAATTTCCGATGCCAGCGGCCATTTCTCCACATCCGTCATCTGCAAATGAGAACAATTAAAGGGGGAGAGTTGGGTCGTGTTGATGCTATTCGATCCCTTCTCATTATGGAATTTTCAATCGGCAATTAACATTCCAAAATATTGAATGTCGAAGAATGAAAATGAATTCAAATCAAATCCTCTACCTTATTATTTGTCGTTCATCATTCAATGACATTTGAAGCTGTGGATAGAAGATTAAAGAATGTGTCATTCATCTCATCCACCACTCTCTTCGAATCCCAAGATGAGTCAGCCACAGAAGGCGCTCCACATTGGTAGGATTTGAGGAAAGAAGTCGAAGAAGAAATATGGCGTTCTTCGCATTCTTCATTTATAGAACTTTTCTCCCAAGATCCTATCAATTCAGACAAAAGAGAAATGCTAACAAAATAATATTAGATTAGTCATCTAATATTACATTGGCACACCAATTCAAAAATTAGAATTAAAAACACGGCTCCACCATATAAAATGCACGAGTGTTGCCTCATTAATTTGGAGGATGCTAAGAGGCCCTCATTAGTAAAACACATGCATTGGCGCATTTAATTGTGCAGGGAGGTCAGGAGGCTCTCCCTCATTAATGAGGTAGAGTGGGGGGGTTTCATCCTCCACCATCAATAGGGGTGGGGTGGTCCCCATCACTATCATTAATTGGGTGGTTATGCGGCTCGGGTGGTCCCCACCTCAATTTTCCTCCCATGGGAGGTAATGATCGGGTGGGCCCCACCACCATAACCTCTTATGGGAGGTTAGGGTGTGGTGGTCCCACCCCAAACTCCCATAAGGAGGTTTAAACCAACACTCTCAACAGATGATAGCTTAATAAAATAAATTTTTGTACTTTATTTTATAATTTTTTATAAAAAGAAATGAGCTAACTTTTATTCCTGATCGTCTACCATCGTGGTGAATGTCTTGTTAAGAGAATTCTGGCGCTGCAAGATCAACAGTACCCTAGGATTTCAATTCCGAGAACCGGTTCAAAAGTTATAAAATATCGCTCGCACGTTTACTGAACGTACCTGAAAAAAACATCAGAAATTGATTCTGGGCACACCGGGCCTCAGAATCAAGCGCCATAAATTTTCACAGACAAAAAAAATCCCATGTATTTCTAAAAAAAATAAACCAAATTTTTGGGTCATTATATTATAAATCATGAAAAAATGAAATATATGGACAACATGAATAATAAGGATATCGATATGTATAAATAGACCTTCCTGATGAATACATAACATATGCAGACGTCATCAAAAAATTGGAAATCTTAACATTTAGCAACACACAATTATGTGAACAAATAAACATTTGATTATACATTGTTAGTTATTATGATGCATCATATGAACATAAATAACAACAATGTCCATGAATATCATCCTCATTGTATATATATATACCATATTTTTTGGAGATATATATTTATTATATATATATATATATATATATATTTATAATTATAAATATATATATTATATATATATATTTATATATAATTATAAATATATAATTATAAATAAAATAAATATATTTATTATTTAATTAAAATTATTATAATTTTATAGTTATTTAAATATATATATATTTTTTTAATTATTATCTTATAAATACTTTTTAAAAATCATTATATATATATGAATTATTAAAATATATATTAATATATCATATTTAAATTAATTATAAATATGTGTTTTTTAATTAATTTATATATAAAATCCTTATTTTTGAATGTGAATATAATAATTTTATATAAATTAAAAATTTATTTATTATAAACTTTTATCAGCAATACGAATAGCAATGATAAATGATACTACTTTGTCATAAATTTTTATTAGCGCTGATAAAAGTTATCTTTATTGGAAATTTTAGCTGGCGCTGAGAAATGTGAGGCTTTTATTAATGTTTTTTCATAGCACTGAAAAATGAAGACGCTTCTATTAGCCTGATCTGGAGTAGTATATATATAAACACACACATATAATAACAATCCATACACATCCCATAAAAGGGAAATGACCAATTGAAAACCAAAACCCAATCGTTTCCTAGAAAGTGTGCTAAATTATAATGATTTTTTTTAATATTGTTATAGCACACCCTTCCAATGGCTGCAATAGACGATGTCAGGGTAGGAAGTGACATCAACAGAGGGCTTTGTAGCGGTGGTGGGGTTTGCGATAAAGGAGCGACATATGAGGGTTTGAGACGGTGGTGGATTTGCGGCAGAGGAGTGATGGAGGAGCGGAAGAAGAGGGTTTACGGTTGAGGTGGGATTACGGCGGAGGAGGAGTTTAAGGTAGTGGAAGAGGCGGTGGAGGAGGAGGGGTCGATGGTGGCAGAGGTGGCTCCAGGGCAGAGCATTGATTGGTGGCACAGGGGTTAGGTTCCGTGACAACATGAGGGGAGCGAGAATGAAGGAGGTTTTTAGGGTTTATTTTTTAAAATATGTTAATCCTTTTATCATCACTAGATAAAAAGTGCTGATAAAGATATTCTTTATCGGTGATAAAATAGAAAGCATCGATAAAAAATACATTTATCAGTGTTTTTTAGTGCTGATAAAGATGTTATGTTAATAATTTAGTTAGATTAATATATTTATATATAAAATTATATATATGATAAATATATATTCATTTATTTATAATTATAACTATAAATAAATATATATCTTCAAAATTATAAAATTATAATTTAAATAATTATAAAATTATAAGAAATATACTTAATATATTTTTAATTTTAGAATATATATATATAATAAATATACTAATTATATATTTTGATAATATTATAGATATATACAACCATATTTTTTCTAATTTTATAATTATTTATATGAATATATATTTATTTATAATTATAAGAACAGATATTTATTTATAATTATATTTATAAATGAATATATATATTAATATTTATTTAAATATTTATAAATTATAACAATTCATATTTCTTTTTTTTATATTTTTATTAATAAATATATTTAATGTATTTATTATTATGTTATAGTTATTTAAATATATATATATAATTATTTATAACAATAAATATAAATATTTGTATTTATTTATCAATGATTTCATATATTTATAAATATATCTATTTAATTAGATATAACATAATATATGAATGTAATAAATATATTTTTTATAAATTAATAATTATTTAAAGAAATAAGTTATTATTTATATATAATACTAACAAATAAATATATATTTATTTGTAATTAAAAATTTTAGTAAATAAATATTTATTTATAGTTGTAATTTTAAATATATATACATATTTTTATTTTTATTACTTTATAAATATAAAAAATATATTTATAATTTTATAATTGTATATAAATATTTTTTTTATAACTATTTAATTATTTAAATATATCTGCATCTATTTAGAATATTATTTATAACTATTTGTATTTTTTTAATAAAAATATGTATACAAATATATATAATATATATTTATTATAATTTTTTTATTAATTAAATATATTTATATTTATTTCAGAATTATAATTTTAAATATTTGTATTTATTTATAAATATTTGTATATATTAACAAGTATATTTATTTAATTATATTATAACTTTATAAGTAGTATTATAAATATATTAATTATAATTTTACAATTATTTACATATATATATATATATATATTTATAGTTATAATTAAAAATATAAATAATTAATTTTATAAATAATTTTATATAATTATATATATATATATAATATATTTGTTTATTATAATAGAAATAGAAATAGAAATAGAAATATAAAATTTTAAATATGAACTATTTTTAATATTTATTTATAGTTATTGGCATAGTTCATATAATTTTATTATATATATATATATATTATTATATAAATCTTATTTTAGAATATAAATGTCAAAGGGTGCGTACATTAAATCACATCACAATCCCATCATAAACCATCTCTCCCATGCATCATCTGGGCCCCCCTACTCGCACGCCAATGGATCCTCATCCATACATTTTTCGTCTCGCACGCTGTCATCCACTGCTATGTCATCTTCTCGAGTTGCACCTCTCGTGTTGATTCACCACCCCAGCATTAATCATCCCCGGATAGATCAATATCATTTCCCTTAGTTGTCCCCTGGCAGCACTGACATTCACTGAGTGACACAACCAGTTGGTATTCACCCTCTAGCCAAACCTGCATCTCACGTGGAAAACCCATGCAGCTGGCATCAATCATCATTCATCGACCCTACTAATCCCTAGACACCGTCATCCTAGGAAGCAACCCCCAGTGCCGTCATTTCCCTTACATCGTCATCCCAAGCATCACCCTGTGCCGATCCACCGCCTCATCTGTCATCATCCCTAGACATGGCACCATCAGAGCCCTTGGTTTTTTTTCATATGAAAAATGTTTGGTTGTTATTATGGTGATGAAAACCATGATTTTGGAATCCATGGTGTTGTTTGGGGTGGAGATGAAAATGAAAATGTGTCAGGGTGATCATCATCATCAATGCGGCACCATTCTGTTGTCGGCAGCTGCATTGGTGCGCCAGATTTTCTGGCATCGCTAGAGCCCCAGAAGAAAGAACATATTACCTTCTTCAACCCAAAGAAAACATTCACCGCCTTGCCTTTGGTCTTGCCATCCATGTTTTGTTCAGGATGGTTGGAAAAAATTACACCAACACACCACCAGAATCCATCTTTCTCTCGAATGGAAGATCTATGGGAGCCGGTTGGTCACCCCCTCATTCTCCCGCGACCCACTACCACATAAGAAGAGTAGGCATGCTGGCGTGGAAAGGGAAGGGGGTATAAAGGCTACGAGGATTCTATTCTATTCATGGGAGTTCCAGTCTGGAGGTGGACCGACATTCCCATTGCAGGAAACCGTGGTATGGGAGAATGTACGACCAAATAGGAGGAAGAGTGAAGCGCAGTTCCAAGAAGGAATGGTCAAGAAGAGGGAGGTGCCAAGTGCAGTTGGGGGGGGGATGGAATATCATTATATATAAGGAATTTTTTTTCACCAAAATAAATTTTGAGAATCATGGAACCAATAATAACGCTGGGATTTAGGAAAATAGTCAAATGTGTAATAAAATGAAAACAAAATTTTCCACAACATTAATTCATAATTCAAAATCATGAAAATATTTAATGATAAGATTATTTATTTTTTAAAACATTAGTACGGACTCATTAAATGAGATTTCAACAACAAATAAATCATCTATCTAATTAAAATTGAAAATAATAATAATAATAATATTATTACAAACAGACATGAAAATTAGCATAGAGGGTTTTTTTATTTTAATTTTTTAATTTAAAGTGATGGTTTTTTTTTTGAGAAGTGGGTGTGTCGAGGGCCAAATGAATTATCCCTCAACATATTTTCCCTAGAGCGCCAATTCATTTGGCGCTCTTGTGTTTTTCCCCATGCCACCCCTCCGCAACCCCATATATATATTATGTATATTTATATTTATATAATTATTATTATAATAAATATATTTATAATTAATATTATGACTAAAATAAGTTCAATAAATTTATAATTATATTTATTATAATTCTAACAAGTATATAATTATAATAAATATATAATTGTAAAAATAAAAAATATATAATTGTAATAAATATTCAATTATAATTACAATAATTATATAAATATAAATATAATTTAGATATAATTATAACAATTATATAATTATAATAAATATTAATTAAAACATAATAATTATATAATCTTAATTAATATAAAATTATAATTTAAATATAAATATAATAATTATATAATTATAAATGTATTAATTATAAAACTATATTAATTATATAATTATAATAAATGTAAAATTATAATTATTTAATTTTTATAACTGTAATAAATAATTACATGTACTATAGTTATATAAATATATTTATTATAATAATTATATAATTATTGTAACTGTATATATTTATTATAATTTTAATTTTATATCTATTAATTTTTTTAAAAAAAATAAATATACCATTATTATTTTATAATAATTATAATAAATATACAACTATAAATATAATAAATTTATACAGTTATAATAAATATATAATTATTATTATAAATAAGAAATCTACAATTATAATAAATAATTATAATAATTATAATTATAAATGAACATTTCTTATAATTATTATAATTATTAAAGTTATAAATATAATAAATAAAAAATATATATATAACTATAATAATTCTATAATTATAATAATTATATTTATAAAAATAATTATAAAATTATTTTCATTATTATATTTATTATAATAAATATAATCATATTTGATATAATAATTATTATATAATTACAATAATTATAATTTTAATAATTATATTTATTATAATAATCATATAATTACAATAAATATTAATTTATTATGATTATAAAAATTATATAATTATAAATATAATAATTATATAAATATAATAAATATCCAATTATAATTACAATAATTATATAATTATAAATTATAATAATTATATAATTATAATTAATATATTTATTATAACAATTATATAATTACAATGATTATATATTTATAATAATTATATATTTACCATAATTGTTTATTTACAATAATTATATATTTACAATAATTATATAATTAAAATAATTTTATAATTAAAATAATGATATATTTATAATAATAATATAATTACAATAATTATATATTTATAATAATTATATAATTACAATAATAATATATTTATTATATTTATATACTAATTATAATTGTATATTTACTATATTTATAAATATTTAATTATTCAAATTACCGAAATAGATCTGCCATGGATTGAGATCCAGGGCGCCGAAATATGTTAAATAAAAATTAAAGGAGTAAAAGGACAGGGAAGAAATGTTCAAAGTGAATATTCACACTACAAGAAAGATAGAAAATTCAGCATCAATTCACCACTTCTTAGGCCAACTCGGACCTCCAGCTCCATCCAGAGGCGCTGGATGATGCCCTGTTTGCCATTGCATTGATTGAAAATATTGTGCCGCCTCTGTCATGCCTAAGGAATCCTCCACATTGGATGGAATACCACCTAATACCTGTTAGTAATCATCATGATCAACCTTTTCATCCATGAAAGTCGTCGCCTCCTATGAAACATCCACCGTCCCCTTATCACCAGCATGAAGCAGTGCATTCTGTATAACTTCCACCTATTGTGCAAGGGAAACCGCCTTCACCTTATCAGGGGTAAACCCCTTTGAAGACACCTCTCTAACTGTACAATGTAGTAAGATATTATTTTTGTTTCTACAACCTTTAGTCTCAAGACCCTCAAGTTTAAGCAAGTCAAATTCAGGAGGGTTAATGTAGTCTAACATCAAAAAAAATTAATTCTAGATTTATTTGTCCCTTGTAACAACTTGGTGGATACTTGAAGCATGAAATCCTTGGATTCACCATCCAGTTTGTGAAATTTGGGGTCATCACTAGCATGTACATCGACCAGTAATGCAGGTTGTGCGCTACACTAGATCGCATGCTGCAACTCACAATGGAGAATAAGAGATGTACCATCCTAGAAAGTAAGGTCAGAGGTCCCAATCTGAGCATTCATTTTCCCATCATCTCGAATAACACGCTCAAAAGACCCCTCAATTGGCCCAATGTTCCCTGGTGCGATCCCAACCACACTATCCTTGTCTCTTGACTCCCCTTCTGTACATTCCATAGAGGGGCCTCTCTATTTTCTATACATCACCAGCTCAAAGCCATCAGCATCAAGCATTTTCATCTTGCCTTTACTATGAGTAGAAGCCAATGCTACCTAACCAATCTCAATGTTAACATTTTCTAGAATTAATTTCTATCATACACAGTCATTATCAACCAATTCAGCCGAGGATTTCCTTGAACTAGTTGAGTCCCCTGCATCACCAGCAGCAACATTCAGGGGAGGCAGAAAACCATCACCACTACTGACAAAAACACCATCATGTTGTGGTGAGTGCATATGATCCAAACCAGTAGAGGCCTTTTCCAAGCCTTTTTTAGGTACCTCAACAATGTAGGATGTTTCCTTATTCCTAAAGACCATATTCCTGACCTATCCATGACCCGATTGTTCCCTCTTACACTGATCAGTAGAGTACCAAAGTGATTTACAAAGAAAACATATTATGTTTCATAGACATTGATAATGCAAGTGACTGTTATAAATACAAGAGCCACAAAAATCAGGTTTCCATTCATACTTAATTAGGAGTTCTAACTTAAAAGCATCATCCAGAAGACACACAATATCAATCAACTTATGGGATAGATAAATTTCAACCAGAACACGGGCAACGTGACCAAACCTAGAGCATTCAGTCTCTTTATCTACCTTCATAGATAACCCTACAGTTAATGAAACATCCCAATATATTTCCAAATGCCAAAAGAACCAACTAAGTCCCCTAAATATAATCCATGTTTGTGTGGAAGAACTCCTAATATCAGAGGGGTCATATAAGGGATCCCATTCTTGAAGAACAATATATCCAGGATTCAACAGGATTGGACCAAATCCCCAAGAAAAACTCTACAGATTATTTGACGAAAAGACAATATGATACATACCTTTCCCAAGAGAAATCATATGCTAATCAGTGAAACCCCAGCCCTGAATCAACTGATCCTTGAAATCATCAAGTGTCAAAGGAGTGTCCCTCCGCGAGCCTGAAATCTTAGAAATAATAGAAAACTGACACTCCTCGAGACAGTCTTCAAGAATCTATGGATTCTCTTCCACAGAAGCTATAGACCCATTCTTAGTGATTTCTTGTTGTAGAGAGTCTGAGGTCTGATGAAGATTTGAGAAAACATACAGCGAGAAGCAAAGGATTGAAATCGATCTATCTTCACCTTAGGGTTCTGTTCTTCCCCCTTTTCCGCCTCAATAGAAACTGATACACTTCCATAAACTTTGGAAGCCATCGTTGGAGGAATAAACAACCTCAATGGGATTAAAGGAACAAACATGTGGATCTTCCATGAACTAAGTCAGTCAGCACCGATTCAGATCGCCAGAATATCGCCACATAGGGAGATCCCACATTTCCCCCCTTCTCACATCACCTAATTTTTTTAATAATATAATTATTATAATTTTATATTTATTATAATTATATATTTATTATATTTATATTTATATAATCATTAGATTTTTATTTTTATTATAATTGTATATTTATTAAGCTTATATAATTATTATTTTTATACTTATATAATTACTATAATTATAATTATTATAATCATATCTTCATTATATGTATGATAATATAATTATTATATATATAATTATATAATTGTGAGAATTATATAATTTGTATAATTATAAAATTATTATAATTATATCTTTATTATATTTATAATTATATTATTATTATAGTTATTTATTTTTTATATTTATAATTGTACTAATTATAATATTTATAATAAATATACAATATAAATTACAATTATTATAATTATTTATTATAATTATAATTGTATATTTATTATCATTATTATTATATAATAATTATATATAATATAATAATTATTTTAATAAATACATAATTGTAATTATAATAAATATATACAATTATAATATTTATATAATTTTTATATTAAATAAATTTATATAATTATAATAAATATAATTTTTATTATAATTATAAAAATTATATAATTATAATTTTACATTTATTATAATTATATAATTATTATAGTTATATATTTAATATATTAATAATTATATAATTATTATATTTATAGATTAATTATAATTTTATATTTATTATGATTATATAATTATTATATTTGTAATTATATATTTATTATAATAATATAATTGTTATACTAATATCTTAATTATATTTATAATTATATAATTATTGCAATTATATAATTATCATATTTATAGTTATATATTTATTATAAATATACAATTATTATAATTATATAATTATTATATTAATTATAATTATAATTATATAATTATTTTAATAATATAATTATTGTAATTATAAATTATTATAATTATTGTAGATATTATAATTGTATAATTATTATAATTATGTAATTATTATAATTGTATAAATATTATAATTATAGAACTGTTATAATTATTGTAAATATATAATTATTATAAATTTATTATTATTATAATTAAATATTTATTATAATTATATAATCGTTAGAATTATAATAAATATAATTATTATTTTATTGTATTTATTTTAGTCATTATATTTATAATAAATATCGTTATTATATTTATAATTATAATTATATAAATATACATAATAAATATATATATATATATATAGGGTTGGGGATGGGTGGCATGGGGAGTAAAAAACCCAAGAGCGCCAAATGAATTAGCGCTCGACACACCCACTTCTAAAAAAACCCTTAAAATTAAAAAAATATTAATAATAAAGCCCTTATCCCTTAATTTTTCCCACATGGAAATGTTCAATTCATTTCCATTGCGTTTTATATAAATTTTACATGATGATCAATTAATTAATTGAAATAGTGAATCTCTTTTTTTAGGAGACTAATTATTAACAACAAATAATGAAATTATACATGTTGACTTGGAAACAGAACTATAATTTAAAAAAACATTACAACTACACATTTTTTATTTTTTAAAATATATTTTAGAAAATCATTTTGTTTCTAAAACGAAAGAAATGAATAGATTTCTAAACAATTGAATGATCAAATAAAATATCACTATCATTAACAAGAAAGATTAAATTGAAAGGCCATAAGATTTAATTATGTTGTTGTCTATATATATATAGTGTAGAAAATTTAATATTTTCATAACAAAGAATGTTTGTTATTTGGTTGAAAAATCGAATATCTAGTTTCCAATATAAATTTTACTATTATTACGTAATATACCAATATTAGGTGGCTTGATTGTTTTTTGAACTACACATGAGTATTTACATTTTTTTAATATTTAATTAAATAATTTTTTAAATACATGCTAATTTTGGTTTGGGTGAATATAATCTATTTTAAACTATTGAGTTCAATTAAATGTTTGAAATTGAAAATGTTATCATGACAAAAATGATCACAATTGTATACATAAAAAAATGTGTTGATTTAAGCTGAGTTCAAGAAACAATGAGTTGAGAGCAAACTAGATTCAACATTATATGCAGTAAAGCAGTAAAGGTGAACACACGATCTGATATGCTTAGGATTGTTTTTGAAATACATGGATGACAAGAACACCACCAACATACACATGTTTTATTAAGATCTAAACAAACAGAATGCAAGATATAGTATTGAAATATTAACAACATATTAAAAAATCACAAAAATATATATCTTAATAATAGAAGAATGAATATGGGGATACATACAAGGATGAACAAATTTGATCTATCTGACGGTCATTTTCACTCTCTCCAAAATCCCAAAAGTGGTCCTTTCTTAACATGTACACGTGCATGGGAATGCCCTTCATCTGGATCCTTACCATTGCTTCTCGATCATGGAAATGGCTACAGATCCTTAAAAAATCATCATCCATCTCCTCCCCAAATAATGCACCAATGGTGAAAAAGGAGGATGTCAGAGAATAATTTCGGATCTCTCATGAACCAAGGGTATGTTGGATAGTGTAGGGTTTCAACTGTAAAATGATAGAAAAAAAGGTGGTAGACTAAGTGAATGAGGGGAACCAATGAAGAAAAAATGTAATTTCCCATGTAATGTTGATATAAAACATTTTCGTTAATTAATTATAAAATATCATATATTTTTCGGTCATAAGAAAAAAATCAATATTTCAAAAAAAATTGGATTTTCTAGCCTTATATTTTTTTATTTAAAATCTGGGTTTCCAAATAAAAGATTTTTAATTTTAAAAAATTTATTTCATTTTCGTATTTAGTATTTTAAAAATTATAATTGGATGAATGTTAAATAATTTTACGAAAAAAATATTTTTAATGAATAATGAAAAATAAATATTGAATATAAAAACTGCATTTTCTTTTCAAGTATTTAAAAAGTGAAATTTTCTTTAGGAGTAGATTTAAAAATAATTTACATTTTTTTGATTAAAAAATACAATTATATTCTTTAGAATGAATTTGAAACTTGAATATATTATAGAATAATTATACTTAAAAAAGTAATTTTGCTAAAAAATCACTTCTCATCACATTTTGTCGGTTTAAATTTAAATAACATTATGCAACTTATATGTTTTGAATATTGAAAAATTTATTAATTATTTGGAATCATTGGGTCCAGATTTGGTAAATATTTCCCTCTAATTTTTGATCAATTAGAATGATAACCATTGTAATTTTGATAACACTATAAAGGGTAAATCAGGTAATTAAAAATAAAAATAAAATGATAAGGACTAAAAAATAAAACTAACTGTTGATTTCATTTAATTTTATCTTTTCATTTTATCCATAATCATCCATGATTCAGTTAGATGACATTTTATTTCTATTTGGATGTGATTATGGCCTTAAAAATATTTTATTTAATGAGATGCAAAAAATGACATACAATTGTTTTTAATAAATATAATATTTTTATCATGGAGATAACTTAAATATATATTTGATTATAAATATTATTTTAAAATATAATGGATTTACCTTCATCTTGGAAATTAATTAGTAAATTTTAGTGAGTAAATAGTTTCTTTAAAATCTTACACAATTTTAATGCAGTAATAATTCAATTAAGGAAAATAAGAAATAAATAATATTTAAAATATATAAAGTAATATAAATTGAAATAATTAATGTGACCCATGGATATTATATTTAATTATAAAATATAAATTATGTATTAAATTTTATTATTTCAAACTCAATTGTTTTCATTATTTTATAATAGTCAATGTAAATGAATTGTTCTAAAATTTACATTATTTATATTTTATGGAAATAATATTTTATTAAATTATATAATGTTCACAAAACTCCTATATTTAGACCAGTGATTAGGATATGGTTGAACATATCAACTATCTTCAATTTATGTACCATTTTTTCATATATAGGAACTATCTTGACCCTCATAATTTAAAAAACTACGTTGTCATGGTAAGTGTGAAAAGGGTTAACGAGGGGTTAACCCCAAAAAATAAAGGAAAACAATGATCTAAAAATTTCCATAAATTATTAGAAATGATTATTTAGACCTATATTCATATTATATTTTAATATTATCAATTTTGTGTGATTTGGATGTCTAAATTAATTTATATTAAATTAATATTTTAAAAAATTAAATGGGTGCCTCTCCTCTCTCTTATAAAACAACACCAATTCTTCTCACTTATTCACACTTATAAACCAATTTAATTCCAAATATCTCTACCGAAATCCATTACTAACATCACTTTCCATGTATTAGAGTTTTTAATTTAGGCAGAATACCAATCATAGAGGTTTTAAGGTGTTAAGAAATGGAGACGTTCAAGAGAAGAGGAAGATAAAGAACACAGAAAATGATTTAGAATCAAGCTTAGAGAAGTTCTTTTTAAAAATAAACTTTTAATGTTTCACATCAAAATATATTTTTATTACATATCCATATTTTTAAAATTATTTATTCATGTATTTATATATAAATACGTGAATTATAAATGACACATTATGTGTCTTTTAACTTTCTTTAATTTTTTTTTCAAAAGGAATCTTTCTACGAAATGTTTTAACATTCATTAACAAATTGAAAAAAATAAATGTTCTATTTTAATGTTTATGTTATGAATTAACTTTCCCACCTCCATAACTATTATTTTATTATTATATTCCTTTATAAGATTTCATGTTTCTGAAAATAAAAATAACACTCATTCCCTACTTTTTTGGTTTATTTTAGAAAGGATTTTAAAATTTAAAAGTTATATCAATATATAAAAATGAATTCTTACTGGTGAAAATAATATTTCTTATTATGCAAGATTTTATGTATATTTTTATTGTTCTTGTTAATTTTTGATAAGGATTGGCGGTTCCATTATAAACTGATTGTAGGTGATCCCGTTATAGCTCTGTAATGAATTTGTAAAAAAGAAAGAGTTAAATAATTAGGTTTAACCTAATAAACTACTAGAATATAATATGATAGTTATTCTAGTTGTAACCATTATATTTATTTTATGTTTAACCATGATGGTTATTCAATGTGTTACCACGATGGTTATCCCATATGTTAGAGTGATATGAAAATTATTCCTCAAGTTACCTATATGATTTATCTATGCATGCTATGATTTATATAGAAAACATCTAATTTCTCAAGATTATGTAATGATATTATGTTTAATGGAATGTATACGATACTTTTAAATGGTTAATAGTATATCTATTTGAGAAAAGTTATTATGAGATTTTCAGGATTTGAAAGAAACATTTAGTGTTTTATTTTTTTCCTTTAAGAATCCTTGAAAACTGTTTTAAAAAATTATTTCTGTAGAGAAGGTGATTTCTTGTGATAAAAAATTTTTGGAACCCAAAGATTATATTAAAATATGAATTTTTTTGAAAGTACTCAAATTATAATTGTTTGTTTACTTTATTTTATGTTTCTCACTAATATTTTTATGCTCATTAATAGTTTTAAAATGTTGTTAATAGGGAATAAGGAAGGGTAAGGGAAATAAAAAAGTCATGTTGAATGTCTAGAAGATTTTTCATGAAAAGAAATTGTGTGTCATTTTAAAAGCATTATATTATGCGGAAATGTATACTTAATATATGTGTCTACTATATAATATATGGTTTTTTATGTTTGATTTACTACATTAATCTCTAAAACACTAAACTGAAATGATATTTTGAAATATAAAAATTTTAATTATAGTTTAAAATCACTAGAATATGTAATGGTTAAGGTTGGGTCTTTATAGTTGTTATCCACGAAATGGGTTAGATAACTATAGGGGTTAGAATAATATAAATAGAATCAATTTATAAATATTTAAAATTATGGTTAAGTTGAAATGATATATAATTCCAATATTACCAGGTTTCTTTAACTGAACTATGTCTATTTAAATTGATTTTTCATAAAAAAACAGTGAAGATGAAGTAGTTAGGAACTGAGGGGACAACATCCTTCTGAATCAACAACCCAGAATGTTTGGAATTGGAATTGATATCATTTTTATAATGATAAATCAGATGACATAGGTTATAAATGATGATTGTATCTCCACATGAGATCATCCATATCTTCCATAAAAGAACCTGAAGATAGTGGATCATTTTGTGAGAAATCATACAATAAAAATTATTGTATCATCTAACCCATTGGTAATTGAAGGTTTGATTATAGACCTAGAAATTATATTTGATTTCATGGGATGTTCAGATCATTAAAAGGGAAGTCTTACTATTTAAGGTATTGAAGGTGAATCGGACCAGTGATGACCAATGGAAAAGAATATCAACGAAAGAGAATATAGTGATTCCTAGGAGTCATAAAAATTTTAGAATATCATTATTGAGAAATTATTTCACAAATATATTAGACATATATTAGAAAATAAATTTTTGGAATAATACAAAGGGAGGATGTATTAGTATTCACATAAAGAGAAAAATTCAACCAATTGGAATGGTACAAAATAGTTGTTTTCAAGGATCATGATTGTAAGGTTAATACTTTTAACTCATGATTGATTCCAAAATATTGAAGGGAAAAAAACTTCATAATAATTTGAAAAGGTATGATAAAAAATTTATATGTGTGAAAAAGGTGGAAATGGAGTTATTCTATGATTATGTGTATTTTGAAAAATTGTATAAAAAGAGTCTAGGTCGTAGAATAAAGAGAATAATGGATCAAAAATCCAAACGATATGAAAATTTAGTTTTTTAGGAGATTTATAGTGATAATAACTTCAAGGAATGACTTATGAAGTCTGGTATGTTCATAGGATGTGTAATTTATCATTATATAGAACATAATTAGGATGAAAATAATCTTGGAAGGGGTAAGAACAATTTTGAAAAATATGCAGTAAAATTTTATAAAAGTAATGTCACGTCCTGTCCCCCAGGGCCCGTGTTATGACTACCCCATTCCCAACTCTCAAAGGCTAGGGGTTGGTGACAAGCGCTGAAGGATTTATCCTATAGCTGGGAAGAATTTTCTTCAGTATTTGTACATACACACAAAACTCCCAACCGAAGGTACTAGAAAGTAAAATCCAAGTAAACCATGCATGAAATCCACTAAGTAAAACACAAACAGATAACAATGGAATTTAAAGTACAAGGTGGAAACTTGGGCAGTATACAAGACCACATAAATAAAAATATAAAAAAAGTAGAATACCATGTCCCTGATGATCGTCCATTGCGAAGCCTACCTAAAGGGTAGGTGAAAGGTAACTACCTGAAGCTATAGAAGTATACCTCAACTTTCTAATATCATTGAATGCTGCCAGGTCCTTGTCCTCCCTAGACTTCGTCGAAGTGTCGGTCTTCTACAAAAGACTTGACACTTTCATGCAAAGCATGTGTGTGGGTGAGAAAATCAATACTCATTACGGGACCATAAAAAAACAAAGGAAAAGCATAAGAGAAAAACTACAACGGAATCCAAAGTTATATCTACTCAGGTATATGACTATACATATACCATGGACATCCCGATATTCACATCATAGCCACTAAGGAAACATGGGATCCCATCCACAAAAGGAGTTTCTAGATTTTAATCGATGGCTCATGTAAAAACACACAAACAAGGAGATCACACTCCATGAGCATAGCCATCGTCGATGGAATATATCTGATAGATACACTCTATCGGGTACAATAATACCATTCTGAATGGTATTCGTGAGAGAACGTTCTCCATTACGAACATTCTACTAGGTCTGAATCTATTTCCCGACATTAGAGGTCTAGTCATCACAGTCCTACTCCCCATACAGGACTATAGAAACCCATGTGAAGAGGCCCTCCCTCACCACTATACACATGAGAGGGAGCCATCCTTCAATCCATCTCATGAATACTATGTCACTCTCTTAAGGAGTGTACTACACCAGAGTCCATCGAGGGGGCACTAACTATTATCTAGGTATCTTTTTCATCAAGTGGAAGGGGTCGTTCATCACTACTATGTACAACAATCGAGGGAGATGCATCTACAATAGAGGATCCACACCCTACTCGATAAGGGAGCACTATTATGAGACTAGAGGTCCCACGCCCTGGTGCAATGGGGGAGTACCGAATCATTTAGTTCATGTGTGGAGGATCCTCACCCCGGTATGCCAGGGGAGTACCAACTCATATACTTGAGGTCTCACACCCTACTATGTAGAGGAGTGCTGACTCTATTCGATCATGTGTGGGAACAACACCTTAAAACAACACTGTAGTACCGACCCCATTAGTTTGTTCGCTATGGGGGACCCGCACCATTATATATTAGTGGATTATCAAACTGATGATAGAGGACCCACGCCCTGACATGGTTGGGGTGTAACGACTTTTTTGTAGCACTTTGTAAGGAGGACCCACACCCAGTATCGACAAGATATTACTAACACATACAATGGAGGACCAGATACCTACTTGTTCGGGGAGTACCGGCTCTATATGCATTAGGTATATAAGACCATCACCCTAGTCTAATTGGGGAGTACTAAATTCAATGATTGAGGACATTCTCTCTGGCACGACATGGGAGTACCGACTCTTCCTTTATGAATTGCTCCAGGAAACCGTATCCAAAAATACGGGGAATCCAATCTCTACCAAAGTAGAGGGATAATGAGTACCCAATCCATGATTAATTAAGGAATTAACCATCTTAACATATCAACTTAAGAATCGCCACGATTCTACCCAGAGTCTGCCCGTACCGAGAGAGCCTACTTTTCAATCCAAAGAGGCCATCCACTTACTTTTTCTTAAAATCACATAGAGTATCGCAAATGTACTACATTATTTAAGGGGTATATAACATAGATGGCTAGTCAAATGGACTCTCCATTTGAATGTTATAGGCATTTTTGTGAAACAGGGGCCCGTTGGGTTCGGGTCCAATCCAACCAGGTCGGACTGAACCAACACAACTTGGACCGACTGGGCCTGGACCGACCTACTGGGTTCGACATGTTGGGCCGTAGGTCTGGCCTGGCCCACCGACAGTAACCCAGTCTACTGTTTGATCGGCCTAGCTTCTCTGTTCAGACGCGACAATGTTTGCATCCATTTCATCTGATGAGGCACTGGATGGACATTCCACTACAAACGGTATGATGCACAGACCAGGTTCTCCTGATGATACCCATGGCAATGACATGGGTTCTAGCTCGTTCTATGAATGGGGGCTGCAACTTCCTCCCCGTGGCAGCCGAACGGCTGCCACCACCAGCGGTCCGAAATTATTTTCCACGTACCTCTAGATGTGCTCCTCTTTTATATTCTTTGATTCTAAGAGCGTTTCAGAACCCTTAGGTCACTTTCTTAACTTACTGAGGATCAGGAATACCATGATATTCCTTTTGTTAGAAATTTATTGATTTCCAGCATTTCACGCACCGCTTCAGTCCACCTGATGTCGGCCGTTGTTGCTCCTTCATCGTGTCATGCCCATCCCCAATCCAGGATTTCATATCTTCACACCACGGATGATTGCGTAATGATCAACCATTTTCCAAGCCATGTAGAATGCATGGGGGGAACAATAATGAACACGAGGGTCAAAACTTGGCCATTTTTTCTTTCTAGCCTCAACCAGATCTGTTATAATGATACTGAATATGAAGCAGAAATCATTATACAAGAATTCTCAAACCACAAGTCAACTTGATCATTGGCTGATATGATTTATTAATTTAAAACCACAAACAGTGGAGGATTTAATTCAAATAAAATCACATACCTCATAATGACCTTTCGCTGATGAAGAATGTCTCCATGTTGTCATCATTTTTTGATTGTTGATAACTGGTATCAGTTCTTATTTCAAAAGGCATTCTCACCACTTCTCGTTCTATTGGCATTCATCATTGGGAATTAAACATTGAATTCTTAAGGGTGAAAATAAAACTTATTATGATGAATAATTTTTTTTATTCTATTACATTTTCGTGGCATTATTTATGATGATTGGTGATTCTGTTAAATACTAAGGACAATCGATCCCGTTATAACTCTATAATTCATTGGGTAATAAAACATAGTTAATTTTTACATTTCTAATAATTAATTATTATAATATTATATAGTGGTGATTCTAATTGAAACCATGATGGTTATTTTATGTATAACTATGATGAACATTCAATATGTAACCATGATGGTTATCCAATTATTAATAATGATATGAAAATGATTCCCTATGTTACTGACATGATTTATGTATTCTTATTATGTGTTTTTGTGGTAATATTATGAATCATCAAGGTAATATAATGATATTTTGTGTAAATTAATGTATATTATATTTTTTAATGGTGAAAAGTATAAATTTTTGGAACAATTATTATTAGTTTTTCATGGTGTAAAAAACCTTTTGCGTTTTATTATGGAATTACGAAGTCTTATGAAATATTTTTTGAAATGATTTTGGAATATTAAGTGATTTTTTGGGGAATGTTTTTTTACATTGTGCAAAACCTTTATCTTTGAAAAGGAATAATTTTATATGTATTCATAGAATAATTATTTTTCTCTCTTTTTATATACTTTGTTGAGCATTTTTTTCCTCATACCTTGTTTTAAAATGTTTTTTATCAGGTTATTTGATGGGTAAGGAATAATAATAAGTAAAAACTGATTTCATGGATATTTGTAATGAAAACTAAATGTTTTTAATTATAATAATTTAATATTATAGAAAAAATGGATACTTATCAGAAGTGACCATATTATAATATATGATTTTTTATGTAATAGTTATGGATAAAATATCTAAATAAATAAAACCCAAAAGATATATTAAAGTGTAGGATAGTGAAATAGAGTATTAATTCACTAGAATTTTTAATTTTTAAGGATGTGTCCTTATAGAATCGGTTATGATATTCCCTTACATAGCACAATATGATGTAAGCAGGAATAATAACCCACCAAAATCATTGGATTACATGAGGTGTAACTAAAACAACTGAGTGAAAGGAGTTGAATAGGAGAACACCAATGATAAGATTGGTGATGATGATTATTAATTTCCTTGAGGCTTACCAATAGTGGATCAGTGAAAAAAAGGTAAGCATAGCATGGGATAGAAAATTAAGAAGCACGACAGATTAATTTTCCCAAGATAATTGTCCACACAAAATTCCAACCATTTAAATAAAAGATGAACCCCAAAAAATATAAAATCTATAAATATACGTTTTTCGAATAATCAAAAAATTATAAAAAATATCCATGTAAGTAAAATAAAAGGAGCGATTCTAGAAAATATAAATTTAAAATGTAAATCAAAATTAAAAAACATTCACATTTTTCAGATGAAATCACAAACGTTCTTTCAGTTATGGTTATTGAACTAGAACTGAATTCATATTATATAAAAACATATTAAATTTATATTTCACCATGATATTATTCAAAATGATAGATGAGTTATTATTAGTATGTATCTTCATGGAACATATGGATCCATATTCAATAAAATTGAAATTATATTTAAATTTATATCATTTTCACTTGATACAAGTAATCGTATCCTAAAGGAATGAATAGTTTAGTAATCTTGGTGAAGCAGATATATATTAGAATTTCACATTTACATTTAAAAACATAAAATATAATATGGCATTTTCATTGAGATTATCATTTTCCCCTTTAACATATACCTATATATTAATCATAAAGAAATTACTAGTATCCCGGAAAAAATAATCATGAGAAAGTAGTCTGGTCATATGCTCAATAACGGTATGTGTATAGTGGAATCTAACTAAATCATTAATAAAATGAAAATAAATAAATGATAATCACTTAATTACATATAAATAATAACATTAGCTAAAAATTATCCATGGATACAAAATCTATTTGAATAATCATATGGGGATCAATAATTGAGTTTATAATAATGGAACACACAACACTAAAAATCATAAACTTATCGTTGAGCCCTAGTTCGAATACATTTAAAGCATATTTTCAAGGCCTCATGCCAAGAACACTTACATAAATTGGTATGGCCTCAGCAAAAAATCAAAAATAGTTTGTTTAATTACACTCATCAATGCATCAATGATATATTTAATTCCAAAACCCACCCATCACTAAATATGTACAAATAATTCCTTATATGAATAAATTCAAAAAACATAATAATCTCCCCTAAAAATCAATAAAATCTCATATTAAAAGAAGTAATATATGTAATATCAATAATTTCACAAAAAAATGATCATAAAACATCCATAACAAATATGGTAGATGTTATCATAAGATAATAAAACTTGTAAATATTAATAGTAAATGAATAATGTGTACATAAATGAAATAATTTAAAAATATAAATGGAAAATCTTGAGGAAAA
Source organism: Viscum album (assembly GCA_963277665.1). NCBI lineage: Eukaryota > Viridiplantae > Streptophyta > Magnoliopsida > Santalales > Viscaceae > Viscum > Viscum album. Next base: position 1,879,437,744 of record OY728148.1, on the reverse strand, counting down.
TGCACTTTTTATCCATAAATCACTTATTTAAAAACATAAAAAATATGAAGGAAAATATTTTATTTGAAAAAAACATGTAAAATTTTAAAGGAAGTATCATATAAAAAATTATTCATGATTTCAAGAAATTTTTTATATTATATAAGTTATGAAATTCACATTCACTATCTTATAAAAATGTTAAAAGGTACGTTATTAATAAAATGATAAGAAAATTCCATTAAAACTATTTTGTTAAAAAGTAAATAATAGTTAAATATTTATTTAAAAAATTATTGCATTGTAATGAAAATTATCATTATTTTTTTTTAATGTAAAATATTGATATATAATAAAAAAATTCACCATGTGGGTGATTATAAATACAAAATATTGAATAATTATGAGATTGTGAAATAAACCTTTACATTTTGGCTGACTTATTTTATACAAGTTCAAACCTCTTATGTAATAAATATATATTTATTTTACAAATATTCCTAAACCATTATTGTATATGTCAACCTTTATTTTATATATAATATTTTAGAACCTTTTTATTAATAATTATTTTCTAAATTAACTACTTCATGTAATAACTACTTCATTTTTCATGTATGTTTTGTTCTAATAATATTAATATTTATAATCAAATTAAATAATAATGTATTAAAAAAATATAATAATGATTTGAAATTAATATATATTAATTGTATATGTATTTTGAGTAATCTATAATCTTTTGAGATAAAAAATGAACATCAATGTTCACGAAGACGGTAGGTCGTTCGTACGCTTAAATGTTGTTTCCATTTTTCAAAACACGGATTGAAAGAAAGGTATATAATTATTTACCTATAAAGAATAATTATAATATAATTTAAATCAAATATATTCATCAAATATATCATCATTATAATCTAAGTAATATATAAATGAAAAATAAATCGCATCGCTTTGTACAGGTTGTAGTCCAATTGTACAAACGAGCAACGTTATCATTTCTCAATAGTTTGGAAGGTAATAACATTGAATTTATATTATAATTATCTTTCTTTAATTATTAAAAAATATATAATATTTACACCTTAAACCCATTATAATTTAAATCTATATAATACATTAATGTAAAAATAATTACATCACTACATGGAGATGATAAGATGTATGTATGTATGAGAGATACCTTCACATCCAATTTGATGGGAAAGAGGGTATGTAATTGATATTTAATAATCATAATAACATTCCATTATATTTATAATAATAAATTATTTATTTTATGACAAATAATTTATATTTAGATGACTTAAATAGTAATTAAAAAAGAAAGTGATCAGTTAAGGTGGTTACATTTGATTTTTTAGAACACCTTTAAATATCCTCTTTAGTGTCTCAAGGTTGGTATTTTGGGATCAAAAAAATCTATAAGTAATTTTTATGGAATTTTATGATTGATATTTTGTAGGTTTTGTTGATATAGAAGGATCAATATGGTATAAAAATTGATAATGTATGTATTCTTTTATTATTGAGGTGAAGGGAAGTTTGGGAATATCTTAAAACATTAAATTATAATAAATTCATTTTCAAGAAACATGGATCCAAATGGGTATGGATTATAATTTATGTTTGTATATGGTTGATATAACAAAAAAACTAATTTTTTTATAGTTTTATATAGTGTTTTGAACCTTATCATTTTGTTTAACTCGTTAGTTATCCTATTTAAACAATAAACGCAGTAACATTTTTCTCACTATTAAAAGTCCACAATTATTAAAATAAGGTTAAAAATGCATCATAAATAAACAAGGTATAACATTTTAGACCATAAATTATCCATATAGTCCTATTTAAATTATTTAATTTTTTTAAATAATTTAATATTTGTTTTCTTGATAAATTATCATTAATGTCAATTTCGATACTATTCATTTAATTTGACTTCAAATACATCATGAAAAGTTTTATTTCTAATAAAATGAAGTTAAAAATCACTAAAATTTAATATTAATCTAAAAACATTAGGATCCAATATAAATCCCTCAAATTATACCACTTTTAAATATTTTAAATATCATTTATTATATTTTATTATTAATTTAATAAATACCTTGTATACATTTAATATAATTATATTAGCACACAAAATTATTTATAAATTATCATCATAGATATAATTTCATTTTTAGAATAATTTTAATTTATAATAGTTATTTACATTATTTTTCTATATGTGGACAACTAATAGACATTTTAAAACTATAATAGAAACATTTAATAACTCTCCTTGAATTAAATTTCATATATGGTTATATTCCTAAAATAATGTCAATTAAACAATTAAAATTAAATAATAAGTTTTTTATGGTTGAAATTTATTTATCCAATAAGAATTAAGATGAAATATTTTGATATTATCAATTAATTTTAATATTGGTTTACCTAATATACCCTTTATCGAGGTGATAAATTTTAGCACGGTTACTGTTCATATTGAGAAAAAATTAAAGTGTACTATTTAATATAAATGGAAATTATGATTAATAATATAGAATAAATTTTTTATAATTAAATAAAAATAATTATTAGAAATAAATTTCAAAATAATGATGCAAAATGCGATGAAACTGCTTTTTTGAAAAATAAGGTTTTTAAAAAAAATTACCCTTTTATGAATAAAAATGTTTTTATAGAAGATTATTTTATAAAATTTATCAAAATGAACATAATTGTTATTAAATAATATAATAGAACTAATTTTACTTTTATAAAATATTAAAATAAAATGAAACATTGTAAATTTTTGAAAAGAATTTTTTTTAATAAAAATTTGTATTTTTCACTATACAATAAAAAAATCAATCTTTTTAGAAAAATAACAAAAATTTAACATAAGATATTTATAAAATATTTATTTAAAAAATGTTATTTTTTATAAAATAAAAATAATATAAGTTTCAGAAATTCACTATAATAATTAATAAAAAATCCTTATCAGATAAAATATATCTCTTAAGTATACAATAACTCTTTTGAAAAAAAATTACTTATTTACTAAAAATTAATCAATTATTTTTCAATAAGTAGTTCATTTATATAAATTTAAATACTTAGTTAATACAATTCATAGTTTCCAATTTAATGGTCGGGTTATAATGGCCATATTTAATTAATAATATTTTTTTTGGTTTGTCAAGTCTTGGTGTTGGGTATCATATACACTATCAAAACTGGTGGTCATTTAAAATATCAGGTTGTTGCATTATTTTTCCCTTTAATAAATTGTGAACTCTCAATTTGAACATTTTTTTGGTAATTAGTGTTATATTTTTGAAAATACCTTTTTGTAAAACCCACATCGTGAAAATGGTTAACAAAACATCCTCTTAAAAAGATTGAAAGATAAATATTATGTAAAAAAAGTTCTCTGAATAAGATGAAATCATTGAGAAGTGAAAATATGGTCAAAAAAGGGAAACTTTAATCCCAATGAGTCATATATAGTGATATAGAATGTGTTCATGTGATATTTAACCATAAAAAAATTACAAATATGTTTTGTGATATAAAGCAATGAATTTCATGGTGGGAAAAGTAAATATATAATTTTTTTTATTTGAAGGAAATTTTTATATAGTCAATGTAATATTTTAATATCTAGAGAAATTACTAAAAAAAATTAAATCACTTGATTTATTTCCATTTCGTAATCACAATATCATCCTTTATTTTTTCATTGATCAATTTCCTCTTCATCTCTTACACCAAGAAATGGATATTCATGATGTTTTTTATGCCAAAATCACTTTTAGGGAATCATAACATCCATAAGTCATTAATTGGCCTCTAAATATTTACCAAAACAAAAACTTCTTAGAACATGTTATCCATTGTGATAAATCACACTTTAAAATCAAACATAAGTAACCAAGGTTTAAAATAATAAATTTCATAAGTAGTTAACTATAAGGATATTCTAAAATATTGTCCACTATATTAAAAACATATAAATTTGATAAAACATTTATACATAGAAAATTAAAACATGTTCATAATGTCACATTCCAAATATTTTAATTCCCTGTCACATAAACAATTATCCTAAATCGCCATTAACATTATCTTTACTGCATATATCCCATAAATCTGAAAACTCATTCAAATCCATCATAAATTTATATTTCATAATACCACTAAACATTTTCAATATAACAAGTACTACCTCATTGGTTATTCAATGTAAATAAAACTTATTATGAGTTAGCTTCCCTTTGTCATGTATTCTCTTAAAATATCACTTTTCCTGTAAATCAATTTTAATTGTTATCAGTATAATTCATCGAATGTTTCCAAATCCATAAATAAAAACTAATACAACATAATATTTATATTTTTAATGATTGTAATAATAATAATATCATTGATTAAAATTATTCAACAATAAAATTAATTAATCTAAATTCACAATCACATTAGTCATTCCACATTGGTTGTTGTAATAACATAAACATGATCATGATCCCTTAGTTTCATTGGTTATATATTCCCTTAATGTTTGGGGAATTTATTTGCCTAATGCACCATATTATTAAAGATAAAACACAAAAAAATTAGTGGTTATTTTCCTCCCCTTTTATTCATGTGCTTGATATCTTCTCTCTCCACACATGATGAATACTACCATTCCTTTCATGAAATTACATAGTAATTTCCTTCCAAAATTATCACATTTGGGAAAATAATTCATTCCCATAATCTCAAAATATATTTTTTCTATTTCTTCCTTCTCATCTATTTCTTTATTTTATGACCATAATACATGGATAATTACTTTTTTAATTGACGACGCAAGATTATAAATCATTATTTTATGGGAGATATTGAGATACTAGTTCCTTTAAAAGTATTTTCTTAATCCCATCAGAGAAATGGTTTTTTACTAAATTTTTATTAAAAAAGTAGTCTATGGTATGTTTGTATAACCTTTTAATGTTAGCTTAACACATAGAGAAATTTTACTCTCCCTTTATTCTCGTACTCGATAATGTTTTTTCCATATCTTCTCATTTTTTGACAAGGAAATATTTTTTCAACAAAAGATACATAAAATAATATTATTCCATACTCTTTATTTTCTCATCATCGTTAGTGTTTTGAATAAAACACTATAATTTATCTTCATCCCCTATCTTATGATCATAATAAATGAAAATATTCTCCCATTGATTATTTACTAAATAAATAAATATCTTAAATAAATAAAATTAACCATTTATCAACTATAAATATATTTTTAATCATATTAAACAATGGTGGTTTCTAATGCGAGAAGATGTTTAACATTGTTTCGGCACATTGTGGATTAGAAAATTTATCTATATGGGAAATTTCATTGCTCAAAAACAAATTTAGATAGACAAAAAATAATTATAACTTCTTAATTTCCATCAATAGTCCCCACTCCAACTTTATTATCGTACCAAAAGGTATATCCCTACCTATATTATGAACATTGATAATGTTTCCATTCATTCCTATATGTGTTGTTTTTAAATAATGATATACACTATATTTGATCATAACATTATGAATCATAATGTATAATATCTATACTAGAGAAAATCCTAACATAAATGTAAAAATTTAAGCATTACTAATCTCAGAATCATTATCTTGGTTTCATTGGGAATATTCCCAAGGTTCATTTTAGGGTTCAGTTCCCTAATCCATGTCTTCTTAAATATAAATCCCAATGTTTCTATTAAACATACATTGACACCAACTATAAATACACTAATGCTAGTAACCCAGATATATTGTACACTTTCCAATTTAAAGAATAGTTTAGTAGTCTTACTGAACAATTTACATTCTTAAATATTACATTTTATTTTGAAATCTTATTATTCAATTTTTTTTTGAGAACATAGTTGTACTCTTTAGTATATCTATGTGTATTAATAATTGAACACATAACAATATCAATGGGAAAAGTAAAATAATAAATCCCTAATCTCATATTCTTAGTAATGGTATGCATTCAACATAATCTAAATAAGGAATGAATAATATAACAGAAAATAAATTACTGTCATATAATTCCATATAAATAATTACATGAGATGAAGCATATCCATTGATATATAAAATTTTAAAGTAATCACATGGATATAAAAAACAAATTCATAATGATGTAATTCAAAATTGGAGACACAAAAAACATACTATCATTTCCTCTGGATAATACATATTACTCATACTATCAAGACCTTATTCCATGATATCTTACATAAATGGGCAAGTCCATGAAAAAAACATAAAATAGTTTTGTCACATGTTACCTATTGATTCATCAGGGTTCTATATAATTATAGGCCCCAAGACTTTCTTAATAAGTCCAATTCATTGTTTATAAGAATAAAAAACACAATATAGTCAAATTCCAAAAAAATCAATAAGTATTCATTTAGGAAGAATAAGCATACAGAATATCAATACATAATTTAGTCAAAATGATCATAAAAAATATATAAAAATATTATAGATTGTATCATAATATAATAACCTCATTAAGTCATAAGATTAATTATCATATGTTGACTTATATGAAAAATATTTAAGAAAAATTGTAAATTTGTTTAATACAATACCCTTTTTATTTTGAAATTTCTTATTTAAAAACTCATAAAATATGAAGGAAAATATTTTCATTAAAAAAGACCATATAAACATGTAAAGGAATCATCAAAGAAAATATTATTCATGAAATAATAAAAATATGTTCATACCATAATTGTTAAAAAAAACATTTATATCACACTATTGGGAAAAGGTTTAAAAGTACCTTGTTAGGAAAAAAAGATGATTCATTTCAATCCGTTTTTAAAAAAATAGGCAAAGTGTAAAAATTTAAAACAAAAATACATTTTATAAAAGAATAAATTATATTAATTTTTTATGGAAAATATGGAAATTAAATGAAAATTCCCCCCCAATGGTGACATAAACATAAAATATCTTAAATAATGATGTGATTATGAAATAAACCCTAACATCAGGTCTAGCATCCATTGTACAAGTTCAATCCATCTGTATAACATATATAGTTTTATTATATATATATATATATTATAGTACCCTAATTTTTTATAGAACACCATATTTTACTAAATTATAAACTTTTATCACCCTTTTATTAAAAATTATTTGTTAAATTCACTATTTTAGGTAATAATTGCTCTGTTTTTCATGTATGTTTCAGTTTAAAATTTTTAGTATTATTTATTTGATCAAAGGATAATCCTCTATAAATAATTTATTAATGATATAAAAATCATATATATTCATTATATATGTATTTATAGATATCCATATAAATATAGAGATAGAAAAATGAACTACACCATTTATAGTTACAATAGACCATACATACACATGACATTTTTTTCTACTAATGGAATGATCTAAAGGTAGAAAATTATTCACCTTTGAAAAAAAATTATTATATCATGTAAATAATATATATTTTTCAAATACCTACTCATTACCATCTAAGTATGAAATAAATGAAAAATAAATCACATCACTTCGTGGAGGATGTAGTCCACAAGTATGCCCAATAAACATTAATTTGTCAGTTGTTTAGAATTTTAGAATATAGACATGATATTATTACCAAGAATATTTGGCCATGGGTTCTAAACCCAGGCCCAAAATTTATTTGAAAAAAAGATAGTAAAGATACAACAGATAAAGGGGGTTCTTACATGCATAGAACTACACCATAAACAACACAAATGCACACCACATTGTTACCTCTTCCTAGGCCGGCCACGACACCTGGATCCTCCCCTTTTATGATGCCCTCTTCCCTTTTGCATGACTTCACTCTCCATCCTATTCGAATCAGAATCCTCATGAGAGGGATCCCTATCCTGTCCAGGATCATTCTGATATATAGTGGGGTGGTCATGAAGTTCATCCCCTTGGACTACATTAGTAGCCTGTAATGCAATGGGAGACTGCTCCTGCAAAACATCTACATGAGGCACCTCTATGACCTTCACTATTTGAACATCAAACTGAGAGGTACACTCCTTCTCTTTAGAGACCTCCACATACTCTTCAGCAGTAGGAATGAATATTTTGTTGTTACAACCCGCATTCCTCTAACGTTCATGGTTCAACAAATCAAACTCAGGGGTGTTAATAGATTCTAACATAGAAAAAAAATTGGCAGCTGTTTTTATTGGTAGCTCCTCTTTATTCTCTTCCAACCTTGCCTCATCAACATCTCTACTCTCCATTTGATCCAAGGGAGAGTAGACAGGGGAATTTTCAGTTACCTACTTCATTAGGGCCATTTCTGCTTCCAGATTGCCTGCCTTGAGAGTAGGAGATCCAGGGGGACAGGCCACCCCGGGATCACCTTGAGAATTTCCAGATTGATGATCCAAAGGCATATTTTCTACCTCATCATCAATCTGTACTTTTTCCTGGGAATGTTATCCAGCTATCACCTTTTTTTGAATCACCAACTGAAATCCTTCATTATCAAAAATCTTCTGCTTTCCCTTACAGAGATAGGGGCCATTGTAGTAGAGTCAGGTTCATGATTAAAATGATCTTGAACAGCAACCTCATGCTCTGATATATTCCCTTCCTCCTCTGTAATATCATCCCATGCCTTTTTCTTAGTTCCAACCTTAATTCTAGATGAGGAAAAACTTAAAGAAACATTATTCTCCATAGAGGCATTAGTAGTGGCATGCTGGACATCATCAGACTTGGGAAATAAATGTTGAAAAACCTCAGTAAAAGATGGGGCTGCCTTTGGAGGGTCCTTTATATCAGAGTCATCCTTATTAAGCTTCTTCTTGCACTAATCAGAGGTGTGACCTAGTGATTTACATAGAGATAATTTTAAACTCCTGCTTCACTTTTAATGGATATGACCAATGCATAAATAGGATTTACAAAAGTTAGGAAGCCATAAATATTGAATGGAGAGCTCTAGTGTAATTTCACTGGCAACAAGAAAAACAGTATCAATCAGAATATTATCCAAATCAATCTCAACAAGGACTTGGGAAAAATTGACATACCTAGGATGCTCAGTCTCATTGTCAACCTTAATGAGACTGCCAACAGCAGATGCAATTTCCCATAGAACAGATGGATTCCAGAAAAACCAGTTTAGCCCCCTCATTCGAATCCAAGTCTGGGTACAGGAGTTCTTGATAGCAAGAGGGCTCATCAAAGGATCCCACTACTGGACCATGGTGTAACTAGGCTTCATTTGTATAGGTCCAAAGCTCCAGGCCACATTTTGCAATTCCTTAGAGGGAAAGACAATGTGAATCGTACCTATTCCAATTGAGATCAAATTCCAATCAGTAAATCCCCAGCTCTGGGATATGCGAGCTTGCACTTCATCAACTTTGACTAGAACATATCTCTCGATTCCTGACAATATGGCTAGAAGAGAGAATCAATATTCCAGCATCCGCTCTTCCAAAATCTTCGGGCTCGCTTTAATGAAAGCAATAAAACCATTTTTGGTGATTCGTTTGCTGAGAGAGGCTGATTTGTGGCAAGAATCAGAGAAAAACTTATTCTGAGAGGCCAATTCATCTGATTTACTATTAGGGTTCGTCACCGGCTTCATTCCACCATTCTTCAATGCATCCACAGGAAACCTAATCCCACTATGCACATCCACAATCTTTGAAGGAGGGATGAATACATCCCTCTGATCGAAGTAGCAATCAAAAATCTTGGCCATCGTCAAACCACAAATCTCCAAAAAATCTCCTCACAAGCTATCTCCCGCATCCCCCGGAAAGTACCAGACTTGATATTATTATTCTATAAGTATAATTATTTTATAAATATCATATATAAACATTAATACAACATAATTCCTATCCATAAAATCTTTTAATGAAAAATAAATTTCCCTTAATGTGATAGAGGGTGGATAATGGTTATTTAATAATCATAATTAAATTTCAATATATCGGGGATATTTTGTTTTTTATTTTATGATATATATAATATATTTATATATGGTGAATAGGATGTAAAAAATAAATTTATCAGTTAAGGTGATTACCTCTCCTTTGAAAGAACATTAAATATCATCGTAAGAGTCATGGGTTTGATGTTTTGGGATAACCACCACGTCTAAAATGTGTATTAGGATGTTAATAAGGTATTGTGGCTGATCTTGGTCAATATAGAAGGCTAAATTTGGGTTTATAATGTTATGGGGGAGGTTCCCATTTATAGTTGAGTTGCGGGGATATTTTGAAATTTCAAAAAATAATTAATTATAATAATGTTATTCTCAAGAAACAAATGTATCCAAATGGATAGGGATTAGATCCTAGTCGAGTATATGATTGAAATTACATCATCCAATAAATTTTCGATTGGTTTATGTGGTGTTTTAGACTTTATGTTTTTCTTTAAATTCTTATTTAACCTATTTTAGCATTAACCATGGTAATATCTTTTTCACTTTTGGAAGTCTATAATTTTACTTATAAGTTGAAAATGGATCATAAATGGAGAAGGGATAAAATTTACGACTCTATATTATCCACTATTTTCTATTTAAATATTTTAATCATTTAAAAATAATTGAATAAATTATTATTTTGAAAATAAATCATTATTTCCAACATTATGAAAATATTGGAATTTGAATATAATTTGTTTGAAAATCATAGACATGTCATATTAATCTAAAAATATTTTTTAACATTAGAAATCACTCAAATTATATAACTTTTAATATTTTTAATATAATTTATTTTCATTCTCTATTAATCGAAGAAATATTTTATTAGCATTGATTGAGAATTTAAGGTTTTTATATAATCACTAAAAAATATAAATAAATTATCATCACAGAGATATTTTCATTATGTATGAAATTTGAATTTATAATAAAAAATAAAATTATTTATTTATCTATGTGGACACATAATAAATATTTAAATTTAAGAGAGTGATATTTTGTGAATTGTTTCGTATTTAAATAACATATTGATCATATTCCACAAAAAGTGTACATTAAAAAAATAAAATTAGATCTTATGGTGATAAGGGAAAAATATTTTTCATCTGATAATAATTAAGATTAAATAATATTAACTTATCAATTAATTTTATCAAAGGTTTACTTGATATACCCTTTAATAAAGTGATAAATTTTACCTCACGTACTATTTATATTGTTGAAAAATAAACAAGACTTATTTACTAAAATTGAACATTATGATTCCTAATATGGAATAAATATTATCTAATTTAATATGTATAACTGTTAGAAATTAATTTTAAAATAATTTCACAAAATGTGATGAAACCCTTTTTAGAAAATTTAGTTTTTTTATAAAATAAATTTCAATATATATAAATGGATTTATACCAAATTAAGAAATAAAATTGATTACAATGATCAATATTATATATGAATAAAGAAATATAACTAATTTTAAATTTCAATCATTTAAAAATAAAACTAATCATTGTAAATACATGAAATAGAAGTACAATTTAAAAAAATAAGTAGTATTCACTATTAATTAGAAAGTCATACTATTTAATAGAAATACAAAAACATTACCCATATATAGTTTCGATATGATAATTTAAAAAATGATAATATCATATAAAAAATTTAACATATGTTCCAAAAATTAATTATAATAAATTATCACAATGGGAAATAAAAATCATTTCTTTCAAGAAAACGTAATGTTGAAGCATAAAATAACTTTACTAAAAATTGTGTATTTTGTTAATAATTAATAAATATTTATTCATCAAGTAATTCAATTAAATATATTTCATCATTATATTAATACTATTAATATTTTTCAATTTACAATCTTGATTATAATGACAGTATTAAAATAATAATATTATAGGGTTCGTTTAGGCTCGTTGTTTCGTGTATTATATGTTGTCAACCATAATGTTATTTTAAAATATAAATTTGATACATTTAATAATACTATAATGGAACTTCTAGGTTTTTATGTTATAAAGTGACTTCAATGAAATTATAGCACGACAACCACTCTTAGTACATTCCCACATGCTATGTTACTCATAAGAATGGTCATGATGTGATAAGAAGTTGATTAATATTCAAAACTATATTTACAGGTTTTCATAATGTACTCCAAAGAGGGATATATGGAACCAAATCTAACAGAATCCCACTTTAACTAGATATAACTAATAACAATATTCTTCCCACTAACCATCACATGATACTGATTCTTCTACTGAGATAATGGTTAATTTAAGGGGTTAACCACATTTTCATCCAAGGAATATTTTCCTACTAAAAATTATACCCTATGAGAAAAATCCCCCTAGATATGATACTTTTTAGTATGTTATTTTTCTTTTGGCATGGCGTTTACTCTTTTTAAATAGCTTACACCATTGAATTTTCACAATACAGTGTGATATGGTCTTTACTACATGGTACCACATCATGATTCTGCACAAATGTTCATATATACATGTATTCTATGGATACATTTGAATATTATATATACTCTAAATCAAATCTATAATTGGAAAAAAACTAGCTTATTTTAATTTTTCCAGCTCATAACTCCTCAGTAGTGACTAAAAATATATCCATAGTGTGAATTTATATCGTTTTGATTTGATAGAAAACTAGCATCAGTATAACCCCAGATGAATAAAATCTGCATCTCCTCTATAAAGTAGGAACATAATATTAGTTCTTCTCAAATAATTAGGTATTAATCTAATATAAGACCAATGATATTCACAAATATTGTCTTGATATTTCACTATCATTCCCAATGTATAACAAACATCAAGTCTAGTACATAGTATTCCATACAAAATGGATCTTATCAAAGAAGTGTGTGTGATTTTACTCATTCTATCTTTCTCATATTTTGTTTAATGAAAATTTTTATTTTAAAAATGTATACCACATGACACTAGATTCAATTTAATATTTTATTGTTCAATACTAAAAATATTTAGTATCTATTTAGTGTATAAACATTGGATTATTCCAAGAAGCATCTTGAATCTATCATGAATAATAATAATCATTATAACTGCTGCACCGAATTCCATTATTGAGAAACACCTGTTTAACCATCCCATAAAAGACTATAAGACTGACATTTCATTACCAAAAGGTAATATTTCAAAGAAATATACTACTAAGATAATGACATCATTCCCACTAAATCTCTAGCAATCCCATGGATCACATTTATTCTTAATTAAACCAAATTATTTAATAGCTTCATCAAAATGGATTTTCCTGAAACTATATACTTAAGTAAAAATAATTTATGGATATTAATTTAAAAATATCCTAACTCGAAAATTTTTCTATACCGAAATTTGATACACACTGTAAGTCTCGATCAATAAAATATTACTTAATATTCAGTTAAATAAATAATTAACATTGAGGATATTTTCAGGTCTAGAGTTTTAGGGAATTTTTCCATAACTATTACATTACATCTAAAATATTACAAATTAGACACTTCTACTTTTACAAAAAAAAATTCACAACTATAGAACTGCATAAATAAAACCTGATATATTTTATGTATATAAATCTTCTTGAGTTCATCTTTTCGCTTAACCATCCTTATACCCGGTGAAAAAAAATTCAAAAACGTTGTATGGGAATAAAAATCTGCGTAAGTGTTATAAAATAAGCAAAGAAAACTTTAGTACATTAATTAATAAAAATCAATGATATCAAAAATTTCACTCATTTAACATAATCTCTTTGACATACTTCATGAAATCATAAGATTTATGAATATCCCATAGAAATAATAAGTCATAATGGTAACTTGTGGAATCCATAACATACTTACATTTCGTATTTCATGGCTACATAGTGAGTTATGTTTGGAATAGCTATCCTAATATATTCCATAAATATATAAGGAGAGACATTAACAATTACCTCCATCACATTACATAATGAATTAGATAGCTATCATTGTCTCACCCACTAATGGTTTATCATAGAACAACCCATATACATAAAAAATTTCCAAGAACTATAACATATTCAAAATTCATAAAACAATCAAAAATGAAAGATAACATTTCCACATTACAATCACAATATAACATTTTATGAATATTGACAAAATCAATTCTTTCTAAAAACCATTTTCAATACCAAATTACGTAAAAAGTGTATATGGTATTTATTTTTCTTTTAAAAATTTTACAACATGTTAATTAAGAAAAATATGAAATAATTATCTTGGTGGAGGAAAGGTCATTGTAACCACATATGTTAAAAAGAATCATTACCTTTGTTGTTTAGTAAAATGCTATATAGAAAAGATATTCCCTTCAAATGAAATTAAAACTCAAAGGGGTTTATACATCCTATAAAATGAAATCATGTATAAATATAAATATTCCTCAATGAAAGGTGATTGAAACAAAGTCACTTTAATTGTGTCTAACATGTCTTGTTCATTGATGCCATCATTTATATGTTCTATTTTGGGCATGATCGTGTCAAATCACTTTTAGGGGGTGTTATTCCACAAATCCCGAAATAAAATTATCGTATTTAACCATTATGGAAATGATAAAGGAATGCTGTAAATTAGAAATACAGAATCATAGAGACAATATAAATATAATACATATCATATATAAATACGTTTTCTTCTTAATGGCATCCATGAATGGAAATAAGAGATAATTGAACAATAATCATTTCGTGAGGTAGTAGTTCGCCGTCCACAGAAAAAGTATGTTATAAATAATTAGATGGAGGTTTGTGTAAGTGTAGTTAGAATTATTTTCATAAAAACATCATAGTATATTTATCGTACTGATGATATTGTAAAATAATGGAATAATGAAGTTTTTGGGGGTTGGAGAAGGAAAGTAAATGGAAGTATCTTGAAAGAATACATTACCTCAAACCAGGTAACTCCTATTGATTTAAGATAAACGGAATTCTTGAATTATTATAAGCACAAGGTATAGTTACTAGAAAGAAGAGAGGGATTTTTGGACCTTATTTTGGAAGATTATGGATAAGACAATGGGGATTGAGAGGTGTGATTAAGGGTTAGATGTGATTCCCTTTTATAAGTGGGAAGAGGGGTACTTTAGGATGGTATTGAAATATTATTTATTATAAAATTATATTCAATTTCAAAAGTTATGAAACTAATTTAATTAAAATATAAGTTTATTATTGTTCAAAATCCTCTCATCTAATAATTTTTAGATATGATTCTGTTTTAAATTTAACCATATCATTTACCTTTAACCCTTTGTGAAATTATTTTACTCTTACCATGTTATTTTGTATATTCATACTATATGGTTAATTTTGCTTCTATAAAATTCCTATCAAACCCCAGGTGGTTCATTAATGACATGTTCAACATTATCTATGTCACTTGGATGAATCACTGATTTTTAGGACTATAAAATAATTTAATAAAAAATAGTATGTTTTGAAAAGTCATTTATGTCAATTTATATAATATTCAAATAATGGATTCTTAAAAATTTATAACAACTTGATTATTTCGAAAAAACATCATTAATTAAAAGATAAAAATAAATAATCATCCATAAAATTCGTGGATGACATATAAATTTTCAATAAAAATTTATTTTTATTTTTATAATCTCATTCTTTTAAATCGTTCATTTACAAGGTAATAACTATATCATCATTGTGTCATAAATAGATTTATTTATTTGATGTCTAAAAATTATAAATACAATACAATGATGAATGAATTATTTTAAGATTTATAATTTATATATATATTAAAATATATAATTTATATAATCCCATATAGAAATTGTTTTACTAAAAGATATGTGTTTTGGTTATATTTTTCTTATCGTTAAATTAAATGTAATTAAATGTCATTTTGACACACAAGTGGATCCATGGGGTCCGACAATCGACCCAAGGATGCCCATGGTCCGAAATATCTCATAAAACAGGGTTATGACACATATTAAGGTTATTTAATATTATTATAATTTTATTTTTCACAATTATTTACTAGATTTACCCTTTAACCATGGTAAATAAAATATTTAATGAACATACTATTAATAATGTATAAACATAAGATTTACCTATTTAAAAAAATTTGAACAACTAATTTGAAAAAAGTAATCCATTTTTCCAGATTAAAAATAGAGAAATTGTATAAATTATTTTAAAAATAAATCTTGTTGTCATAATAAAAAAGAATTTTTGAAAAAGTAAAAACTATAAAAGGATTGACATTTGTTTATGTTCAATTTCAATGCAAGATTACTTACAATGACCAAAATAGGATTAAATTATAAAAATAAAATCCAATTACCCTTTAAAACCAATTAAAAGGACAATATAATTATATAAATAAATTAGTTGAAATGATTCTTTTGACTTTAAATGCATTATTTTTCACTATTCATTAAAAAATGAACATTATCAAAAAAATACCAAAAATTTACCCAATATAATTATTGATGTCCCACTATTATAGAAGAATTTTATTTTGTAAATGAAATATATAAATGTAATAAAAAATTATTTAAAATGGTTCTCCATCAAAAGATAGTAAAACGACCTTTTAATGCATATTAGAGTATTTAATGGTTAAAATCAGATTCTATATTATTTTAAGCCTCTAAAATTAAATGAATAAATATAAATACATTTAAAAACATTTTTAGATATAATATGGTTAGTTCTATTCATTTCCTCCAGTAAAAAGACCAGGCATTGACTGCCATTTAAAAATTATAATATTATTATATTATTTTTTGGTATAAATCAATGTAGTGTGCAACGTAAGATTTCAGAGAAATTAGTTGTTGAATTTTGAGTATGCTATCAATTATAGCATTCCATTTAAAGTAAAATTAATATTTAATTCAAAAAATATTAATAAAAATGAATATTTCATATTCTTTATTTACTTAGGATGTTACTAATAGAAGGTATAATAAGAAGTTATCTGATATGATATCATAGAAAAGGTTTTTATGTGTCATTAAATTAGAATAATATGTGAAATTTTATAAGAGAGGTTAAGAGAAATATTGGATTTTCCCAATATAGTAAATTAATATAAATTGATTATCATTTTAAAATGTCTTGAGAGTGAGTTTTTTAGAAACAAATATTATTATAGTTCTAAACAATATCACACAGTAATTTTAAGATATGTTTAGATCACATTCATGCATTATGATTTTGTTTGAACCATTATTCAAGAGATATAAGTCTTACTATGAAAACATATAAGTTTTACTATTTAATGTACAATACTGTTACAATAAAGTTTTGAAAAGACCCTAAAATGGATCAAATAATAAATTTAAAACCTTATTCAAATCCTTTGGCTGAATACAGAATCTTTCAGAATTTTAAATCTTTTAAAAAATATTATTTAGTATAAAATATTAATAATGTCAAATTTTAGAACTGTTCATTACAATAACATTAATAATATCAATATAATACATATAATTAGAAAAAACATATTTTATTACATCAATAACAAGTCAATGTAATCTATTAAATTGTTTTATCAAATTAATAATTTCTTGTTTCATTTATTTTAATATTCTTAAGAAAATTTATTTGAAATTTCCATTAATAAAATAATTTCTACACCCGGGTTTTGTATGTATTGAGGTAATTATTTCATCACTAAAAATTAAAAATGAATTACTGTAATTAATATAAGACATATATATTTCAGATTAATATTTATATATTAATATATCTTCTGGGTTAAACTATATTAAAAATGATATAGTTATTAAAAATATGTGAGTGATATATAAGACTTTTCATTAAATAGAATTGTAGAAATTTCATATTCTCTTATAGATGGAAATGAAAATATATATATTAATTTTATTTATTATGGTTGGATATAACTCATAGAATATAATTTTAGAATGTATAGTGGTAATTTTTTAGTTTTTATCTTTTTGTTTTTAACCTTAATTACTTGATTTACCCATCACTCTGGTACCAAAATTATTATCATTACAATTCATAATGACCAAATATAAAGGGGATATATTTAATAAATTTAAACCTCATCATCACATATATAGAATCAATATTTAAACATAAAAAAATAGAGGATTCATAATTTAAATTAAATTTAAACCATAAAAATGAAATGAAAAGTGGTTTTGCTAAAAAAAATTCATTTAAACATAAAATGTTTTTATACTAAACTCAAGAATAAAATCTACTTAAAACTAAATGAACAGATTAATTTATTTAAAAATGATCTAAATGAAATTTTAAACTAATACAAAACATAAATTTACCCTGTAAAAACATTACAATAAAATATTATTATAAATAAAAATATGTATTTTAACTATTTATTGAAAAACAATATTTAGAAATTTTTTAAAATATAACCATATGATAATATTATTCATTATTTTAAAAGTGATATTTATTTCCTTAATCAATTTTTCTATATCATTAATAAATTAATTATATTGTTCTAAACAATAATCATTCTAGGATATAGTGTTTTTGAAGATTAAAATGACTTTAGTAATCTCTAGTTCTTAATTTTTTCTACATTAAATAATATAATATTAATGAGTATAAATATTTTATATTTCATAATTTAGTTAATAGTATTAATTCCTACCCATTTAAAGGCTGGGTTATAACAGTCACATAAAAAATATATTTTTTATTTGTTTATGATTAGTGTTGTGTATCTTGTAGTTTATTAATCATATAATTTGAAAAAAACTTTCAATATTATAGTAACACATGTGCATAACATAAATTATAAACATATAGGATTTTATATAGGTTATCCAAGGGTTTTTTCAAATTGAACTAGTTATATTTGAAATTATTCCATATTATTGTATATTAAGAGTATGTGATCAACCATAGAATATAACATAGTGGTTTCAAACCAGCTATGTAGTTAGGCCCCTACATTGTTTAACAGGTAGTGATCAAGTTAATATAGAACCAGATCCTACTGTGGTTACTATCCCATGGTAAAAATTATTAATCCTACACCATCCTATAACATATATATAGACATATACATTCAACAATACTCCCAGACTCTGGTTTTTACCAAATTATTTAAATCCCTTGATTTCATAACTTATTTTTAGGGTTTTTTATAAGTTGATATTAACATAGTTACTAAATTTGGATTGAATAAACAAATTATATAAATAAATTTTTTATTTTATACCAACATTTGAGACTAAATAAAAATACCACTGAACAAATATATTAATCTCTGGATTTAAATAATAAATCTAACTAAATGTCAAATAATAAAATGACCTAATGTTTCAATGTCATAGGTATTAGATACATATTGATATTATTTTGAAAAACATTCAAACATTTAACAATAACCATAATCCTATATAACCTTTAATTAAAAACCCAGATTATATAATAATGATTATTATATGAGGAATGGAAAAAATTTAATTGTTGAGCTTAGATGCTAGGTAAGGAAAAATGTAAATTAGTGTTTTAGATAACAAAGATGAAGGATATAATGAGGAATTATTAAATATCTTAATATAACATCATATGACCATTTATGATAATCATGAAACCTAATAGATATACATATTATCATACCATGATCATCACCAAATAATTAGTCTATTAATATGTATAAAAATATATATCAATAATATGTATATCCCTAAAAATCCTTAATGAATATTTTTATATCATGAATAAAAATAAAAAATTTAGAAAATGATAATCATATGAAATAAATTATGAGAAACCCCATTATTCCCAAGCCTATGTGAGAAAACATAATATGTATATGCCAAAATATGTGTGCAAAACTATTATCCACATTACATTGTGAAAAAATATATATGTACACGAATATATAAAAATTGATATATAAAAATAAAAAATTAACTAGAAGGAAATATGGGAACACATGTGCCATCACTCGTTCATATGCGTGGAACAAAAATTAAATCATCAATATATCTTAATGAACCCATGGAAAAAATGGGTTTATTAAAATTTCCCTATTAAAAGCATAACAAGAATATAATAAATCACATGATATTAAAATAATATCATTTTATGAAATTAATCATATCATAATAAAATATATAAATTGATTAAAACATCACTTCTTGGGAAATTTTCATTAGATAAAATATACATGTGAAAATATAAAATCTGTAAAAGAAATAGTAATACATTTTTATTAAAATATATATGGAAATTAGATTAGAATAACATAATAATGTAATGATAATTTTTTAAAACATTATTACAAATATTAGTAAATAATTGAAATTTAAATGGGAAAAATAATAATAATTTAAAAAATATGGGGTGGTAAATAATAAAAATAAATATCTTATTATGTTTTGAGGACATTTTAATGAAAATTCATATGAATGAAACATGTTATTAAATTCATTTAATTAAAATTTATAGGGAAATATAATTAATAAAAAATAAAATACATTGATGTCATTAATGAAAACATTTTTGATAATAAATAAATCAAGTTGGAAGAAAATGATCAATTCTTATGAATTTGTGGTATTATTACCAACTTTGTAAATTATATTATGAATGAAATTTATAAAATTTGTTTTCATTGAAGATAAATAATAATTTCACTAGATAATAAGAATGAATAAAATTTAATTTAGTGGAATGAAAGAATCAATTAAATTGTGATGATTATACTCAAGTGAGAATTATTAAGTCCCAATTAATCAAATATCGAGTTGATAATCCCCTTTTAAGGGTCATTAATTTCACGGAACATGTGCCTAATATTTTCAATATGAAAAGTTAGTGGATTAAAACCCATATTAAGAAACACATTAATATTTCTTTAAATTTATATGTTTCATTTAATATCATAATATATTTATTCATTATATCAATTTTTCACATCAGTTACCTGATTTAGTTTCATCTACTTCTATTTAACACATTTTTTATATTCACCACAATAATATTCTTATAATAATATTACATTTTCATTAATTGTATAGTTTTATGTATTTTATTAATATATTAATAAAACATTTGTATAGTTATATTTTTTTATAATATGATCCTAGATTATGGAATGTACCCCAATCTGTTCAATATGTTAGATAAAATTTATTTTCATAGTCTAGTGCTAGAGTAACATATAAAAAGAAAAATATTAAATGTAAAAGAATTAATATTTTTATAAAAACAATTCATATTTATTAAATATAATTTTAATTTTACCTAAATTGGTTCTTATGGAAATTAATGTATATAAAAAATTTGAGGTGGAGATCATCGCATATATAGATGTAACATATTAATTTGAAATATTAAATAATTAATTTTGAAAATTATATTATGATTTTATTGTGATAATGATGTCATAATATTGATAATAAACTAATTATTACAACTTTAAACATACCATGAATGATAATGAAGAAAAATAAATCATGTCGTTTATTGAGGTTGTAGTATTCACATATTCAAGATAATGTTTTAATTTTACTATGTGCAAGGGAATGTGTAGTTAATGAATATTTATTAAAAATTACACCATTTTGTTATAATTTTATAATTGATGATATTATAAGATAGTGAAAAATTATATTAATGTTCTATGAAATTAAAAAAAGATACTATAGATGATAATTATATAATATAATCATTCTCTTTTGAATGGAATTTGTTGATTTACACTTCAAGGAAACTGAATATGGAATTTTTGCAAGGACAATGTTTTTTTTTAAAAAAAATCGATAATCTTTTAGAGTGTCATGATACTTGTTTTGTTCTATCCAAATTCCATAGAATTTATTTATAAGTTAATGGGTGAAGGGATTCCATATAATTGTGTGGAGGGTCAGTTTTGTAGTAATAAAATCAAAAAAACTAGGCAATTTATGGCTCCAATTATGGAAAACAAATGGTGTTTAGGGGGATCTTGGTTTGAGAAATACTATACCAAAAAATTGAACAGAAGTTATAAAAATTATTTTGGCCATTTAATTTTATATTTTAACTTTTATTATTTAGACTCTCACCACATTAACATTTTTATATCTAAGTTAATTTTTCATTATCCATAAAATCATTATTATATTTTACATAATATATAACCATGGATTCTAAATTTTAAAACCATTTAATAATATTGATTTTCAAAATGTGATAAAATCCATTTTAAAGATAAAAAATGTATAATGTATTAAATCATATATTATGAAAAGTATAAAATAAGATCTAAAATATTGAATATTAGTTTCTATTTTATTTTTTTAAAAATTTTAAAAACAAGTTATTAAATAAATATTCAGTCTTATAAAAAATTAATCATTATATAATTCATACGTATTGACAAATAATATCATAAAATCCATGTTATTTAAAAAATATATTTTATAATAATAACCTAAAATCTAATACTTTTGAAAAAATCCTAATACTTCATCATACTATAATATTGTGATGGTAAATCCAAAGAAGAATTTTCTTTTTCAAAACTTAATCCAAAAATTATTTTTCTAACAAAAAATATAAAATATTCCAAACACATTTTTAATTGGAAAGGACTTTTGGTATAATTAATATTTAACATCACCTTTATGTTAAATTATAAAAACTTGTGTTAATATAATATTTTTATAAAAATTTATTATAAGTTAGATGTTGTAAATTTTGGGAAAATATTTTAAAATATTCATAGCTATACTAGATGAGTCAATAATAAAAATGGACATTATTGTTCATTGATCTTTTATATATATTTAATTGTATATAATTTACATTTTCATTACATCTTTTTATATTTGAAAAATATATTTCTTCCATAAAATATGAGATATTTTTTTGGATCAGATGGTATATGTGTATGAATATATTTATCATCGTATTAATTAATGGGTGAATATTTTAGTAAAATATAGTTCATTACATATACTTCTTGATATAGAGAAGATATTAGTTTCATATTTACCACCGTGTTAACTTATTACAATTTAACCTTTTTAATAATGATTGTAACTTTTATAGATTTTATTTTTAATATGATGTGGATCTTAATCTTAGGATGATTTTCATTGTGAGTTTTTCCCTCCAGAATTGATAGACCAAGGGTTTTCCTTCTCATGATTTCCTTTTGATTCTTGATTATGAGATTATTTATAGTTGAATACAGCATAGTGGACGAATTTCATCAGGAAAAAACATATTTTATTCACATAACATGATTTATAAACATGATTGATCAATAATTTACTAAAGGTTAGAGTTTTATTTTGAATACGACATGTGTGTTCCCCCTAATAGGTATTTTCTAAATCCCTATAAAAAATATGGAGATTAATAATACATGTCATGGAGGGATTATTGGTATTCATTTATGGTATTATTTGTTTGATTATGATGGGTTAGTGTTCTATTTAATGGTTTATGATTTAATTCAGCATGGGTTAATATCTTATGTATTCTAGTATAATCAAATATAATGGTTGGGTTTTTGAATATTTTTTGTACTACATCATTCTGGACTGAATACTATTTTGGTGAGAATAGTGTGGAAGAATTTATAGTGGATTATTTATGAGAAAATTGTTATGAAAAATATAGTTTTAATAGTTAGGGATTGGGTTATTAATTCCTTATAGATTTCCCTCCTTAGGGGTTCTGTATAAAAAAAATAAATTCAAAAAAGCAACTATGATTTTGGAGGATAATTTATTTTTAATTACTTATGTTTCATATATTTTTTCAAAAAAGTTTTTAATATCCATGTAGGAGTTCACACTATCATAGTCTTGGTCATCCAACCCTCTATATAAATAGGGGTTAGAATTAAATTTACTTTTACTATATTTTCATTTTTCTAATCATGGGATGAACCCAATATTCCTATATAACCATATAGTAAAATCTATTAAGGTTGAAATGCTCATTTTTTGTGTAGAATAGTACCAATTGATTTGAGCTAACCACAATTATCACATTAATTTTGTTCATCATCCATTGGAAGTGATAACATTTTGTATCTTTAATATTTTTTTATGTTGATTTCATGAATAGATTTTATTAGATATTGGTTTTTTGAGTAATAAATTTAGATTTATGGATTAATCATCCTTTTCCTCTTCACATCTTAGTGTTGCATCATATATTCCTTGAATGGTGTCGTTAATTTCTATGTTTTTCAAAAATAAAATGAAATTATAACATTATTTTCATGTCATTTTATATATTATTAACATATGAATACCCATATAACTATACCAATATATATTTTACACATATTAATTTGGTTACCCCAACTAGTATTTTGTTAATAAAGCAACTATATTCTCTTAAAATGTTAAACCAGAATTCCATTATAAGTTTAGATATGTTTTTTCACTTTTATAATTATTTCATAATTTATTAAAATAAATTTCTTGATATTGTGAATTTTTTCCATGCTGAGATTATAATATTTCCTTAGGAAAATTTGTGATTGCTTTTTTCAATTATAATTATTATTATATTCATTATATTATCCTTTTATAGGCATAAATATTTCTTTTTGGTCTAGAGTTAAGGATATTTTTTTGGAATATTTATATCATTACTCTCCATTTTTAGTCTTGTTTTATAGATTTTTCCAAGGAATATGATATTTTTATTTCATCTTATTAAAAGATTTTATAATTTTCATCTCGTGTTTGATAATATTTCTTCATGTTTTACATAAATTTATAATCTACTATATAGTTATTGTGTTTTATTAAAAACATAAGATTATATCATTAGAAATAAAATATCTTAACTATGTTATAAAAAAAATTCACTGTGATTTTCAAAAACATATTTTTGAAGACTGATTATATAGTTTTTAAATATAAATGTTCTACTAGTATAATTATGAATACAATGTGAAATTTGATGTATTTTCAAAATTAAAAAAATATAAATTAATTTGGTTGACTACAAGAAAATGTCATGTTAATATGTCATGTGTGTTTTTGAAAAAATGATGTGCATTAAATTATAAGATCAACATTAAAATATATTCATGAGATGAATTTATAGTAGGTTGTATTATGATAATAATTGTAGTTATTTATTATAATTTTTATGTTATATAAGGATAATAATAATCCTTAATTTACATAGGTAGTCTTTGTGATAGTTATTTCAAATTTGTTATATGTAATGTAATTCAATCTCTTGACCAATATCATTTTTTTTTGAATTAAATATTGTGTAGTATTATATTATTTATTAGTGGATATATAAGGATCTAAAATATGGAAATAATATTTGTTATACATAAATGATATTTTATGTGGGACATGTCATTGTGGTAAAAAATAATAGGATTTAATTAGGAGAATTGGGATTATTTAGTTGTTGATGTTTTTTAGTTATAGTGTAAGGTTGATTGGTGTAACTTATTGGAAATGAATATGTTACAAAGGAATATAGATTTATGGTATTAATGTTATGGAGTTTCATTTTCTCAGGGATTGAGTTACAATTGTGATTTTTATATTATGATTCTATAATGATGTGGTTTGATGATTAAATTTAACCAAACTAGTATATAAATTCACTAATTTAATAAATTGAATAATTATGAATTTTCTTTGCTATGAAAATGAAAAATTTGTAAATAAAATATTAGTTAAACTATAAATAATTTTTTTTAAAATTATATATTTATAAGGATTTGTTATTTAATATAGTGAGATGATAAATTATATAAATTATAGTGTATAACTGACATCTATTTAATTATTAATTTTATACATAATGAAGTGATTGAATTATGGGTTTAGGTGATTATTGGTCTAATATTTTAAGATACACAGAATTCATCATTGAAAAGTTAGTGGCTATTAATAATGTAATTGGAAATATGTGAATTATTATTACATTAATAAACAGTTAATTGATTACTGTATCTTGTATCAAATTGTGATGGTTTATTATTCCCATTTACTACTTTGTTAATTGATTGTTATATACCCACGGATATAATTATTTTATTTTTTGTGGATTTATTATAATATATTCTACGTTTTTCAATCTTTTGAATTTTTATTTGACAGGTAGAACCCCATTGTAAATATAACTTTGTTTCTACATTTTCATGGATTTATCTTGATTTGGGTGGATGAATATTACTTGAGAGGTATGTAATATAATAAAATTCATTTATTAGACATTTATATTTTCATTTCATATAAATTACAGGCATTATTCAGAATTTTAACGGTCATTATTTAGGTTTGTTTTGAGTTCTTTATCTTTTGGAAATAAAATTCATGTTTTGGAATCCATGTATTTGGTTATTTTCGGCATGTCATTTTGTAGAGTGAACATTTTTAGTGAATATTGATTCTAGGGTGTAAAAAACCCATGGAATAAGAATATAGTTGTATTGAGCGGGTTGTGGTTTAAAATGAATAGTATAGATTTCGGTTATGTTGTTCTTATTTATGTAGTTCATAAAGATGTTTTCATATTATCTCAAGTTAAAATATGGATAGAATTAATACTTGTTTCAGTGGGTGTGGAAGAACATCACAATCATTGATGAATTTAATTTATGATATTTATGTTTTACACATATTATAAAATTGGACCATTCTCAAATTAAAGGCCTCCTAATAAATTTAACAAAATTACAATAGTTTAACAGAGGGTATATAACATTTACCTATTCAAAAAAGATGCATCTTCTAGACATGGAGGGTCGTAGAAAATATATAATCCGCACAACCCACCCCTTTGTTTGAAATTCCAATAGTAACATAGCTAGATTTTCAAAACACATGTGTAATGTTGTATTTTATTGATGAGATCAGGTTATATCATTTGATATATTGAGCAGTCATCTTCTTGAAAAGTAGAATAGTTCCAATTAAAATATCTAGGAAACCCATGATGGAGTTTCCATGAAACCATACTTTATTCCATCACAATTAAATATCTATGTACACTAAATTGATCATGATATGCATTTTGACTTCAAAATACGTGGCAAAACCACGTTGAACATAAATAGAGCCTATGATATCTCAATTATAATCACTAGAAATATCTCCACAACATAAAGATCTTGTATTTACTTGGAGGATCCATTATAATTTATTTTAAACCATCCAAAATATATAGATTTAAATTAATACTCAATGATACCAAAGTAAAATGGGATATTAATTTCAATCATTAGATGTATGAACATAAAAAAATTGTGTATTTATTTATTGAAATGGGCCTATTAAAGGGGATTTTCAATTTTAAATTCCACCATGATTAAGGTTATGACTGAGTGGTAACTGTATGATACCCTTTGATAAATCATCATTTCCCTTCCACTCTATAAAAGATGAATCTTCTCTACAGATGAAACCTTACAATGATTCATAATTTTATGAGACACTGAGAGTTTCAATCAAAACATGATAGGGTTGATCATTGAATTGGAATATTGATGAAAAATATTAAATAAATAAAATATTTTAATCTATAGAATCTAGGACATTTGGAAACTATCAAAGATATTATCAACATCCTCCCAATTATAATGAAAACAATTCTTCTTGAATCGGGAGAGATACCCATCATTCTAAAGATGGAATTTTATGGGTATCATTGAGAAGCATCACCATTATAACTGAGAAAATCTGGATGGATAAATACATTTTAAATTAAGGGAACCAATTCAGCTATACCTTCCCATTATTTAATTTATGAAAATAATTTATACTTGATTATGGTGTCCATATCATGTTTTCAAATCATCAAATCTTTTCGATTATGAAAAATTTAATTACCTACCATTGATCTAACATCATTAGAGAAGGAGTCAAGATAATCCACTTTTTCTCTCAAATAGATATTATTATCCCTCATAGAAGTAGATCAGTGTATCATATTTCCAAATTGTAATCCCAATAAATTATCAGAAAAAACTAAGAGAGGAATTAATGTTATCTTACCAATGATATTTTGATGAAAATATGGGAATGATATATTTAAATCTAGGCCAAATAGAAGATTTGACATAATTTATGTTTCCAAAGATTACTCTATCCAAGATTTTAGATATAATAAAGTAAACATTATCTGAATTTTTAAAAAAATGTCTATATATAAATTTATCATGAAGTGATTTATTATATAAATATATATCTTTTGACGACCAACCCTTAATTTTCATTAGGTTAAAAAAATTATTCCTTGAAACCCTAATGATATTTCATTCAAGAAAGCATCATATCTAAAACATTTTCTTCATGGTGGTGTTCATGTTCCTTAAAAATGAATTTTTCCATTTGAAGACCATAAAAGAGTAATTTTTTTGAAAAAATAGTGTTAATCCCATGGAAAAATCTATCTACCATTGAGGAAGACATACAGTTCTAAGAGGCCAAGAGTGTTAAAATTGGGATCAAAATAAGGTTGAAGTATATAAAATGATGTCATACCTAACTCATGGTAAACCCTAACTATTTAAATGGAATACTTACTTCCTCGATTCCCATCCCCATTATCATATTTAATTTCATAGAAGCATAAACATTTTTTCCAAAACAAATGTAATATTTATTCCATCAAATCTCTAAACCAAACTACTATTCATAATGCATGAGATATTTCCTGATTTTTTACATGATTCTACTACCAAACTAGGTAAAAATAATAATATCAATGATATAAAATTAATGCAATGGATTAGATAAACCTCTAGCAGACCAAATTGTCTTGAAATCACACTTGTGATCCATATTAAGGAGAATCCTTCTAGGATAATACCATACACTTATGAAAATATTATAGAGAGGTGATTTCCTTTCTTGAATATTTATTAATATGTTAAATGAAATTATGTATATCCCTTGAAAATAAATTATATGTGTAAATATCCAAGATGAATTTTAATCCACTAAAAACATGAGATCAAATCTAAATCGGATATGTACTTCACGAATAAAAAAAAAATTCATGGTGCTAAATGCTTTTTTAACATTAGGATTCTAATAAATATTACCTCCCATGGTAGCATTAAATAAAAGATTAAAAAATTTAGAGGAATTGAATTCAAATTATTTAAACCTTCTCCCTTTATAGAAATCCAAATTAGTTTCACGGTATAATTTAATATGATACATTATAATGAATTTTTTTTGACTTTTTCTGAATTATTTTATGAATAGTGTAGACATGTGAAACATAGCATAATTGAATAATATGTTATAAATTTTACACTTTTAGAAAAGGAGAACATAATTTGGCACTATGACCATGTGAGGGAGAACATACCTTGAAAATATGATCAACTAATTGGAAAATATCATGGTGTATAAGATACCAAGATGTTTGCGAAAAATAGTCAGTTAAACAATCTCGTCCAAGAAAGATCCAAAATATAATTCCAAATATTGCATTATTAATTTCAATGTACAAAGTAATTGATGTGAGAAAATTATATCATCATCACTATCCAATCTAGGAATAATTTATTCTCCCAAATATAATTATGTAAGAAGGACATCGAAAAGATTCATATAAAATGTGATCATATGGTTGGTTAGAGTTTGCCTTCCATCAAAGAGTAGATCATCATCTTTAATAAGGGAAAAAGATATAATAAATATCTATGGATCTCTGAATAGAATTAAAAAATCTAGAATTTATCTCTTAATCCATAATCATACTAGAATTAAAAAAATTTCTTCAAAATTAAATCATTGACCTTAAGAAGTTTGTAGGGTTTTGAAGACAACTCGTCTTCTTGTTCAATAATTAAAAATAAGTAATTCTTTGTAATGGTATCTTGAATGTGGTGAATATCTTGTTAATGAGAATCAACAACCTTATCTAATGAGATGAAGGAGTTTTTTATTTGATATTTAATCTTTTTTTATTAAATTTACACATGAAAATTAATTCCAATGAAATACCTTTGTAATCAATCCAATACCATGAATCATGAACATGTATTCTACATTAATAATGATATGTCCATGAATTCATATACCTAGAGGGAATAAGTGGATTCTTTACATTATCTCTTAAATTCGAAATAATTTTGTGGTTATCAGAATTAGATAAATACAAGAGGTATAATAAATGGACTCACATGTATATAATGATTTTATATTGATAAATGATCTATCAATTTCGTTGGAATTTTTTTGGTTGAGATGTTTTATATATTTGTTGAATTTATCATTGACCATATTAATCTCAAATATATTTAATTGATCAATGTATGATCTTAAATAATTACTTGAAATTTATTGAGAAACTGAACCAATATTATCGTGATAATGAAGAATTGAATTCAAGTCACCAAAGATGATCCATGTGTATATGATGGTACAAGAGAGTGTGTTAATTTCCATGAATAGATATATTTTATCTAAGAAACTATTAAAAGAATATATAATTGAATTAAAATTCTTATTGAGAAACCCTTACCTCAATAATAGTCATGTAAAGAACACCCTAACAATTTCCTAAATAATTGAAAAAGTATATGTCACCAATGAAAGAAATATTTAATGCAACCTAAATCGGTGGTCGTAATTTTAGTCTCAACCATAAAAGCTTTCAAGGGATATCCCTAGGTCCATAGCTTGAAATATAGTCAATTGAATTTATGGATGAATTATTTAAGGTGTAACTCTAATTAAAAACAATATATCTACAAAAAAAATAATAAATAGTGAGACTTTAAGGAAAATTCATAGGCTACCAACCTTTTGCATGTAGTATGTTAGTCATCATGCATTAGACATTATGTTGTCCATGATTGGATGGAAACAGAAAAATATGTGAATTCCCAACAAAATTGGAATATGAGATGAGATAATATTATCATCATCTACATAAAGAAAAATAACAAAAGGAGAATAAGGAGGTGATATTTTATCTATAGGAATCCAATGAGACAACTCTAAGTTGATTTAGAGGAATTATGGAGAATTTATAGAAGAAACCTAGTGGATTGGGAATAGAAGATTTGATAAGAGAAAATAGAGCATCATTTACTATACTAATAAGTAAAAATATGATGGTTTATATAATAATGAGTAAGGGAAAACTTGTAATTTTACACATATTTAAAAAGGACCCCAGTTTCAAAAAATGACTATCCAAAATGTGCACCATATATACATTGATTACTATCCAAGGAAGTGGATCTCATTTTTCACACACCTATTTTGGATAAATTTACACCAACCAATAAATTTATTATTTTATATCTTATATTTCTTATTCATGATCATATATAATGTGTCTCATGGTGAGGAAAAACTAGGCGGACCACTAGTTTGTGCGGAACACACCACATGGTTTCATCAACCCATAGCGACTGTGACACATCGTTTATGCTGACAATGCAAGATAATAATTTCTTACACCAGTCAGGGTTCCTCACTCAAAACAAGTCTTAGACAACACCATCTACTCTGAGAATTTGGTTAAAATTTATATTAAAATAAAACTAAGTAATTTAAATGGATGAAAATGTATCATTACCTCATATGAAATCCATGTTTACATATAATACTCCCATTAAAGGAACACATACCTGAGTTACCTTTTTAATGGTGGCAATGCTCTGTCTGAGAACAACTCTACCCACTAAGCACATACATCATTCACCTAATCCCATGTATTATTCTATAATTGGTCATAAAACTAAATCACCATCTCACAATGGAAAAATTATTCTATATAATAACTTAAATTTCAATTAAATATGAGGCACAAACTACCATTTCTTATGTATCTATCATTTCCCATGTTTGGGTGATACTTGCAAGAAAACATAATTCCCGACCTCAAACTCCATAGATCATCAATGATGATAAAAAAAATATACATTTTCAAAATTATAAGAATAAATCTATGTTTTATCATCTAAAGCTACATTGAAGATTATTGAATGATTCAAGGAACTGATAGCACACCCTCCCCAACATTTATCTAGTACATAGGTAAATGTCATGTCCTCCTATATAAGGCATCATAGGGATCCATCTGAATTTTTTTCTAAAATATCTTATTGTAGTAAAATATAATTGGGGGTATATTTTTTCACCGAATAAAATATGAATTCACAGAATAATGGATGGATCATGTCATTCAACACATGTGTAGTCTATTCTGAATGTCTATTTGTCTTATATTGAAAAATGGGATCATAAGCTCGTGTATACCAAAATATTTATGTAAAAATTTCCAGAATATCGAAGATAAATGATAATAATTATCTAAAATTATAGTATATAGGAATTATTATATGAGTATAATCTCATGGATTTATTTTCTTCCCATCTCATCCATGGAAAATATCTCTTAGTTACGACGGAAGTGGGACACCATTATCAGTTGATCGACAAGTGCACAAACTGTGCCACTCTCTCAAGTAGAACTAAGTAAAACAATAATAAAATCCATTATGATTCCATCCCATTTATATTATATATTTTCTAACAACTCTAACAATCCATAGAAAACTAGTTCTCATCCATCACATGTAACATCTAGTGATAAAACCTGCAATATGGTGTTTCATCTAAGGACACCAATACTAGTGGGGCATATCACAATATATCATGGATATACTTAGGATAAATTAACATTGAGAATCATGGGATTCTCACATATAAACGACAATTATGTTGGTTTGAACCCATATATCCCAATGTACAATAATGATGTAGTCGCCAACAATAGGCCAATCCAATGGCGGTCTTTAACTGAAATACATTCTTGTATTACCAAACCATTAGAATATAAAAACTATATTCTCATTACCCTATCCTAGAGTGAATATGTAACTGCTAAAGATCTAATAAAATTATACACATGACTATCATGAATCTTTATATGCATGTAAAAAAGGAGATACATTCCCTTCCATTCATCATGGGGTGTATGAATGGATAGTTCCTATTTTTTTGGCTCAGTTTTGGAGCTACTATATTTCACCCTATATGAATATAGGTTAGATTAATGTCAATATAATGATCATATTAAATCCATATTGACGATTTAATATTTAATTCATACTAAAAACTGATATATATTATAGTCTATTTTGGTATGTAAAAACCATAATGTGCTCTCTCATAAGATAATGCCTCTAGAAACACAAGGCATGATTAGCTACTGCAATACAAATGTTATTCATTAGGTAGTGACTCTTGTCTGATTCCAAATTGAGTGTCATAAAAAAATTCATATTGCATTAACACTACACCCATCCTGATTCTTGATGAATTACTAAAAATAGTGTTACCTCTACAAGGCTCTGGATGTTTCAGGATTATTGCAAAATTATTCCACACCTTCATCTCCGAAAAGGCCTCCTAAAAAACATCATAACACATGAACATGAATTCTTTCAAAGTTATAAAGTTATTAAGAGATTCTAATTTTGATAAGTACCTTATAGAATTCATATAATATCTATCCAACCATATGAAACTTCATATAAAAGGAAAATTCATGGAAATCTCCTAGGAAAAAATATTCTCCATCATTTATTAGTCAACTGAGACTCCTGATTTTGAGATAATATGAACCACGAAGTAATCCATGTTGATCTAGAAGTGGTACACTATGATAATATCATATAACTTATTCCATATCAGTGTACTCAATATGATATCACGGTGTTTGGCATGGTCTCTTTGAGTTTGAGAATATGCAATGATTTCATCATAAAAAACCATGATGAAGGAATCCATATAGGGGTGGAAAGACATATTAATTCATTATATAAAATATGTGGTGGTGTTTTTAATATTTAAAGGCATATCTAGGTAATTATTTAAACTATACTAATTTTGGATAGCCGTGAATGACATATCTATAGTCTAAACTCCCACCTGATGGTAGCATGATATCTAGACGTTCTTTGAGAACAATCTAGCTCCTCAGAAATGGACAAGAGACAACTTATTTGAATAAATGTATATTGGTTCATAAATTTATTTGGATTCAAACATTGGGTATTCTTTCATAGCCTAATGGTTCTATCATATTTATGGTAGATAAGTATAAGCAGAGCCTAAGGAGAATATTTGGGTCAGATAAAACCCTTTGATTCTAAATCGTCCAAATATATTTATATATCCAATATCTCATTTTTTTTATCCTAAATTTAGGAAAAAATAATGGATCTAGTAATCAAATTAGCTCAATCTCAAACTCTACCGCTATAATAAAAGTTTGGATAGAGAATTCATCTTGAATCATCTGTTTAAAAATCCTTCATGGGAGGAAAAATAGTTAGTAACAACATCCGATCATCCATGAATTGGGTGGAAATCTGGCCTATAATGTCTTCCACCCAAGATGATTTGGCCAAGATCAACTTTTATGGAAATAAAAAACAAAATTATGAAGATAACTATCACTCACGGGTAAATTAAACTATACTATGTAGTGATATGAGTCAGAAAAGTTATGATAGTGGACCATGTAGTCCATAATGAGATGGTAAATGAATTCCTTCATTTTAAGGATGAGAATGTCCCAAATAAATTATAAATTCCAAAATTAAGTGGAAAGCCTTTTCATTGTATAATACCCTTTGTCTATACAAAAAATGGCGAATCAACGGTCGCCACCCCACAAAGGTATTGAATTTCATGCTCATGAATTTCAACAATTGATACTGAGATAAAGGTGTCAAAAAAACCCATATCAAAAGGAAAGATAGCATAGTAGAGTATATTATAATAATACCTCTTATAGATTATGGTTTAAAACTATTATAATTTTCTTCTACTATAATTATCTTAAATGGACCAATACATATACCATAGCAATAGATAAGCAACCTTGAGGTGCTCCTCTATATTAGCACTGATAATCCGATGTATAGATACCCTAGTCATGACCTCTATCTCATCCTATTCGGTCATTGCTACTTCATCTTTCTTCCTGAAATTGATTCAATAATCCATATTCTATGCATGCTGCTACAATGGTTCCTCTTCCATGAGATAATTACAGAATGGTTTTGAAAAACCTTTGTAGATGACCCTTTCAATAAAAAAGATCATAGTCTAGAGGGTCGATATCATAATGTGAATTAAGATACAACTACATTCCAAACAGATGAAATATAACATATCTACTAGTTTGGTTATTCTATATTTCACTACTCCAATTAGAAACATCAAGTATACACTTCATAAATCTATATGAACAAATAAACTGTCTCGTTACTTGTAATGAAAAAATTATTCTTTTGACATTAATCTCCTTTGTTTTGAAAATCACAAATCGCTTTATACTCATTTCTCAAATAAAGGACATATGTTGAATACAATTTATATCATTATCATACTTACATAGTCAATCGTACTAACTCTATCCATTGTAATTATTCTGTCAATCGTACTGACTTAGTCAATCATATAGACTCTATCAATTGTACTGACTCTTTTAATTATACATACATTGTTTATCATGCTGACTCTATCTACCGAACTGACTATGATCGTTGTACTCATATTATTCATTGTACTCACTTTGCTTCATATCAATGCATTTCAATAAGTAATATTAATCGTACTCATGTTTTACTTTTATCTCGTGCATGATTTTATAATTATCAAAATGCTTATTCCTATCAATTGTACTCATGTTATAATTTTCATATATATTATTGTTTTAACCAAAATGTTGTTGTGGATTTAGTTATAAACTAATCCAAATGATGTTGTGTTTTCTGTTTCAAAATGACCATACAATTCTAGGAGTCCATGTACCTCGGAGTTTTCGATGAAATATGAATGTTGGAACCTGAGGTGTATAAATAATAGGTCATTTGAAACAGATACAAGGATTTGATCCTATATTTCTTCTATCATGTTCTAGAGTAAGATGTTGTGACTTCTTCCTTGCTTCGTGTGAATGCAATGAAATTACAAAAAGTTGCGGAATCATTCATAGCTTTTTTATTTCAGTTTATGCTTTTTTATTCTTTGTGCAATCGATCAGGTGATAATAATCGAGTAATATCGAGGATAGGCAGACGATGCGACCGATCATCGTATCGAGGTATTTCATGTTTCTGAAAGACATGGGTACCAAAGAAATATAAAATCAAGGGCTATTGGGGATAGAAAGTCAGACATACCGATCTTCGTATCGAGGGCTTACCAAGGTGGTGGTAAGACATACTTTTTATCCTATATGAAAGTATTCCTTTCTCTTTGGGATAAATACATTTTAATACATTTTCATTTTTTCTTTTTTTCTATTATAATGTAAATTTTATTGTTTCTTCTTTTTTTTCATATTCATTTGAATTGTAATTGTTTTAATTACAATTCTTTTGATACATATTGTATTAATATATTATATATTCTAGATGGTTGAATCTTTTTCATATGTGTAATATGATCATTTTATTTAATTAGAATACATTTGATTTAAATTCTTTATAGAATTACCTCATATCATATCATATCTATTAGATCCAAGATCATTGTGCTCAATTTTATAGTTTTTGAATTTTTTTAGTTTAATATCTCTTAAACTATATACTTTCATAAGTGTTTAAATACAATGTATTTAAAAATGCAATTTACCACCCTCTTGTATTGTGCCATATAATATACATATACATCTATATTACGATCCAAAATTTGTATTAGAGTAGTTTTCAAAAAAATTTGTATTATTTTCATTATTTCTTTTGAGAATACAATTGTGTTTCTTTCACAAATTTCATTTAATAAATACATACTATACTAATGTGTGGAGGGAAAGATTATTGTTTTATTAGATGGCATGAATGAATATTTGGTCAATTTAATATTTATATCAATGAGACCACCTATATTTTATGGTAATGATTATGAGTACTAGTGGGATAAAATGAAGACATTCGATATTAATACTGGAGTGGACGACATTATTATACTAACCAGAGGTTATAAAATCCCTGAAAATGATGTCAAAACTTTCACCAATCAATAGAATAAAGAATATCAACAGAATTACAAGGTATAAAATACTTTTTTATGTTCTATGTACAACAATATATATATTCATATATCATCTGGTGAATTATCCAATTTCATCTAGAAGAAATTAGATGTCACCAATCTTGGTACATCTGCTGTTCTTGAAACAAGAAGAGCAATGATTTGAGCAGAATATCATGAGTTTATTTTTCATTATGAAGAACCAGTATGTAAGGTGAAATAATAATTTATGAAAATTTTCAATAGGTTAAAATCTAATTGGGAAAAAAGTTTTGATGATGAACCACTTGTAAGAAAGATTTTTAAAATAATTCCAAATAAATGGTAATCAAAAAAGGAAAACAATTGATGAACATATGAAATTTAATCAAATAACTCTTGATGTGTTATTCATAACTCATCTACAGTGTGAGACAAGAATGAAAAGGGATTTTGATTACAATAAGAATAATAATGATAATAGAAGTGTAGCCTTCACTACTAAATCCAAAGCTAAGACACCAGAAAAGACATGAAGATCCAAAGCAAAGAAGGTTGTTACGTCTAAATATATGATAGTGAACAATATAAAAATAAGTTATCCAATCTTGCTCCAAGGATGAACAATATTTTTTGAAATAAATAATTTCAATAAATATTCAAAAAGAAAAACTAGAAGGATAAGAAAGACTCCATAGTAACATATTATGAATTCAAAAGAGAAGGTCACATTAGACCTGATTTTAATTTAGTAAAAAGAAAAGATATAAAGGAGAAACATTCTGAAAGAAACAATAAAATGTTTTACTAAACAAAAAAAGAATTTTTTGATGGAAAATGATACTTGGAGTGCATGTGGTGGTTTTTCATCAGATGATTCTTTAGAATATGAATCTTTTAGACCAAAAAATATTGGACTAATAACTTGAATACTTATTGAAAAAAAATTCATGGATAAGGTACACAATGATTAATCTCTTACAAATGATTATTTAAATTCTAATTACCATTATGAGAAACATTTTTATTCTTCAGATGAATATTCTTTTTAAATAGAAAAAATTTACATTGCTTTGAAGATGTATCTTGATTTAATAAATTACTTGAGAATGAAAATTCCAAACACAAGAAAAATCTTGATAATGCTAATTTTAGGATAAATGTTATTATAAATTAAAATTCATATCGTTGAAAGGATATTGATAAGAAATGTTTTGATTTTTAAAATATATAAAAAAATTAGAAGTAAGTTATGAGAAGGAAAGGTCTTCTATGGATTTTGGAAAACATGTTTTAATGAAAAATGTTTTAGAAACTAAAACCATTTCCAAAACAATTTCTTGTAAGAATGATAATTAAAAAATTATACTAAAGTCTGAAATCTTTTTTCTTAAGAAAAATTTATCCAAATTCACCTTGGGAGATATTTGTTATGATGATATGTATTCTATAATTTTTTCTCGTAAAAATAATTCTAGAATGGGTTACACTCACTCAAAACCAGTTTTTTGTCATAACTATTTTGTTCTTCAAAGTTCACCATTTTGTATTAAATGTTAATGTTGTGGACATTGGGAAAGAAATTGTTCTATTAGTAGAACTCAATAATTATGAATTCATTAAGATCATTTTGAAAAAAAAATGTGGATTCACAATATTCTTTTATCTAACGTTTCTAAATCCATACAAGTTTGGCTTTTGGAAAAATAATTGTATATTTTTTACGAAAACAAGAAGTGTTCCAACAAAAAGAAAATTTGGTACATTTATAGTGGTTGTTCTTGACACATGAATAGGAATAATGATTTATTTGAAAATATTACTGAAACAAAATTTGAAACATTTACCTTTAGAAGAAATTCTCAAAGAATGATTGTTGGTATAGGTATTAGGTTTTTTGTTGGTAACGCTTTAATTTCAAATGGTTGTTTGTGAAAGATCTTAAGCACATCCTCATCAGCATATGAAAATTATGTGATGAAGGATACCTTGTGAAATTTAGTAATGATATGTGTTTAGTTCACAGTTACAAGGATGAATTAATTCTATCTTACCATATGTATGATAATGTTTACATTATTAACATAGAAGAACTTATGTGCCAAGAATTACTTTTATTAAGTAAAATGGAGAACAAATATTGGTTATGTCATAAAAGGTTATAACACTATAACCATATAATCTTTTATAAACATTTAAATAAAATACTTATTAATGATATACCAGATCATAGGTATGATTCTTCAGAGATTTGTTATCCGTGTCAATATAGAAATTAATTTAAAACGTTCTTTAAATAAATCAATGAAACTTCAACTTATAATGAATTACATCAAGTGCACATGGATATTTTGGACCCAACCCAAACTATAAGATTTGGAGAAAAATACTATATATTTTTTTTAGTTAATTTCTACACTAGATTTAGATGGTCCATTTTATAGAAATGAAATTAGAAGCCTTTTTTATTTTAAAACATATATAGCCCAATTTAAAAATGAGAAAAACCTACCACTCATAACTATACATAGTGATCATGGTGGTGAATTTCCAAATTCAGATTTTGAAAATTTATGTAGTAAGAATTGTATTACTCAAAACTTTTCAGCTCCAAGAACCCCTTAACAGTATGGTGTTGTTGAAGGAATAAATCGTATTCTTTAGGAAATGACAAGTTCCATGTTGAGAGAATACTCAACTATAAAGAATTTCTAGGATAAAAGTTATTAGTACTGCATGTTATATTATAAATCAAGTTTTAACTAGACATTTTCTTAATAGAACACCTTAAGAATAATGGACTGGCTGAAAACCTAATGTTTCATACATAAGAGAATTTGGTTGCAATGTATTCAAAATTAATAAAAAACATAACTCACATAAATTTACACCTAAATCTCACGATGGATACTTTCTAGGTTATTCCACATCATCTTAGGATTGTATAGATTTTAACAAAAACTTATGTGTTGTTGAAGAAGCATTACATGTTAAATTTGATGAAACTAACCCCTTTATTTTTAAACAATATATACCAACATCAACATATGTATTTTCACAATCTTATTATCATCGTATTATTGAAAACTCTTCTAATAAGGGGAATAATCATGAAAATGTTTCTAAAATATTTACCCCATAAGACTTGTTGTCTTATGTTGATGTACATGTCTTGAAAAAGACAAATCAATTGTTTCTCAAAAATCAACCTAGTGATAATATTATTGTTGATATAAATCAACCTATAAGGACCTGAAATTCGTTGAGAAATGAAATATTAAATCTTTCTTTTAGATCTCAATTTGATCATAAAAATCTATGTGAGTAATTAGGTGATGAATAAGGGATTAAATCAATGCATGATGAACTAAATGAATTTGAAATGAATCGAGTTTGGAAATTGGTGGAAATACCTAAATAAACAACATAATTGGTGTAAAATGGGTTTTTAGAAAAAATTTGATGAAAGTGAAGTCATTGTAAGAAATAAATATAGACTTGTTTTTAAGAGATATAATAAATAAGAGGGAATATAATATGAAGAAACATATGCTTTGGTAGCTAGACTTGAATATATTCGTATCCTATTAGCCTTTGCAGCATACATTAATTTCAAACTATATCAAATTAATGTAAATTGTGCCTTTCGTAATGTTTTTGTACAAGAAGATGTTTTGGTAGAACAACCTCTTAATTTTATAGATCCAAAACATCTTGATCATGTTTTTAAACATAGCAAAGATCTGTATGGCCTTAAACAAGACCCAAGGGAGTTACATGATAGTCTTATTGGATTTATTTAACAAAAAAATTATGAAAATGGTACTGAAGATCTAACTCTTTTTATAAAAATGAAAATCAAATATGTTTTTTATGTACAAATTTCTATTAATGACATTATATTCAGATCAACACAGAAATCTCTAACTGATTCTTTTAAAAATCTAATGAAATATTTGTTTGAAATGCGTGTGATGGGTGAGTTAACATTCTTTCGTGGTTTTCAAATCTATAAAAAAAAGAATGAACCTATATATATCTATATAATTATATCAAAGACATTCTAGAAAATTGTGGATATGAAAATAAAAAAATTATTTTCACTCCAATAAGTACGTCAAATACACTAGATCTTGAGGAAACAAGAAAATCAGTTGATCAAAAATATTATAGAGGTATGATAGAAATTTTTTTATCCTTGAAAACTAGTCGTCTAGATTGAATGTTTTAGGTATTATTATGTGCAAGATACCAATAAAATCTAAAATATTCCCATTTAAAATCCATGAAAAGTTTTTTTCGGTGTTTAAAATGAACTTCGGATTTAAGAATTTTCTATTCTTATGGAAATGATTTTATTTTGAAAATATTTTCAGATGCTGACATTGGTGGTTGTATAATGGATTGAAAGAGTACATCCAGAATATTTCATTTATTATGAGATTCTTTAGTTTCTTGTTCATGCAAGAAACAAAAGTCAATATCAATTTTCACTGCTGAAGATGAATATATTGTAGTTAAAAGTTGTTGTGATCAGGTGTTGTAGATGTAACACACAATCATTGACTATTGTATGAGTTTTTCCAAAAATCAAATACTGTGTGATAATATTAGTTCCATAGGTCATAGTAAAAACCCAACAAACCACTCACATGAAAAACATATAGATATTAGTCATCAATTTTTTAGTGGTCACACACGAAAAAAAGATATTATTTCACATTTTATCTGAATGCAAGAATAACATGCTTACATTATTACAAAAACATTACCTTCTAATAGATTTGAATTTATTAAGAAGATTCTAGGAATGATAACAATAAAATAATCATTCACATCTACATTTTGTTTTTACATTTCACTATACACGAAATAACTCCTCTTCAAAGGGGGAGAGCCTTAGTTTTTTGTTCTATGTTTTACCTATTTTATATTATTTTGTTTTATAATTTTTTGAATTTTATCTTAATTATTTTAGTTTATAGTTATATTTTCATTATTTTTCTCTTTTGTTTTAATATTCTGTTTATAGTTTTGACATTATGTTTATTGTTATAATATTTTATTTACTATATTGACATACTATTTATTGTTTTGACATTGTTTTTATAGAATTGACAACCTATTTTAATGACTTTTTTTCCATCAGATTCACAATCTATGCTAATGGATATTTTTTCATCAGCTTAACAACCTTTGGTAATGACTTTGTTTTCCAACATCGTGAGAACCTATGATAATGAATTTTCTTTCCATCAGCTTGATAGCCTATGGAAATGACATTGTTCGGCATCATCTTGATAACCTTTGGTAATAACATTGTTTTCCATAATCTTGAAAACCTATGGTAATGCCTTTATTTTCCATCAGCTTGAAAACATATGTTAATGACATTTTTTTTCCAACAGTCTGACAACTGATCATATTTACTTTATTTTTCATCAGTTTGGTGTTTTTTTGTAATTAATTTTTATTATTGTATTGTATTATGTCTAATTTCATAATACTATGAATCCAAAAACTTACTTGAAA
Source organism: Viscum album (assembly GCA_963277665.1). Taxonomy (NCBI): domain Eukaryota; kingdom Viridiplantae; phylum Streptophyta; class Magnoliopsida; order Santalales; family Viscaceae; genus Viscum; species Viscum album. The sequence goes on along the minus strand of OY728148.1, from coordinate 1,879,395,156 downwards.
AATCCGATAGGTACATTACCTCTTTCTTTTATATTGTCTTTATTTGATATAATTGTTTCTCAGTTTTTTTTTAAACTAAGAAAACCATCTTTTATTCTCCACCATTGGATTCGTTATCATTTGATATCAACCATTTAAGACCAACGATCATCAAAATTAACCTATAAATAGACGGCCCCCTTCTCAATCCCACACATGTTTTTTAGAATTCTCGGTGAATCTATGCCTTTACTCCATAAGACTCGATATGATCTCTTCTTTTTCTATTCATCTTTATGTCTCAGTCTTCTACAAACACTCCTACCGAAATGTCTTCAAATACTTTCTCAAAGAATGATTTCTTCAGATAAAGGAAAAATTTTAGCGATTTTATTAACAGTTATGACTCCACAATTATGATTATTATTGTATTACTAGGGTACAAACATCTATGTGTTGAGAAACCAATATCTCAAGACCTAGTTCTAAGTGAAGAGGTTATAAAATTTTATAATAAAGTGACATTTGATAAGAATATGATGATTAACATTGTTGTGTATGATAGAAAATTTTCAATGTCTATAAAACAAGCATCACACTTTCTAAATTTACCAGTGAAAGGTGATTCCTTTTCCCATCTCATAATAAACACAAGGAAGTTTATATATTTGAAAAGGAAAGAGGAGAATATTCAATGTTTCTTATTGATGAGGAGAAAAAAAATCATCTCATCATTCTACTAAAAACCGGTTTTTTTCCTTTGGATGCAAGGGTTTATAATTCCATGGAATGGGGATTGGTAAAATCATAAGGTTTATGACTTTTTTAGGCTAGAGTATCTAATAAATATGAAGAAATTAAATATCAAGGGTTTTATTTTCGAAACAATCATCAATGTGAAGTATGGAGCTATCATGTCTCATCTTATCATGTATCCGTCAATTCTCACAACATTAATTCATGAAAGATAGAAATTTTGTATAATTTCATTTGAATGTGGAATTGAATGAGTGGAATCCCTCTTGGAAAAGTAAGAACATGTTGACGAAATTGTAAGAATTTTTTATGAATAATCAAAACTCTATGTCAAAGATATTGAAGCAGAATCGACACCAAATCAATTGACACCATAAAAATTGGCACCAATTATAATAGAATCTATCCCCATAATGGTTGATTCTCAATAGTCAGATCCTCAAATCAGTACAAAGCCGAAGAATAAATCTAAATACAGTAATTAGGATATATACACGTTGATAAAGGAGAATGTTAAAATAAAAAAAGGCGATCCTATGTTTGGTCTTTATCCAGCTAAAGCTATAGATGAGAAGATAAGGGTAGAGTATACTATATTGTATGATAAGAAAAAGAATAATATTTTAAAAAGAAAACAAAAATATTTTGATGTTTCTAAAATTCTAAAAGGGGTTGAGTCAGAAAGTGCTCAACTAATAGAATAAGTCTAACAAGAACCTATCATGCATAATTTTCTAAAAAAAAGTGGAAGGGAAACAATTAGTGCAATAAATTCAAGAATGTTAATAAGAGGAAGAGGAATATATTTTTTAATTTCTTCAGAGTTTTATGAAGAGTAAAGAAGAATCTTATCTTCAAAAGAAAAGTGAATAATACAATTGAATTCTCATGTCGATCAAGCACCAGATCAATATTTAGAAACCCATTTAGAAATAATTCAATATATTGTTAACATAGGATCTCAATGTTATCATAAAAAAAGTAATTGTCATTGGTGAAAAAATTGAAGAGGTAAGAGATAAAAAAGAAGTATAATGAGACGAAAATGAAAAAGAGAATGGAAATGGAAAATAGGCCGCTAAAGACTCTAGTTGATCAAATGAACTGAAATCATATAATGATGATACTGATTCCGAACACACATTTTCTTTGACGAATAGTGATTACATTTTACATGTCTTGAGAATAACTAATAATATTATTCCTTATTTTCCTATAATTTAAAGAAAAAGTAATTTTATTACAGACAAACAAAGAATGAAATATGGTTCAGTAAGGGAGCTCAGAAAGAGTGTTTTGACAATAGAAGCTAATTTAAAAGTTTTTCGTTATAGTTCAGCTACTCATAATAATGATTTAATTAAGTTGAAAAGTGGTCATATAAAACAGAAAGCTCATTGAAAGAATATTAGAAATATATTGAAGACTTTAGGATCCATTCAAATGATCTGGATATTTCTTTTAATACGATTGATAAAGATACTATTGATTGGTTGAACCAGATCTCAAAAACCCACGAAACTGATATTCCTTCAATAAAAGAGTTGCATGAAAGAAGGAATGTTTTCCTATCAGGTTTTTCAATGGTTTCATCTATTAAAGATGAAATAATTTTTTTGAAGAAATAAATTATTATTCTTACTAAATAGAATAATAATTTCCAAGATAGAATTGATACTCATGTTGAAGTAATCAGAGTTCAAGAAGAGACTATAAAAAACAAGGATCAAATTTTTTCTCGACCAATAAGAGAATCTTATGTCTGAGGGTGATTCTATATTAGAAAAACATGATAAAGATGATGAAGGATCTTCTTCATGAGTTTATCAAGAAATAGAAAGAAAAAGATAACAAATGAATGTCTTATTTATATTTTTTGTATTGAAAGTTGATAATATTTAAATATTCAATGAACTATATGTCTTCTTTTCAATTTTTTTGAATTTTATTCTCTATATAAATTATAGGAAACTCAAGTTTACCCCATTTATTTTATAAATCACAAAGGGGAAGAATGTTTTATAAAAAGGGGAGAATGTTTCACAAGTGGTAGATTTGTTAATGTATTACTAAATTGTAATACATCTAAATCAAGGAAAATCTATAAATACAATCCTTAAGAATGTATATACCTAAGGGGGAGCTAGTAGTATTAATTTTTTTATTCAGAACTTTTTGTATAACTCGGTGGGAGATAAGTATTATTTTATAGTTTTACTTTGAGATTTGTGGTTTCTAAAAAGGGGGACATATTTAAGCCAAACTATGTTTTTGACTTAAATGAAATTTTCTTAGAAATAAAAAATATCTTTATACTCATTTCTCATTTAAATGAATTACCTTGAATATTTTTTCTATGATTCTCATACTGAATCAGTGAGTCATATTTACTCTTCCAATTGTACTGACTCTGTCAATCATACAGACCCAGTCAATCATACTTACTCTATCAATTGTACTGACTCTTTCAATCATACTGACCATGTTTATCATACTGACTCTGTCTACCGAACATACTATTATCATTGTACTCATATTAATAATCATACTCATTTTTCATCAAATCAATACATTTCACTATGTAATATTAATCGTACTCATGTATTAAATTTATCACATGCATGCTTTTATTATTATCAAACACTTATTCCTATCAATTGTACTCATGTTATCATTTCAATATATCTTATTGTTTTTAACCATAAATATTTCATAGAGTTAGTTATAAAGTAATAAAAATGATTTTGTTTTTTCTATTTCAATATGACTGTTACAATGTCAGGTGTTCAAGTCCCTTCGTGTTTTACAGAGAAATATGACCGTTGGAGAAAATATGACTGTTGGAACCAGAGCCCTATAAATTGGAGGTCATTTGAAACAGAGATAATACATTGATCATCCTTTTCAATTATCATGTTCAAGATTGATATGATGTAACCTCTCTCTTGATTTGTGCGAAAGCCATGAAATTAAAAAACTTGAACGACTCGTTCTATGATTTTGTATTTCATTAAGTGATTTGTTTTTCTTTGTGTGATCGATCAGGTGATAACGATCGAGGGATTCCAAGTGTAGGAAGATGATGTGACTGATATTCTTATCAAGGGCATTCACGTGTTTGAAAGATAGAGTTACCAATTACCTATAAAATAGAGGGCTTTCGGGGAAAGCATGATGGGTATACCAATCATCGTATCAAGGGCTTTCCAAGGTGGTAGTAAAACAGAACTCTTATCCCAGGTGAAAGGATACAGTTATATTTAGGATAAAATAATTATAATACCTCATCTTCTTGCTACTATTTTTATTAGAAAGAGAATTGTATTATTTCATCTTTCCTTTAATATTCATTTCTATTGTAATTGTTTTAACTAAAATTATTCTGATACGTAATGTAGTAATAGAGTCTTTATGTTGTATGTTAGAATCTTTTTTATTTGTATTACATTGATCATTGTATTCAATTAGAATACATTTTTTACATTACTTATAGTATTACATCATATCATATCATATCTATTAGTTGTAACACCCCAAGTTTCCTCGGTATGTTTCCTTTCGAATAATGCAATGGCGTGCATTGTACGCAACTTCGAGATTTTAACACACCATAACCAATCAAACTAGCCGTTATGAATAGTAATACCTATTTTTTGAAATTTTATAAATTCTATATCTCAAAATAGAATTCATTTTTGGATTCGTAATATCGAAATTAGCCTAGGGTGAAATTTTGGTACTTTTTGGATAACTTTCATATTTTGATGAATAGTGAAAATTACTAAATTTTAATTAAAATCAACTTTTTTAATCAAAATAATTAATAGTGATAAATTATGAATTTGAGTGGTTTTAAAGTATATTTAGAATATATTTTTACCATGTAATACAATGTGGGTCATTGAACATAATTTCACATTTAAACCAGACATAAACAAGTGACAATCTTTTGATAATTATTATCTCTAAAAAACACGCTTTTTGTTTTAACAACGGGAATTAATTTTAAATTAATTTCTGCCACTTCTGTGTTTTGAATTTGGAAAAATGGATTCCATATTTTTAATCAGGATGTTCAAATTGTGTAAATAGGTAACTTTTATTTTTAAACATTTTGGATAATTACTTCGGTAAATATTTTATTTACCATGGTTAAAGGGTAAATCCGGTAAACAAGGGTTAAAAAATAATATTATAATAATACTAAATTACCCTAAAACGTGTCTTAACCCTATTTTTTGATACATGGTCGACCATGGGCATCTTTGGGTCTATTTTGGGACCCCATGGATCCACTTGTAAGTGATAATGACACTTTATTTTAATTAAGTTAAAATAAATACAAAAATGACACAAGCATATATCTTTTAACAAAACAACTGTTACAGAGGGTTATATATGTTTTATTTTTGATTATAAATATTACTTAGAAAGATAAAACGATTTCCTACATAATGATATTTTATTTATAATTTTTAGACATTAAATAATTTAATTTATTTATGACACTATGATGATGCAGTAATTACTATATTAGTGAAAAATCAAAATAATTAATATTATAAATACCCAAATAAATATAATATGAAACTTTTAATGAATTAAAATAATTTTCTAGGATAATATGATATATTAGTATTTATTTAATTGTCTTTGTTCGAAGTAATCAATCTGTTATGAGTTTCACAAAAATCAATTATTGAATAGTGTCAAAATTGACATAAAAGAGTTTTTAAAACAAATATTATATTATTAATTGATATTAAATTCCTAAAAATCTAAGGTTCGGCCAAGAGACTTATATCATGATATTTGTATCATAAATGGACCACTTGGGGGTCGCTTTTATGTACATGGTAAGTTTATTAACCATATAATATAAAAATACAAAGAGACATTGTAAAAGTGAAACTAATTAACATAGAGTTAATACTTAAAGATAAGGTTAATATAAGTACCCAAACCTGTCTAAATTCTATTGGTTGAGTTTTTTTCGACCCATACCCACCTTAACCTTTGCATAGTCAACTTTGGAGCCATTGGAAACCGAATATGAATTTATTATAAACTAATATCTCTAGCTTTTCCAAAGGTGCCCCTCACCCCTCTTATAAAAGGGCACTCCTCCTTCTCATTTCTTCACACCTTCAAAGCCCTTTGGTTCGGCCAAAACCTTCCCAAATACTATCTCAACTTCCCTCACTACAACCTAGAGGCCTTAGTTTGATCAGAAAGACAACCAATGGAGCCCTTTTGATCAAATCAAAAGGAAGAACCCGAAGAAGAGGTAATGTTTTCACCACCCCTTTTCAAGTTCCTTTCTTCTTCCACTTCCTCTTTATTTGTTATTTCCATTATAAAATAATAACTCCAGTATCATATATATACTGTGATGTTATTATAAATATGGTACAACCATATTTAGTATTCTATCCATCCTTTGAATAACATGTCCCCATACGTGCGTACGTACGGCTTACCGTCTCCACGTCGTGGTGTAATTGCTATTCAAAATATTATTATTTGGATGGGTATAATAATGACGTGTAACTCATGTAAATAATAAATATAACATGATAATGATTCTGTATATGTTATATAAAATCCAATTATATATTATTTTAATATCAAAAGAATGATATTGTCGCTCGTGCGTATGTACGGACTACCGCCTCCACGAACGCGATGAGATTCATTGTCCATCATATCCATTCAACTATAATTATAATTTGATGATTTAAAAATAGTATCTAAGGACTTGATATCATTCTTTATATGAATAATATACATCCCATTAATAACGAATATGGCTCACATAACAAAGAATATAAATTAAACTGAACCCGTTAACACCCGAAATGACGATAATTCTAAGATATTATTAACAAATCAATGTTAAAAGATCATATATGATATCATATTAAAGTAAATTATTCTTGTATTATTAAATAACAATTATTTCACCATTATACAGGAGGTAAACCTACCATCGACCAAGTAAAAAGTACAAAGTAAGGGATTTTCTTATCTCACATTCAATTCCGTGAGATTTCCATTGTTCGCCACTAAATTATTGAAAGTGGTGTATTGTGTACTGCCATTTGATATATATTATCATGATTCTCTTTATATTAATTTTATTCTGTAAATCATTTGGTGGTTATTAACTTTTGGCCATACGACTCAGTTTATTAACGTGGTAAGGAGTTTCTTATCTCGCTCTTAATTTCTTGAGAATTCCATTGTTCACCACTTAATTATTACATGTGGTGTATTTGTACTGCCCATGATTGTATTCATTGTGTAATATACTTTAATTTATGGGTATTTACATAGTCATGGTATGATCCTTATTTAATGGTTGTTTGTTTCGTAAGTTACCAAATCGATAAGGGAATTTGAGATTTCAATTTCCACTCATTCGGCTTTACGCATATTTCATTGATTATATTACTCCAAGATTATGTGTGGAATCACTATTCATTTGATTATGTCATAATTTCCACTCCCCTTCCTGTGTATAAACTTTTGATACACATAATCACTCTATTGATAATTCTCAAGTCATTAATATGAATTTGATAAGAGTAATTTTAACTCTTTCACCATTTGTTGAGTTAAACATCCAATTCGTTGGTGTTGTTTCTACAAGAATATGTGTGAATATCATTTGATTTTTTTACACTGAATATTCAATAATATTTAGTGTATTTATATTTTCACACATAATTATGTCATTGATTTATCCTTAACCTAAGGATACGACCTTTATGAGAGATTTCATCTCAATTTACATTCAATTGGGACTTCTTTGTTGATATACACCAAATCACTTTAATATAGTGTATATAATGTACTTTGACATAGTATATCATGAATCCCTTTATTCTCATTATATTACCAAGTTTTGATTACCTCAATTATTTGTACTCAAGTGTCTCTCTTTTGGTTAGAATCTCTAACCAAAATACCATTTTAAAATGTTTTAAAGACTTATTCTTCTAAATCTTGCTCATTAATGTCCATGTTTTAAAAAATTGTTTTAAGGATTTATTTATATGGACATTAAAGTTTTAAAATAAAAACTCCTTTTAAAAGTTTCAAAGTGGTATGGGACACTTTGATTCAAAAATCTGTTTTTAAATGGCTTCTTGACAAATAGTGTGACTTTTAAATGATTTCAAGAAAAGGGGGATATTTCACTCAAATAGTTTTGATGATTATTTTCATCTATGTCAACATCCTTCATTATTCATGATTGAGGTTAATGTGATACAATACAATCTTCCATATTGTATCAAATGAGTTATATTTGACTGTGGATGTTCTATTTTTATACCATTCATGGTTTGTGGTAGAAGTATTGACATTTCGTATTCTATTTTTAATACGAATGTTTATGTTATGTTTAAACCTGTTCATATGAGGAATGAATTGGACTTAATAAGTGACGGGTGGAGCCCGCTATAGCTCCTCGATGCATCGGTAGGTCTCATGAGACAAACTAGTGTCTTGGCACAAGGCCTTGGCAAAATCTTATTTGTAGTCATGGCACGAGGCCTTGGCTATGTGGTTATGATAGTCTGGCATTATGCATTCCATCATTATGAAAGTGGTTATTGATATTGCATGTGATCATTCGACTAGTAGAATATCCATTTGAGTAAGTAAATGGCATTATTTCATTTTACCTTTGCCATTTTATGCTGAAGTTCAAGTTTAAAAGGCTTTTGTTTTAGTTATAAATTGCCATAAGTGTTTATGCTTATTTATGAAAGTTTCTGCTATAATGTTATCCTTACTTAGAATCTGAGCTCACCCCTTTCAATGTTTTATTTTTCCCAGGATTATGAAGAAGTAATTTATGAATGACCTGCAGGGATAGTATGAGGGGATATGAAGACAAGATGTTTTTTTATGATGTATTGTAAAAATTTATGGATGTATCTAGTTATTCCAAGGCTACTAAACTAATCGGTCTTTCGAGACTTGATCATTCTCGTGATCATGCCAATGTTATGTAATAATGCACCGACTCTGGGTAACTAGGGTCGGGGAGTTACAGTTGGTATCAGAGAAGTTTAGTGCAAACCTTGGAAGCTAGATTTAGATAAACTCTGATTAGATCACGTAGACCTAAGATGAACTTTGAGAATTAGTATAAAATAACTTCCTAGAATTTTGGTATTGTAGAGATTTTGTGAGTTTTCCAAGAAATACATCCCTGTCTGGATACGAGCGGGTAGAGGCGGCTCTGGCACAGATGTACCTAGGGGTAAAACCCGAAAACACCGCTTTGAGCTAGACTTGAACGGGAACTAGTGCACGACAATGGGCCTTGCTGTACTCTTGGTTACGACACTCCCGGGGGATATGCTTTGGATAATTTACATTTTCTTTAAAAAACGATTTAAGTAATATATACATAAGATGAGAGTAAATGACCTTGGTTAATCCTAATATGTTTCAAATTGATAATATGGTGACATTTTAATCTCTAAATGATTTTACGACTACTATTACTCACACAATGCTTTCTAGTTTTAGTCAATGGCTGGATTCCAAGGAAGTCATAGTGACTTTGAGAATGATGTACAAGGTGGGAACGGTGGTGGCAATGAGCAACAAAATGGAATGTTGATAGGCGTAAAAGATATCGTCTTTATTCCAAATCAGTTTTCCAAAAATATGATCAACAACATATATATTAACCAACTCCCAGACTCAACAAGGAAGGGAAAGGTGATAAATGATAAGATCTCCAGCAATGGAGACCATGGAGAAAAGAAACCTCAATTTTCATCATGCAGGAAATGTGGAAAGAGACACCCAGGAAAGTGTCTCAATGGGACAACGAAATGTTTTACGTGCGGGAAGGAAGGACATAAAGTGAATAATTTCCGAAGAAAAATGAAGAGTACTATGGAAGAAGATAAAAATGGTCCCAAGAGTCCATTTACAGTCATTTGCCGTAAATGTAGGGGACCTGGCCATTACCGGAGTGAATGTTATATTCTACAAGATATTTTCTTGGTCAAAGAAGAAGCTATGTGGAAATAAATGGTTGGAGAAAAATTTTAAAAGTATTAGCACTCCTTGTTGATGGGTTTACTTTGGAGTAATTTTCTCTTTTATTTGTAACCCCGCAGTTTTCCATGTGAGAATGATATTTGAGGAAGAATTGTCTCTTCCCTTGTGGATATAGCTATAAATAACCATTTGGTTTTATATGATCATTGGGGTTTGAGAAAATGATAAGTTATTAAAATTCGGGATGAAAATGCAAAGTATGATATAAAATTTGTGGTTAAATTATGTTATTTTGAGGAATTTATCTCATTTTGGTAATATTATAAAAAGGACAACACGTTGACCGTGTGACAACCCGTCACGTCGGACAAAGCTGTGGAATCGAACCCACAACCAAAGTGCGATTGTTATTTATCGCCTACCACTGGACTACGTGAAGTCCCAGGTTAATGTGACTATTTTTTTTGTTAAATGATTTTATTGATCAATAATAAGATGATTTGGGTTCGTATGTCTTATCAAATTAATACCCTTGGTATAGGAAAATGATTTGGTGATTAAGTGATAAATGTTATTTTGGAAGATGTTCGCTTTGTTGGGAACAGTATATGCCCAAGGAAAATAGAATACAATGGGGTTTCATTTGTAGAGTAATGGTGGATTTTTATCTACGTTTTTATTGTTGACTTAGAGTGATTTGGGTTATTTATGGAAATTATTAACCTATAACAGAGAATATGTGATGATGTTAATTACTTTTAAGTATGCCACTTTAAGAGTATTTGATGTCATTTGGAGATACAATGTAACATGGGAGACTACATAATCAAATTCTTCTATGATTTGGGTTTCAATATTAGTTTGGATTATATTAAAGGATTTTAAAGACAATTGGTTATTGAATGGTATCTATTTAACTTTGGGGTATTGTTGGTTTAATTTTAGAAATTAAGATTAGTGCATATTTATCTCAATGAATATCCTTTTGGGGGATCATTAGATCATTCACTAACCATTTTGGTTTTGATTAATCTTCAAAGAAAATGTAAATATATGGTTTATCCTGCATGGATCATGTGATTCTATAGAAGTTTATTCTAGCTCTTCCAGTGTGACCAAGTCTTCTTGAATACTCATCGTTTAAAAAAAATTTAGTTAGTGGTGGAAATTTATTAAAGAATGAAAATTTACTTAAAATGTAAGTATATCTCATAATGTTCTTAGTCAATATCATAAATGAATTCCTCTTCCTTATGTAATGTATCTTTAAAAAAAATGTTGTCTTTTTACTTTCCTACTAGGAGACTGATGGTCGTTTGTCCCAACACAAGTTTGTGGTTTTCTCATTGTTAACTTTCTCCTGATCATGATTTCTATCCCTCTCCATCATAACTTGACACTTAGTTTATCATGCATATCCATGTTTTCTTACATGGAATCCTAGTATGGGTTATCTTGGATGACCCTTATACCTCTCTTTCTTTCTTTTCAAGTGATAGTTTTATTGACTCTTTTTCCGATGTGGGACTTTACATTATATTCCCAAGCAAAATTTTAAAAATTGCGAGGACACAATTTATTGAAGGAGGGGAGAATGTAACACCCCAAGTTTCCTCGGTATTTTTCCATTCGAATAATGCAATGGCGTGCATTGTACGCAACTTCGAGATTTTAACACACCATAACCAATCAAACTAGCCGTTATGAATAGTAATACCTACTTTTTGAAATTTTATAAATTCTATCTCTCAAAATGGACTTCATTTTTGGATTCGTAATATCGAAATTAGCCTAGGGTGAAATTTTGGTACTTTTTGGATAACATTCATATTTTGATGAATAGTGAAAATTACTAAATTTTAATTAAAAACAACTTTTTTAATCAAAATAATTAAAAGTGATAAATTATGAATTTAAGTGGTTTTAAAGTATATTTAGAATATAGTTTTACCATGTAATACAATGTGGGTCATTGAACATAATTTCACATTTAAACCAGACATAAACAAGTGACAATCTTTTGATAGTTATTATCTCTAAAAAACACGCTTTTTGTTTTAACAATGGGAATTAATTTTAAATTAATTTCTTCCACTTCTGTGTTTTGAATTTGGAAAAATGGATTCCATATTTTGAATCAGGATGTTCAAATTGTGTAAATAGGTAACTTATTTATCTAAACATTTTGGATAATTACTTCGGTAAATATTTTATTTACCATGGTTAAAGGGTAAATCTGGTAAACAATGGTTAGAAAATAATATTATAATAATACTAAATTACCCTAAAACGTGTCTTAACCATATTGGTTGATACATGGTCGACCATGGTCTTCTTTGGGTCTATTTTGGGACCCCATGGATCCACTTGTAAGTGATAATGACACTTTATTTTAATTAAGTTAAAATAAATACAAAAATGACACAAGCATATATCTTTTAAAAAAACAATTGTTATAGAGGGTTATATATGTTGGCTTTTAGATTATAAATATTCCATAGAAAGATAAAAAGATTTCCTACATAATGATATTTTATTTATAATTTTTAGACATTAAATAATTTAATTTATTTATGACACAATGATGATGCAGTAATTACTATAATAGTGAAAAATCAAAATAATTGATATTATAAATACCCAAATAAATATAATATGAAACTTTTAATGAATTAAAATAATTTTCTAGGATAATATGATATATTATTATTGATTTAATAGACTTTTTTTGAAGTAATCAATCTGTTATGAGTTTCAAAAAAAATCAACTATTGAATAGTGTCAAAATTGACATAAAAGAGTTTTTAAAACAAATATTATATTATTAATTGATATTAAATTCCTAAAAATCTAAGGTTCGGCCAAGAGACTTATATCATGATATTTGTATCATTAATGGACCACTTGGAGGTCTCTTGTATGTATATGGTATGTTTATTAACCATATAATATAAAAATACAAAGAGACATTGTAAAAGTGAAACTAATTAACTTAGAGTTAATACTTAAAGATAAGGTTAATATAAGTACCTAAACCTGTCTAAATTCTATTGGTTGAGTTTTTTTCGACCCATCCCCACCTTAACCTTTTAATAGTCAACTTTGGAGCCATTGAAAACCGAATATGAATTTATTATAAACTAATATCTCTAGCTTTTCCAAAGGTGCCCCTCACCCCTCTTATAAAAGGGAACTCCTCCTTCTCATTTCTTCACACCTTCACAGCCCTTTGGTTCGGCCATACCCTGCCCAAATACTATCTCAACTTCCCTCACTACAACCTAGAGTCCTTAGTTTGATCAGAAAGCCAACCTATGGAGCCCTTTTGATCAAATCAAAAGGAAGAATCCGAAGAAGAGGTAATGTTTTCACCACCTCTTTTCAAGTTCCTTTCTTCTTCCACTTACTCTTTCTTTATTATTTCCATTATAAAATAATAACTCCAGTATCATATATATACTGTGATGTTATTATAAATATGGTACAACCATATTCAGTATTCTATCCATCCTTTGAATAACATGTCACCATACGTGCGTACGTACGGCTTACCGTCTCCACGTCGTGGTGTAATTGTTATTCAATATATTATTATTTGGATGGGTATAATAATGACGTGTAACTCATGTAAATAATAAATATAACATGATAATGATTCTGCATATATGATATAAAATCCAATTATATATTATTTTAATATCAAAAGAATGATATTGTCACTCGTGCGTATGTACGGACTACCGTCTCCACGAACGCGATGAGATTCATTGTCCATCATATCCATTCAAGTATAATTATAATTTGATGATTTAAAAATACTATATAAGGACATGAAATCATTCTGGATATGAATAATATACATCCCATTAATAACGAATATGGCTCACATAACAAAGAATATAAAGTAAAATGAACCCGTTAACACCCGAAATGACAATAATTCTAAGATATTATTAACAAATCAATGTTAAATGATCATATATGATATCATATTAAAGTAAATGATTCTTGTATTATTCAATAACAATTATTTCACCATTCTACAGGAGGTAAACCTACCATCGACCAAGGAAAAAGTACAAAGTAAAGGATTTTCTTATCTCACTTTCAATTCCGTGAGATTTCCATTGTTCACCACTAAATTATTGAAAGTGGTGTATTGTGTACTTCCATTTGATATATATTATCATGATTCTATTTATATTAATTTTATTCTATAAATAATTTGGTGGTTATTAACTTTTGGCCATACGACTCAGTTGATTAACTTGGTAAGGAGTTTCTTATCTCGCTCTTAATTTCTTGAGAATTCCATTGTTCACCACTTAATTATTACATGTGGTGTATGTGTACTGCCCATGATTGTATTCATTGTGTAATATAATTTAATTTATGGGTATTTACATAGTCATGTTATGATTCTTATTTCATGGTTGTTTGTTTCATAAGTTACCAAATCGATAAGGGAATTTGAGATTTCAATTTCCACTCATTCGGCTTTACGCATATTTCATTGATTATATTACTCCAAGATTATGTGTGGAATCACTATTCATTTGATTATGTCATAATTTCCACTCCCCTTCCTGTGGATATACTTTTGATACACATAATCACTCTATTGATAATTCTCAAATCATTAATATGAATTTGATAAGAGTAATTTTAACTCTTTCACCATTTGTTGAGTTAAACATCCAATTCGTTGGTGTTGTTTCTACAAGAATATGTGTGAATATCCTTTGATTGTTTTATAGTGAATATTCAATCATATTTAGTGTATTTATATTTTCACACATAATTATGTCGTTGATTTATCCTTAACCTAAGGATACGGCCTTTATGAGAGATTTCATCTCAATTTACATTCAATTGGGACTTCTTTGTTGATATACACCAAATCTATTTTATGTGGTGTATATAATTTACATTGACATAGTATATCATGAATCCCTTTATTCTCATGATATTACAAAGTTTTGATTACCTCAATTATTTGTACTCATGTGTCTCTCTTTTGGTTAGAATCTCTAACCAAAATACCATTTTAAAATGTTTTAAAGACTTATTCTTCTAAATCTTTCTCATTATTGTCCATGTTTTAAAAAAGGGTTTTAAGGATTTATTTATATGGACATTAAAGTTTTAAAATCAAAACTCCTTTTAAAAGTTTCAAAGTGGTATGGGACACTTTGATTCAAAAATCTTTTTTTAAATGGCTTCTTGACAAATAGTGTGACTTTTAAATGATTTCAAGAAAAGGGGGATATTTCCCTCAAATAGTTTTGATGATTATTTTCATCTATGTCAACATCCTTCATTATTCAGGATTGAGGTTAATGTGATACAATACAATCTTCCATATTGTATCAAATGAGTTATATTTGACTATGGATGTTCTATTTTTATACCATTCATGGTTTGTGGTAGAAGTATTGACATTTCGTATGCTATTTTTAATATGAATGTTTATGTTATGTTTACACCTGTTCATATGAGGAATGCATTGGACTTAATAAGTGACGGGTGGAGCCTGCTATAGCTCCTCGATGCATCGGTAGGTCTCATGAGACAAACTAGTGTCTTGGCACAAGGCCTTGGCAAAATCTTATTTGTAGTCTTGGCACGAGGCCTTGGCTATGTGGTTATGATAGTCTGGAATTATGCATTCCATCATTATGAAAGTGGTTATTGATATTGCATTGATCATTCGACTAGTAGAATATCCATCTGAGTAAGTAAATGGCATTATTTCATTTTACCTTTGCCATTTTATGCTGAAGTTCAAGTTTAAAAGGCTTTTGTTTTAGTTATAAATTGCCTTAAGTGTTTATGCTTATTTATGAAAGTTTCTGCTATAATGTTATCCTTACTGAGCATCTGAGCTCACCCCTTTCAATGTTTTATTTTTCTCAGGATTATGAAGAAGTAATTTATGAATGACCTGCAGGGATAGTATGAGGGGATATGAAGACAAGATGTTTTTTTTATGATGTAATTTAAAAATTTATGGATGTATCTGGTTATTCCAAGGCTACTAAACTAATCGGTATTTCGAGACTTGACCTTTCTCGTGATCATGCCAATGTTATGTAATAATTCACCAACTCTGGGTAACTAGGGTCGGGGCGTTACATTAGTTCCAAGATAATTGTGGTCAATCGTATTGTTTGTGAATTGTATTAGTTAATTATCACTTAAAATAAGTACTTTATTAAGTGTTTTAATAAAAAAATTTAAACATAAAATTCAACCCCGCTTGTATTGTTCCATATAATATACATGTAAATCTATATTACGATTCAACAGTACAGACTCTCTATGAAATAAAATGTCTACTGTCACTAAATTTATGCTCGTTGATAAAAGACTTATTTATGAATCTATAAATTTTATATTGGGAAGAATACATTAACTTGGGGGAGTATGGAATTTATAAGCCCATTCGGAATGCATCTTTCAGATGATGGCTCATTACTAGAATGAAGAAATGGAAAATGATTAAAATGGGTTAAACATGATAAATATTCCATAATGAACATATCACCGTTCTTTATGTGAATAAAATCATAGTTTTTTAAGCCTGTAATGTCTCAGAGTAAAATTAATTGTATAATAATGTTTTAATATCCCCCCATAACATGTTATGATGATCATCATCCTAGATAATCACATTTTACTAGTGATTAGAAGAATCACATAACATATAAGTAGAGAGGTTGAATATTCTATATGGAGTTGTATCTAGATGCTTGGATATATATAAAATTAATTCAAGAAATTATTTGAAAATATTTGGACCAATATTTCTTTAGAATAAGGGAGTATATTGTGACAATGGCTCATGAGTCGGTTCAAGAATCATAGGTGTAGGTTGGGGGAACCCTATATAGATTGTCTCAAATTTTGGAAACTCTCTCGGAAAAGATAGTCAGTTCCTAGTTCTGAAATAGAAAATGGGTTTGAATATGGATGAAGAACCGTTGTGATGTTTAGTTATTAACAACATTTTTTATTTTTTGAACACTATCTTTTGTAAAATAATGGTATAGAAATATTAGTAAATTTTTTCTGAATGATCAATCCCAAACAAAAATGGTGAGAATTTTTTAATTTTTTTTCCAAGAACATATGATAGGACTGAGTCGAACTATAAAAAAAGTGTCACAGTTGGGATCACTGGTCAAACAATTCATCAAAAATATAATGTTTTTGTTTTGAAACTCTATCAGCCTTAGATCCATTAGCATGTTGTACATTCTTCAATAGAATAAATGTTGGATATAATGTTAGAATGTTTCTAAAGATGACTAATGAAGATAGTGATGTCAAGAGTTTGAATGTTATTTTCTTTCAAACCATAATTCAAATGACGCTTGTCTGGTTTTTAATTTTCAAATATCGAATGTTTTGACACTTTTCATGAAATAATTATGAAAAAATGGTGAGAATAGGTGATGAAACTATATTTATATTTTTGGGGAAACAAATTAGGTTTTAAATGTAAGGAAGTCGTAATAAATTCTAATGAAAGTCATAATATGATTTACTAATCATGTTATTAACACACATTATGATAAACCCTCAAGATAAATTATTTAGAGTAATGGATAATGTTGAAGGAGTCTTAATTTTTTTTAATTATAGAAAATTGGACACTAAAGATCAAATCCAAATATACCAAAATCAATAATTTTCATATATTATTATGAGAAAAGTTGAAAAATTTTGATGCGTGTTTATGTGAATTTGACTTCGGATGTAGAACATTAGAGTAACCAAAGTTTGATCCATCAAGCATAGATCAGTTTTTAATATAAAAAGATACTAATTAATTTTTATCATATGAGAAAATAAAAAAAAATGATTTCAATTTTTATATTGACCCACCATACTAGGAAGATATATAAATCCATCAGATAATATTTCTATAATGATAATTCATCAAGAGTAGTGGTTCCAAAAAACTATTTTGTATGAAAAATAGTTTGAAGGATTTAATCATAATTATATGATCATCTAGATAAGAAGAATATCATAGTGAGGAAGTGTTTGAAAATGAGAGAACATATTGAGTAACCACATATATTTGAAGTCTTTAGATGTTGAGACCATGTAAATGAATATTAAATTCTATTTACTAGTTTATAGGATGAAGAAAACATACTGATACTCCCTTAGATATATAATGTAAATAATGTAGTTTTATAATGAAATTTAATTAGAATGAGATTAGGATTTTTCATCATAATGTGCTATGGGGGTTCGGTTAGACTAGAGAAATGAAAGAAAGTATAAAAATAAAGATTATAGAGAAGTATTAATGAGATTATAGAAGGTGTGGAAAGAGTTGAAATAGTAAAACATGGAATTCAAATATATATGTATATATCTCAGAGTTTTTTAATTTTAGTTACTGAGGAATGTTTTTAGTTTCCCGTAATTTATTTTCTGAGATGAGTATAAATTAATGCATAGTACATTTACACTATGAAAACGTTCGTGTGAGAAGAAAATGAAGGGATCTCTAGAATTCATGTCATAGTTATCTTTATAGGTTGAGATCTCATTTGATTTTCAGACATCTACAAGTTATTATAACTCGATTGATGATGTTCCGACTGTAAAATTGTGTAGATATTGAGTAATGTATATTAGGAATGGTTTCAATATACTTAGTCTATCAAATTTAATTCATTGAAACATGTCCATTGGATCCAACCCTATAAGAATGAGATAATTGGATCTAGACACAATATATTTAGGATTCTGGATATGGAATTTTGGGAGATGTTTTAACAAAGTTTTTATTCATTTATTTTGGCTCAATTTTTTTAATAAAACATTGAAAACTTATAATGTCGGTATAATCATTCCTATATGGAGATGAATTTTGTATTATAGGAGTTGGAAAATGTATTATTCACTTCTCCATTATATTTATTGATCATAGACCCGTGGTAGTTTCTATGAAAGGGATGTAGGTTCTCACAATGAGAATTAACCTTATAATACTCATGTTAATAACATTTTTTATTCTTTTTAATTCATGAGTAGTATGTAAAATATATAAATGTAATTAAGATTATTCATTTAAGGGTTAATGTTTCTTAATGTCATGAAACTTATAAAAATAGAACAATTAATTCAACCCCCACCCCTTCTTATTATTATTTTCTCCATTTGAAAATCAATTTCTATTAGGAAGAATGGTATTTTGTTGAATCATTATCATGGATAATATCAATAATTTCAATGGTTGAGTAATTCCTAAATTTTATTGAAAATATTATTTCAGACAAAAAATAGGAAGATTCTTTATCTCATATCTCTTTCCATGGATGATTTTGATGATAATATAATTGGGTTTTCACCTATTGAGAAAAATTCTCCTATGAAGATTTTTGATATGAAAAATAGTTTAGTTGATGGGAAATAAAAAAATATTACTCTTATGTATATGTAAAAAAATATTTTTATGAAGGTTATGGGTCAAAAAACATCAAAGATTATATGGGATAATTTGAAATGTAATTTTAAAGGGAATATTGTAGCGATGGATGAAAAAATAAAAACATAGTTAATATGTTTGAAGAGATAATAATGCAGCATGAAGATAAAATTAATGAATACTTCACCAGGGAAAATGATTTTTTTTCCTACACTATAAGATTTGAAGAAGTTCTAGAAGAATAGATAATAGTGATGAAACATATGAGAATCTTTCTGGATAGGACTGTTTCTAATATTCTCTCATTAGAATATAAAGATGATTTTCCACTAGTGAATTTCATAACATTCTAATTTATTATTAAATTATAATAGTTCCAATGATCTAAATGAATATAAAATATATAATATATTTTCAAAGTATGCGAAATATGGAAATTTAATATGTTAAAGATGTTGATACGAGTGATTTTAAGGATAAATATAATGAAGAGTTTAATAAAAAAACTTGTCTTTTTTCCCCAAGAACTATCATAGAAGAAGAGGAATTCATGGATGTAAACATCATATCAAATGTTTTGAGTGTGGGGGAATTGATCACATTACTATTATTTTTACTAAGAAGACTATTGAAGAATATAAATATTATTCTGATGAAAAACATCAATGTAATATATAGAAAAAATGTTCTATATTGGAAAATTAATCCAAAAAACAAATGGAAAATTTTAATGGGAACAAGAAAAGTATATTGAGTATGAAAACTGAATTAAACTCAACTGAAAACAATTATTCCAAAGATTAATGATCTGAAAATGTTGGAATGTTCATCGAAAAAGTATATAAAATGAAAGAATCATAAAATAGTGATGAAAAATGTTGTCAATAGAAATACAAATAATATCATCGTATAACATAACTTGTTACATGCCTTGAGAAAATTAGGTCACTCATGGAAGAAATAATAATTATAAATAAATTTATTTTAAACATTCTTTAATGTGAAGAAATTATTCATGAATGAAGAAGAAAAAATCTCAGTGATCTTAAATTACAAATATATAATTTGTTGAAATGAGAAATATGGTAGCCGAAATCAATAAAAAATTGGAATATGATTATGAGGAAGGTAAATATTTTCAATCAAAACTCTTTCTATCTAAAATTACCTTGAGGAGGATGAATGAAAACTTCAACAAGAACATAAAATTAAAATATAATACTTATAAACATGCCATGAAATTTCAAATCAATAATATGGTGAAATCCTCAGCATCTTAAAATAATGTTCCATTGGATTTTTTATCATTTAAGATGATAAGAAAAGTGTTTGGAATGTTTGGTTGGAGAAAATATGTAAGAATATTACCACACCCTCAAAATTTATAATATCTCTTAGAAGGAATGATGGTCTGCACCCAGAGTATGTTAGAGAATGAAGAAGTTATTTACCTCCAAAAAGTTTCTATTAGGGATGATATTAATTTAATTGAATATGATGATTATATTGTTTTGGTGTAACAGAATCTACTGGATCAAGTATTTTAATTATTATCGTAACATATTACTTCTCTGAATAAGGTTTGAATAGATCAAAAGATATCAAGAGCAAAGAATTATTAACTTTACTATAAAATAAGAAGATTAAAAAAACATCTCATGATGTGGTAAAAATTTTTCAAAATAATAAATTCGAATGTAATATTTTCAGAAGTTGTGATTAGGGTATTCATCATATAGAATTTCATATGAAACCATTTCCAGAACATTTCTCTTTTGGTATAAAATAATAAGAAAATTGATATAATAATGTTAAGGAAATTGGTTTTTTTGGGTTAGATGTTAGATAAATTCAAATGAACAAACCATAAATACTTGATAAAGGCTGTACATAACAAATGAAATGTGTTAAAAAAATATTGAAACAAAATAAAAATATTGATGGAGGTGATACTGCCTTTAGGAATTATAGTTCTCCAAATATTAGAGGAATCATAAGGGCTGTGTTTCAAATAGAAATGTTTAAATATTAGGTTGTTTTATTTTTTTATGGACTAAAACATATATTATATTATTTAAGACATATTTTTGATGAAAAAAATGTGGTTATTTTTAGAAAAAAATTCTTGTATAATAAAAAGTGTGAAATAGTGAAAATTTATTACAAAAGAACAATTAAATATCAAGGATCTCATTCAATACTGAGAATTGAATAACTCTTGTTGGTTACATTTTGAAGGTGATAATATGTTATGGAACATGATACTTAACCATCTTGGGATGAAAAATATTAACAAACATTTGATTGTTGATTTTCTATGAAACATGAATGAATTAAACAGTATGGAAGAATATGTGTGTGTAACTTTTGAAAACAATATTATTACAATTAAAATTCATAAGATGGTAGGGATTTTAACAATCATACCACTAGAAATAATTCATTCTGATTTATGTGGGCCAAAGAGAATTCAATCAACTAAAATGGATTTGTACATTTTAGATTATATTGATGATTTCACTCAAAAACCAATGTCATTATTTTGAAAAAAAATTATAGGTTTTAGAAATGTTCAGATTCTTCAGAAGATATCTTGAGAAAGATATGGGGGTTTACATAATGATGTTGAGAATTGATAGTGGTTTAGAATTTACATTAAATAATTTTAAAACATATATTATAATGAATTGAATCACTCATAACTATATTCTTCAATATATCCCATAATCTTATTTTTATGCAGAATGAAAGAAAATAAGTACGGTGGAAATGGGAATTAGCATTTTAGTATAATATAGACATTCAATGTTATATTGGTGAAATTATTTTAGTAAAATTTTACAAGTTCAGAATATTTTTTTATTTATTCTACAATAAAGATGAACCTCTATGAAATTTGTTATAAAAAATAATTCATTGAAATACTTCAAGTGATTTCAAAGTCCATGTTTTCTAAAAAAATCCATATCCTGGAACATTAGACAAGAAAAATGAAGATGTAATATTTATGGGCTATTCACCAAATAGATATATATAAAAATGATAATCTTTTTTACAAAATATGGTGGATTTATATGATGTAATTTTTTTTAATATACAAATGAATTATTCAGAAATTTGAGAGGGAGAAACAAAGGGGTTTCCATGAAATAGATAATTATATAAATTAGAATGATCATGATTTTGAATAATTTATTGATGAGGAATGTTAAGATATAAAAAATCAATAAAATTTAATACGTAAAAAATGAATTTTATCTCCAAAAAATCATTGGGAATGAGACGGCTCCATTTCAGAAAAAAAACATTGAGATTAGAGAATCATACTTCACTCATCTCACAATAAAAACAATATTAGATTTCAGAATCTATTCATCAGAAATAATCGGAAGATTTTATAAAGTAAGAGTGGGATCATATTGAGAAAAATAAAACATGTTAACTTTTAAAACAATAAAAAGATAAAAATATTATTGAATCCAAATTGGTTTATGCAAACAAGATGAATGTACATAGAAGAGTTTCAATAAACAAACATGGAATTTTTCTAATAGTTATTATAGGAACCACCAGATTTCATATGAAGACATTATATATATTTTGTGAAATACTTAAAACATTATACAAATAGTCTCCCAAAGACAATATTATTTTTGTCCCTTTGGAAACATGGAATATAAATCTTTGATCTCATTGAAAGATCATCCATGTTTCCCATAATGATCATCCCCCTTAGTTATTCTAATTAATAATATTCCATAATAACCTAGGGAAATGAAAAAAATATAGGAGTGATCTCAAATGACCAGTAAGGTCAAATAACGGAAATTTGAAAGAATATCATGAACATAAAGATATAAGAATGTGGTCGTGATCATTATAAGATCATACCCTACATGTCAAATATCATAAACATGAATCATGAAATAAATATTTTTAGTTCATAATACATAAATCAAAAGGAAATAAAGATCATAATCCATGATATCATAATAGAGGAGTAAGACATGGAATATTGGTATACACATCAATGTTTAATTTACTGAACATATAAAATTATAAAAAACATCAGGCATTAAGTTAAGAACATGAAATTTTCCACCGTCGTAGAAATATGAACTTGTAATCAGGACCTTTCATAATACTGTGAACATGAAATTATGTTCACACATTACATTATAAACATGATATCAAATTCATACATTACATTATGACTATAAAATATGGCTCGCTCATAACATTGAGAACATGTAATTAGGGTAATGTATAAACATATGGAAATGAAACTAGGTCTATGAATAAAATTATGATCATTTAATCTGGTTAATTCATAACATTTACTCATGAATAATCCATTATTACGTAATTCATTATAGGAATATATAGGTCCCACCAATCACATAATAAAATCATACATACATGGTCCAAAATAAAATTATCATATCATGACCTTTAAAAAGAGATGGGTTTATAACCATCAAATCATATACCATGAAATGAAATCTATTTCATTAACATTTCATCACTTAATAACCAATGGAAAATAGATAGGTATCACAAATATTTCATCAAAGAATAACCCATGAAAAGAAGCATGTTTCATAGACATATAACCCATGAATGTGAAATGAGTTTCATAAACATATAACCCATAAAAGGGAAATGGGTTTAACAAAACTATTTCCATCAAAACATAAACCATTAATGAATGATTATAAAAGAAACATTTGGATAATTTCATAGAATGGAATTAGTAAAATCAATATATTTCATCTTAAATTTAAAATAATGTTGAATGATATTGTGAACAAATTTCATAAGGAAAATATCACATCTTCTTTAAAAAGAGATTTTTAAATCATAAAATCTTTTTAAACCAAATTTATTGAAAATAAACTTGTTAGATTATAAATTAACATTTTAAAACCATATGGTAAAAAATATCTCTGAAAAAATATAAATATATCTTGAAAATGTTTTGAAATACATTTCATTGAAAATACTTTTCAAACTTATAAATAATTTTTGAAATTCTTTTAAAACCAATTTTCATTCAAAACATAGAAAAAATATTAAATATTGTTGAAATCCATTTGTATAAAAATTAATTTTAAAAGAATTTTCATAAAAATTAACCTCTTAAACATGTAGTGAAATCATACAGAAATAATGACATGTAAATCTGTACTTGTCATACGAGGTAAGAAGTACATTCCTTTTTCATTGTAAAAGGCTAGAAAATTGACATGCCCAGAAAGAGACAAGATAATTTCATTGAAGTCATTGGTAAAAGAAAAAAATGGAAAAAATATTTTAATTTTTATTAGAGTATAGAAGAATATTCTTGGATACCCTTTCTAGAAAAAATATTTTGGATGGAACACATATTTCCGACTGAAGATAGGGTAAAGTCAGGATTTCTTAAAAATACATTCCTATCTATGTAATGTACCAAATAGTAGAAAATGGTATTAATACATTAATAAATCATGATTAACCATATTACAATAATAATCATTAATGTTCTTGAGATATGGATCAAATGTTTTAATTAAAAGAAGCATAAACATAAAAAATCTCGAAAAGTGATGAGATTATTTCAATAAAATCTTTATAGTTGGTTACTTTGAAGCATAATCCTTGTAAAATAAATTTCAATTAAAATAATCATAAAATATAATTAGAATAATTATATTAGTTTTATAACATTCAAAGGTATTATATACACTTAATGAAAAAATATAGGTGCATAACATGGCTTGTGTCTTAAAGAAGACAAATTTAGTGAAAATTATTTTATCTATTAGTTAAATTTTGAAACATAAATCACATGATATAAATTTCAAAAAATGGATATTTAAATACCCATAAATTTAAGTATAAAAATAATATAATACATCCATGGTTAGTATACACACCACTCAAAAGGAAGGGGTGGTGAAAAAAGCAGGTATCTCAAGAAAATAAAAGGTAAGATGAAATCTCATTACCTTGTGTCATTAATCTTGTCCTACCCGTAAAAAACACTAGTATAATATTTATATGTTTGTCATATATATATGTATAATAACCATATTATTATATCTAATAACTTATATTTGTTTATATGACTTTATATCACCAATTGTTTAATGCTTTTATGTTAAGGTTACACTTCTCGTAACATTCTCCTTGTTTTTCACAAGTGTGATAATTTAATTATATATTTGGTCCTTATACTTTTATCATGATTTCAAAATTTTAAATCATGACATAAATATAATTTACATCTATTATATCTATATTATAATAATATATATAGTATATAATTTTGAAATGGATCACACCTTTCATGGAGACAATATGTCGTATGTACATATGAATGTTATCTCCATTTTTATTATCATATAGAATGAAATAAAAAAATTAAATATGTGTATATGTGTATATATTATAATTCAATTAGAATTATTATTTAATATATTTCATATAATTTCACAAATCAAATCCTTAATACATTCCATGTATCATGTGAAATAATCACATCACTTTGTAGGGGCAGTAGTCCACATTTCCTCATACAAAATTAGTATATTTACACAAAATGGAATGTATAATTATATGTGTGGAAAAAGGATAAAATAAGAATAAAGAAATAATAAAAATAATATGTAACATATATAAGTATATTTTTCATCATAATTTCCAACATTGGAAATGGTAATGAAAAAATTAACAATCATCATTTAGTAAGGTGGAAGTTCACCATACACATAAACAAAAACATTGTTACCCATTAGATGGATGTGTATAATTGTAGGTTTAAACCATAGAATCAAAAAATCATAGTATATTTATTATATAAGTTTTATTATAATTTTTTTGAATATTATTAATTTATATTATATAGAATGAAAATTAAAAAAAAGGTTCTTTAGGGAGGGTGTTACCTCTTAATCGGGAAACTTTTTTTGGTATTCACCTAATGGATTTTTTGGATGGATGTCTCTCTTAAATTATTATTGAAGGTAGATGTGATGTAATTTTGGAATCTATTTGGAATGGTATTTTTTCAGACATAGCACTTTATAGGTCAGAGGAACTGGGGAGAAATGAACCCATTTTATAGTGGAGGAGGACTAGCAGTCTTGTAAATATTTGAAGTGAGAATTCAAACCACGTTTTTATTATTGTATATGGATCCAATAATGGTCCGATTTCTATCAATGTGATTATAGCGTCTAAATATTGTTAGTAAATTTATTTTTTACATGTTTATAGATCATTTAGTCACATATGCTTAAGGATTATGCCTTAGCTAAACATTATTTTACCTTAATCGATTTAATTAATTTTAATTACATTCATTAATATTTTTGGTAAAAAATTAAAATGATGTTATTATTTAATTTTATTTCTAATTTCAAATATTTAATTTATTTTTTAAAATTAAAATAAAAAAAATTCATAAATTTATTTAAATTTAATTACTTATTCAGGTACTCATTGAGGAGTTCGAAAGTAAAATCTTTCAATAGTTTTCTATGATTTTATTTCAAATTTAACAGTGAAATTATTTCCAATGACCTAAATTAGATTAGATGATAAAAATATTACCTAATTAAACTTTTAAACAATTTTAAAATTAAATGTAACATTGTAAATATATTATGTGAAAAATAAGTTTGGAACAAAAATTCAGTATTTTAACTATTCATTAAATAATAAATCCTTAATGAAAAATAAATGAAATTTATCGTAGCCTCATTTTTATGATTCTATTTTAATTTTAAATTTTTTTTACATATTAAATAAATATTACTTCCAAAAAATTTACATAAAATTGTTTTACCATTAAAAGGTGCAAAAATACTTTTATAATTATAATTTTTTGCATAAAATTCGGTTTGTTCGTATATTAGGTCAATTAAATTTATTTGATGAATATAATAAACATTTATTGAATTTTTAACATATATATAACATTAATATCACTAAATAATTGTTATTATTTCAATATATTAGTTAAAAATTACTTTTAGACCATAAACATTATAATATTTTTTTAGTATTTAATCACTTTTTATTTTCATTTCTTATTAATTGCTATCTTATGAATTCATCTTATATTTTTATAAATCATATATTTTTATAAATTACTTAATACTACTCATAACATCAAATTTAACTCTAAGGATATATCTTATTATATTAAATAATTATATTTTAATAATATATTATTGTTCGGTAAAACTCGTTATTTTCTGTTACGCATGCAATCATAGAAAGTAATTATTGTAAGAAGAGGAATCTAACCACAATTTTCCATGTGGAGAAAGCTAAAATTTATGTTTCTTGTGTTTCAAAATTTTCATATTGTTACATATAACATAATCCAATAATTGTTATTTAATATAAAATTAACTACCTTAACTGTTTCCTAAAATAAAAAATATAAAAAATGTTAAATTAATTTGAAAAATATAATTCAAAAAATCTCAGGGTATTTCATTATATCCCCTTAAATTAATTTATCCATCGAAATTCATCTAGATTATCAATGGTTTAATACTTGAAAGTTTCATTCATAGAAACCCACATCATTAAAATTAATTATTAATCATATATTAAAAAGGGAATGTTGAAACAAAAACAGTTAACCAAAGTAACATATAAATAGGTTTTCATGTAGTAGAACATAATTGGGAAGTTAAAAATGGATATGGAAGAGAAATATAACTATCAAGTTAGAATGGAGGGTGATAGAGAACTTTTTTTTTGATAAATTTAACAATCACAAATCCATAAATCTGGGATAATCTAATTGAACATTTGATTCATCAGAAACAAAGGTACTGAGATTTTTTTTATATTCAAGATTCGTTTTGATAAAGTTAAATAATCTCCATGAAAATATATACTTCTATGATTTCAGTACAAAATAATTTTTTTTTGTTGATCCACATCACCACTATCTCTAAAAAGGAGTGTTCCCCTTTCATTCCAAATGTACTAATAGATCATAGGATCTATGATATTCCATCCCATTTGTCATCAATTATCATCAACAGAAAAATTTTTGAATAGGATATTCAATATGCATAAATCCTCATATATAGAGATAAAAATTTTACCTTACTGACATCTTCTAAAGTTTAAATTAAACATTCCACAAATATTTAACATTATAACCCTTATTAAATATTAAGATTCAAATCATTATAAAAAATTTCATGAAAGAATCTTAACATAGATCCCCCATGGATCACAAAGTACCACATGATTGTCAGATTAGAATAATGTGAAAATCAATACCATATATTCCCCTGATAGATGGTAATAAACATAATTACCATAAATCCTATTGGAAAACATTCATGCTTCCATATTCAAGTGATTACTAGATATATTATTTAAATACAATAAGTTTTAAACATCATCCTTGAAAACAACGAAATATTTGACAATAATTAGTTCTTGGGTAATCCATACCATCCAATTTACTTATTCATATCCATGAAATCTTTTTCCAAACATAATTATCTCAACGGAAAACATTAATTAAATTTTACCTTCCCTTAATCAAAATATTAGATTTCAATGAAATAATTATTCTATGAATCTATCACGAGTCAACATTTCAATTTCGATCATTAATAAAAATATATAATTATAAATGATATATATTCCTTGCTACATATAACATAAAATTTTAATTCAAAAACAAAAATAATTCATTCATCTTACATTATTCTTAATTCATTACTCGTGATTCATCTCCTTATTCCTTAAAACCACTTTCCAAGAATTTTAAATATAAATAATATAAAAAGATTCCTCAACCTCAATCTAATCATGATTCTTATTTGTATTGTAAACCATACATGAAGAACATCACATACATTTTACATGTCATTTTCAGTCTCTTTACCATCAGATGTATAACCAATACATGTCCCACCTTCCATATTTTCATTATGATATTTCCACATGGGAAATTGATTCCTATAATGCACATAATTTACACATATCAATCATTAATTGTTAACAATGTTCCTTCTAATTCTCTCCATTGAATAAAACCATATATCATAGGTCGAGAATCATTTATCATTTTGGGAAATAATATAATCATGAAAAATTACTTATAGAGTTTCTAAATCATGGGTCCATCTTATTTAATCTACAACACCTTAGTTTTATCCTAGGATATCCATAATCATACTCTATTTAAATATTTTATTATGGTTCATAAAGAGTTTGTGAATTCCAAAATCCTAACCCCTAGAAGTGTCAAACTAGGTGTGCAGTAATGCCCATTTTCATATACCATAAAACCCTAGGCCAGGCCCAAATATCTTTTTGGAGTTGTTAACCCTATGTACAACTATGCTAGAGACACACCCACTTTTAGTGTCCACATAGATATGTATTTCCAAAAAAACCACACACTATACCCTTTACCAATATTCTAGTCCATTTTCCTAACTTTTAACTTATCCTTATACTTATACTTAGAGACATATCTTGACATTTCCTTATAAATATAAACAGATATCTCACTAAAGTGTTCTAATACTTGATTCTAAAGGATTAATAAACATTCATTTTAAAACCAACTATAGAGTCCCACAATTTTCATACATATAAGTTTCAAAACATTTGTGTAATACTTAAAAATCATTATACAAATAGATTCCCAAAGAAAATAATAGTTTAATGCCTTAGGAAACATGGAAAATTATTTTTCCTCAGTAATAGATCTTCTATGTTTCCAAAAAAGATATCCCCTGTTAGTGATTCTAATTAAAAAACATTCTTAATTACAAGGGAAAAGGAAACATAAAACAGGGGTGAGATCAAATTCTCAATAATGGTAAATAAAGGAATTGTGTATGAATATCATTAACATAAGGGTGTAAGAACTTGATCATTATCATTGGAAGATCGTAGCCTGCATATCAGAGATTATAAACATGAATCATTGAATAAATATTTGTACTTCATAAGACATGAATTATAATGGAATCAATATCATATGGCATGAAAATATAATATAGGAATGAGACATTGAATGGTATCATACACAAAAATGTTTAACATATTAAACATGTATAAGTAGAAATGGGTTCACAAATTAATTTATGGGCATAAAATTATGCCCACTCATAGACTTATGGAAATAAATCCAGGTCCACGCATAATGTTGTGAACATGAAATTATGTTCATGGACAACATTTTTAACATGAAATCAGGTTTACGCATAACACTATGAACATATAATAATGTTCACTCATAACATTGTTATCATATTATTAGATTCATGATTAAACTTATGAACATGTAACCAAGATTATGAATTACATTGTGAAAATTTTATCATGATCATGCATAAAATTTATACTCGTGATTCATCCATCATTACCCAATTCAATGAAGGGACACATAGGTCCCACTAGTAACGTAATAAAATCACAATTACATGGGCCAGAAAAAATTCATCATATCATGACCCATTAAAAGTGATGGGTTTATAAAAATCAAATCATAACCAATGAAATAAAATGGGTAACATTAACATTTCATGACATCATAACATATGGAAGATAGATAGGTTTCATAACCATTTTATTAAATCATAACCAATGAAAATAAGTTGTTTTAATTAACATATAACCCATGAAATAGAAACATGTTTCATAATCATATACCCTATGGAAGATAAACATGTTTTAAAATCATAATTCCCTCAAAATATAAACCATTCATGAGAAGATATGAATGTAACCTTTGGATAATTTCATATATGGGATGAGTGACATCAAAAGATGTCATCATAGATAGAAATTAACTTGGAAATATATTTTGAAAACAATTTATGAGGAAAATATAATTTATTCTTTTATAAAGGAACGTTAACAAATAAAAAAAATTATGAATGAAAATTTCGTAAAAATAAATATTTAATATTATAAATAATGTTTTAAAAACCTTTTGTAGACATTTTTTCGAAAACATATAAATATGTCTTCATAAAATTTTAAAAACAAATTCCATTAAAAATAAATTGAAAACTTATATATATAGCCTAAAAATTATTTGAAAAACAATTTCCATGAAAAATAATAAATAACCATAAAAACAATTTGAAAACTGTTTTTTTTTAATTATTTTTGAAAACAATTACACAAAAAATAACTGTTTAAACATGAAATAGTATATTCACAGAAATTAAGGTTTCTAAATCCATACATGCTACAAAATGTAAGAATAATTTTACTTTTTTATGATAAATGTTTTAAAAATGGTTTGTTCATAAAGAGATAGAAATATTTATTTGAAAACATTGGTAAAAGACAAAAAAAGTGAAAACAATTATTTTAATGATTATTGGAGTGTGGTAAAATATTTCTAGTGACCATTTTTAGAAAACATGGTTTTGAGAGAACATATATTTCAATCCTAAGGGAGGGTAAAGTTGGGAAATCTTAAAAACACTTTACAAACTATCTTATGTACCAATGAGTTGAAAAATGGTTAAAATACATGAATAAATCAAGAATAACAAGAGGAAAAAATTCATTAATTTTCTTGAGATATAGATCATATGGTCTCATCAAAGGAATAATAAACATAAACAATCTTGAAAAGCAATGAGATTGTTTCAATAAACTCTTACATCTTGGAAACATTGAACCATAATCACCATGAAAGAATATTTAAATAATTGAATCCTATAATATAATTAAAATAATTAGATTCATGATATAATATTTCAATGTTAGTATATACACTTAATGGTATAATATATGTGCACAACATGTCATGTGCCTCACAGAATGAAAATTAAGAGAAAAATATTTTACTAATTTGGTATATTATTATACATAAATAAAATGAAATAATTGTCATAAAATGGATATGTTAATACCAATAAATTTTATATTAAAAATAAAATAATACATCCATGAGCAGTATACACACCACTCAAAAGGAATGGGTAGTGAATAATGCATGTATCTCATGGAAATTAAAATTGAGATGAAATATTCTTATCTTGTGTCTTTACAACGATAGTACTCATAAAATTTTTTATATAATTAAAATAAATATATTATAAATATATATTTGAAACATATTATTTAATATAATAACATATAGGGTTTAGTTAAGACATTATATGACTCGTTTATTAACTCTTTCATGTCAAGGTTACGCTTTATAAAATACTCTCTTTGTTTTTCACATGTGTCTTAATTTATTCTATATTTGGACTTTATACCTATATAATGATTTATAAAATGTTAAACATGAAATAAATATTGTTTATATTTAGTATATATATGGTATAATTATCTATATAATATATAATTATTTAATGGAAAACACAATTCATGGATATGGTTGGCCATACGTACGCATGATAGTGGTTTCTATTTATATTATTGTATTAAAATAAATAAATAAATAAAGAAAGAAATAAATGTATATATTTATATAATATAATCATAATATCATTATTATTTCATATATATAATATATGTTTACTAAACACATTCTTAATACATTCTACGTAAGGTGTGAATGAATCATGTCTCTTTAAGGGGCGGTAGTCCGCACATCCTTAAATTAAATTATCTTATTTACACCAAATGGAAACTATAATTTTATGTGTAGTAAAATGACAAATTAAGAATAAATACAAAATAAATATACTATATATATATAGTTTCCATCAAAAATTTTAACATGATATGTAGTAAAGTAAAATTGAACAATCATCGTTCAGTGAGGAAATAGTTATTCACACACAAAAACAATGTGTTCATTACCCATGAGATGGATTTTATTTTAAGTGTATGTAGAACACGAAGAATAAAAAATAGTTTATTTAGGAGAAGAGTTATTTTATTAAAGAATATAATAATATATATTGTGGTGTTGGAGAAATAAACTGAAAGAAATGAGATTGACGGAGGTTGTTACCACTAAATTGGGTTACTTTTTTTGGTTTTCACCAAAGGGATTCCTTAGGAAATTTTATACCCAAATGGAGGATTTAATTTCTAATCCTGGGAAGTTGGGGAGCTATTTGGGATGATATTTATTGAATAAAAAGGGTTTGATAAGTTTGTGTATATGGGAGGAAAGGATCAATTTTTATAGTGGTGGAGGTGTGGAACTCTTTTAAATATTTAAAGAGATAATTCCACTAACATTTTTAATGTTTCATGAGGATACAATATTGTTAAAAGATCAATAAACATGACTATAGGGTTGAATTATGTCTATATAATGCCTTCTAGACAATTTTCTAGGTCATTTAGGCCCTTTATTTTATGGTGTAGTCGTTACTTAAGCATGATTTTACCTTAATCGATGCAATTAATTTTAATTTCATTCACTTATATGTATTTAAAATTATAATTTGAACTAATTAGACATTATAAATTATTTTTATTCCAAATTTTTTAATAAATTTTTTTCAAATTCCAATCATATATGTGGAAAAAATTAGCTCAAATTTAATCTCTTATTAGGGTCGACAATATATGTTTTAATGTAAAAATGTTCAAAATCATGATTTGTTTTTATATCCAATTTAAATTTGAAATTGGATCCAATGAACTAAATTGGATTAATTTATAAAAATATTACATAGTTAATCTTTTAAATGAATTTAAATTTTAATTTATCCTTATAAATACATTACATGAAAGAGCAATTTTGAACTAAAATTCAGTATTTTTAACCATTCTTTAAAAAATTAAACCATACAGAAGAATGCGCAAAATTTATCCTAAACTTATTTTTATGTTCCAATTTTAATGTTGAAATTTATTTTAAAATATTAAATTTATAAAAGTTTTAATATTTAGATTTATAATGGATTCACCATTAAATTATGGAAAACTACTTTTATAAAAAATATATGTTTCTATTCGTAAAATTTGGATTGTTTGTATCTTATGACAACAAAATCTATTAGATGAATATAAAATATATCTTATAGAATATGTATCATATATATTACATTAATATAACACATGAATTTTAAATAATTTTATTCTTTGTGACAAGATTGCTTTATGACAATAACAATTATTATATTTTATTTTATATTAAATTATTTTTCATATTCATTTATAATTAATTGGTATCCTATTAATTAATATTATATTTCTATAAATAAATTAATTTTAAAAATTAGTTAGCAATATTCAGAATTTCTAATTTAACACTTAGGTTATATATTTTTATATTAAATAATAATATTTTAATAATATATTATTGTTCGGTAAAATTCGGTCATGTGTGTTATACCAGACATCGAGGAAAGTCATTCTGTTGTTTAATGAATATGAACATCAGTGTTTCTTTTAGAGAATGATAAAATGGATGGTGCATGTAGTATATGATTAACAAGGTGTTGTGTATAATTCATTCCAAACTAACTGTTTTAGTAAAAAATAATCTACGTTTAGTTTTATATGAGATGAAAAATATTGAAAACATTAAATTAATTTGAAAAAAATTCATAAAATCATAGTTTGTTATCATTATGCGCTAGTGGAAGGTGTATATTTTGAAGAATAGTTTTCCATGATTACTGATTATCAACTATTATAATATTTATATTAGTGGATACACATCGATATTATAATTTTTTTCAAAGGAATGTAATGTCATATTTCTTATTTAGAGAGACTGAGGAATAATATTAAATTAAACAAAAATTTGTGTTTTTACTTGATAATGATAAAGAATATGTTTGTAGATTGAATAAAACCTTTTATTGGTTAAAATAAGCCCAATATTCATGGTATTAAAATAATGAATATTTTTTAAACATTTTTATTTTTATAATGTAAATGTTGATAGTAAATTGTATGTCAATAAAGTGAACTCAAGGAAAATAAAAGTAATTATGTATTCATATGATAGAATTTTTTTCAATAGATGATGAAAATATTTTTATTGAATTTGATGGTGAAATGAAGAATTATTTTGAAATTTCAACATTTTTAGAATTAACTATGGCTTATAATTTAATAAAAAATCAAATTATATAATTTTATATCATGAAATGTATTGTGGTTATTTTTTTAAGAAATTTTGAATGAATGAACATAATGAAGTATCTACTACTATTTTAGGGGGCACAATGGTGATTAATGTTGAATTCAGAAATGTTATAAATCAGAAAGAATTTTATATGCATATTGGTATTTTTCTTCATTTCACGTCCTCAAGACCTGATATTGTTTTTGATATAACATTTTCTGTCACATATCAATGTGAACCGAAAGAGAATCATATGTTGGAGGAAAAGCGAATTATCAATTTTTAAAAAACATCAATACGACATGAGATGATATACTAAATGATTTTTAATATGAACCATCATGGATATTATGATGTTGATTGGTCTCATGATTATAATGATAGAAAATAAACATGTTGAGGATCATTTTTTCTAGTGTGAATGATGTGTGAGTTGGCTCAATAAGAAACAAATTTCATTAACATTAATCATAGTGTAATCAAAATACTCATCAGACACACAGGCTGGTACTCAAATGTTGTTGATGAATGCTTATCTAGATGATTTGAATGTAAATGTTTCTTAACCCTTTAAGATACTTTTTATAATCAAGATGATATTGATATTTATAAAAATATCTTCCATAATTTTAGATAAAAAATTTATATAATTATTAATTTTATATAAGATAATGTTTCTACTTGAT
The DNA here is from genome assembly GCA_963277665.1 of Viscum album. Lineage (NCBI taxonomy): Eukaryota > Viridiplantae > Streptophyta > Magnoliopsida > Santalales > Viscaceae > Viscum > Viscum album. The sequence continues at coordinate 1,879,359,209 of OY728148.1, read as the reverse complement.
ATTTTTTGCTGGAATATGTCTCAAAAAAATTATCAATTTATTGGTGTCCTTAAAAATGAAATTCCAAAATAAAAATCATTAGATTTGATGATCAATGTTTATATTTAGCCTCATCCAGTTATTTCATAAAACAAATAAGGATATCCCCTAAAGCACATTGGATTAGGTTGAAAAAGGGTAATTGATATTAAATCCATTTTACTTTATAAGTGGTTTTTACATATATTTCAATTATGAATCTAGTTTTTGGGTTTTCAGATTATGGGAGAGAGATAAAAGAAAAGTGACAGGAAAATAAAAATTTGAGGGTGAATTTTTCTTATCATGGACCCAAAATTTTATTGCCACTAAGGGACGGAATTCCTTTAATGATATTACATTATCAAGTAGTTTGGTGATAGTTCACACTCTTTTTAAAAATAATATGTTTGCGAAAAATAAAAAACAAATGTTTTGGTTACAAATGTTTAGTTGTTAATTTATTAGAGGATAAAAACATGGAAATTAATGTTTTCAATAAATCCAATGGATGATATTGAATAATAATTTTGATGTTTTGTTTTAACAATGTTTTGAATTTATTTATAACTATTGTTCTGTAAAATAATGTTTTTTTGTAAACATATGAAAAATGATAAATATTAAAAACCAATCAAAATGCGGGATAATAGTTTTTGTCATGACCCCTTCCTATAAAGATAAACCTTCTGGGCTATAAATGAAAAAAGGGAGATAATGAACCTCGAGTCCCACATCTAGCAGGCCTCGGATTAGTGACTAGGACCAATGGTGTACCAATCCTACAATATAGGAGTCATTACCCTTAAAAACAATAATGGTTGATATGTTGGGTAATCCACAATGAAAAAATAAGACACAATATAAAAATATTTCTAAAACCCACCCCCACGCATGATTAATTATGATTATTAAAATAAAAAAGTATCCAAAGTAAATACCAAAATTAATGCTAAGACGCGACACGAAAACAAATAGGATTTGAGCTAGTAAGGTCCATCACAACCAGTGAAATTCTCCTAGAAACCTAAAAATTGTTTTATATACTTAGGTTGATCATTCAAGTAAACTAAATAGGAAAAACAAAATATATTATTTGTGTGTGAATTAATCAGACTAATCCCCCTATGAGAAAACAAAAAAACCAAATATAACCTAAGAAGGTATACTAACAACCCCAACCTCACCAAGCCATGCTCACTATGTGAAGAAATCCATGTAATATAACATAAATCACATCATTGGTAGGGGACTATGCACCACTTTCCCACTTGTATTCCATTATCTCCCAACATTTAACATTATTGCATTACCGTACCTTTTATACACCATAATACATTATAATTATGCACACCTGGGCCAAAAAACCACAACACATCCCACTCAGAAAACACCTCGTCCCAAAAACATATACCAGATATAACCACCGAGGCCTCAGAACATAGCACATTTCATATCGAAGACACCTGGTGAATCACACTATCTCTCATCTCAATGACACTGGTGAAAGCACACCACTACGCCTGCAAACACATTGTCCATCACCTCTTACCCGTAGACACCTTGACCATTAAAACCACCATGTAAGACACTTACAGACCTCCAACAATCACAAAAAATTTCATAACCGCCTTTAAAATAATTTAGAGTGGAATATAGAATTTAACCATCCATCCATACTCCTCAGTATATGTTGGGAAAGACACCCTCTACCATGAAGATGGTGGTGTTAAGCTAATAGTCCTCAACTATGGTGGGTTGTGAATAAATATCACAAGAGAACTAAAAGTATATATAAAAATAATTCCAATCACTCAATCACAACCTAGGGGTATAAAAAACTATCAAACTCACAGCAAGTTCACTTTTATCTTCACTTCTAAATTCACAACTCCACACAACAAGCCCTAAACACCATTTCACTTTTCCAACTATTTTATTTAATCATTTCAATTTTTTAATCCAAATTAAGCCAATCAATTTAAAATATATTTTTTTATTCCATCACTCTATAGGAAACTATCAAGAATGACACATCAAAAAACATGGTGACATTCATGGTAAATTAATGCACTTCACATTAACGACACATCACACCAAGACCTATAGATACATGGTGAATGTTTTTTAATGTAATCAAATAAAAAAACCATATCAATCCCTATAATCCTTATTCAATGTCATATATCCCAAACCACCATACCATAAATAACCATCCCCCAACTCACAACCACATCAAGAAACATACCATAGCACAGCTAGTTACGTTTTCCTACAACATCACCACACAATTCCCATATTTCCATATCAACAGAACCAACCCCCTATGTAGATTTGTTCCTAGGACCACATCACCACACCAAAAAAATAAAAACATGTTCATATATAACACGGAATCCCTTATTTAATTTCACTAGTTAATTTTGGTGTTTCCATAGAAAAAGTATGATAATATAGAATCCATTTATTAGCGGAATATACATAGTTAACTAGTTCTTAATTATATAAGTGTCCAATAGAAACCAAAAAACATACATTTCATAAGTTATATATTTTAGAAATAAGGTTCCCCAATGATCATAATTTTTAGTGCGGAGTCATCTGATACAGTTCAAAATATTAAAAATAACAATAAAATGGAAACATTTGCAATTTTCCAAAACCCTATATATTGATATCAAACTGGTTATATTATCTTTATTAACCTGCATTCAAATTTCATTATAAAGGAATACATTCATGTACACAGACCACATGATTAACAATTAATAATGAATATGAAAAACTACTTGGATGAAAAGGCGTTGGCACTTCCTAGCTGCACCAAAATAGGGGTGTTCATGCAACATGAAAAAATCTAGGGAAACACGAACCAAAATCTACAACATGTCCACATGAATCCCATGGGAAGAAGAAATTTGGGAATCTAATATAAAGAGAAAACAAGTAGGAATAATGAAATAGGGGAAGGTATATCATCTTTGGGAAGATCAAAAAAGAGTCACATGTTTAGATACATTTTTCATTTTATAATAAAGGCATATCTAATCATGAAAATGTGTTTTGACTACCCAAACACTACCAGACTCTTATGAATTTAATGATAGAATTTATGGGATAAGAATATGTTTATAATGTAGTAAAATAAGGATTTTAAACCATTTTACGTCAATGAAGACATTAAAAGAGAAAAACTAGATTAATCCAGAAACACTGTACATGGGTCATCGTTAGATGAGGAACCACTTGACGATGCCCAACTCACAAGCCATTGTTAGGAAAGGCGCTGCTCGATGATGCAGTATTCATGGGACACCATTTGTAAAGGAACCACCTGATGATTTACCAACAGATGAAATGACTACAACCATCAACTATTCATCATGAGGTGACACAACACTACATAAGGCACCGCTGGAGGAGTGACCGCAATTGAGCCACCCCCATCGAGTGACGACAAATGATCCAATGACATCGAGCAATCACTAGTGAGACACTAATAGCGAGAAACCTCTAGTGATCCACATTTAGCGAGCATCTGAAAAGATGACCAAACACAGGGGTGAGAAACCATGTAAAAATTTGGAAAACATGGAAAATTGTCAATTTAGAATAGAGATGAAATGGGTCTCCTTGACCACATAGAACACCACAAACACCCGATTTCCAAAAAGTAATGGACAATAGGGGTCTGGACCATTAAATCAGATGCCTCTCAAACCATTATCACCCACTGTAATTCAAAACTAACTCGGAAGAAATGAGAGGAAGGGTCCAAACAACCATCCCTCGAGATACCTCCCAAGGATCTCGTCACACCTGAAACACCTATACACACACCATCTTTCAATGATAAACAACACTATGTTGGTAGAAAGTGGGAGAGGTAAACATCGATATCCATGAACACCCCATCTAATATATGCAAGCTAGTCCTCATCAAATAAAACCAAATATCCATAACACACACTACACATGAACAACCACACCATCTATAACACATGTATTAGGGAGTTCTATCCCCAATGTTATGATAGTGTCCTCTATTGGAGGAACAACCTCACCAACAAAATATTAATAACATCAAATTTATTGTGTCTGTATTAATAATATGGTCCTCCCCATTTCATATGTCATGAAATTTTCACATATCACACCACACACATCAGAAAACAATGAACGAATGATTTTCTCATAAAACAAAAATGTTAACAAATCAATCATCAAAGCAAAAAATGATCATGAAAACCCCAAATAAACTCCAGGTATTTGTCATGCATCTACGTCTATCTCTCCCAAGAACTCTCTTCTTACCACCATGCCTCCACAACACACGAAACAAGGGAATAGTCCACTTATGAAATTTCTTATCCAGATAATCATAGATCTCTATTAGCCACTACACAAATGTCACATAATCCTTGATATGATATTCTCCCATGTCAATTACATGGGAGTCACTATGATGATACCGTTGAAGCTAAGAGACTTTTAAAATTTCTTAGATCCACTCCAACCACAGACACAATGCCAATCAGTATTCCACCATGACAACTCACCACAACTTCTCAAAGGGTCAAACAAATTTGGGAGAAATCTTACTCCCCCAACCAATCCTCTATTGTCCATGTCTGGGATAATCCTTCAGGAAATCATGGTCCCAAACATCAAACTCTATGTGCATCCTCCTAAAATCGACAAAAAGACTTATTTATTTTATGCACTGGTTTCATCATCTCACAAATGATCTAAACATTTTCTATCATGATCTGCACCATATTGGGACAAAGAACATCTATCTCCACATCCTCCATCCAGCACAATAGAGAATTACACAGTCTCACATAAAAATACTCAAACAGAAGTATACCAATCGAACAGTGATAGATATTATTATATGAAATCTCTCCCAAAATAAAGGTTTGATCCCAAGGTACCCCAATGTACAAGATTCATTCTCGCAGAATATACTAAAACATATTGAATGTACATTCCATCTTCCCATTGTTTTGGTGGTGGAAAGTAGTGTTGAGTAGAATTGAGTGCCAAAAACATACTACAATCCCATCTAGACTCATGAGGTAAATTGTGTGTCCCGATATGAGACAATGGACCTTATAACACTAGGACACTACACCACTTCATCCACATACTTTTTATGCAGTGTATCTATTATTCCCAACTCCTTGATTGTTAAGAAGTGGGATTATTTTGTGAATAGATTCACTATTTCCTAGATAGTATCACAACCTACTTGAAATCAGTGTAACCATGTGAGGAAATCCATTAAGATTCCATCCCATTTATACTCAGCAATATTCAAGGGCTTTAAAACCCCATTAGGAAAATGATTCTCGACCTTTACTTGCTGAAAAACCAAGAACTACACCACAAACTACATCACTAATTGTTTCATCCCTAGAAACCAAAACTGCACCCTCAAGCCATGATAAATCTTATATGTTTCTAGATGCAATAAAAATGTGAGCTATAAATCACAGAAAGTATTAGATCATGTATTACTACCAAAACAAACAAAGTTACAAAAAACAACATATAGTTCCAACCATCCACTAACCATACCTCCAAAGAATCACCATGGAAAACATGATCACACATCACCTCTTCCTATTAGTCACCTAATTGAGACTCCTCCACCTACTATATTAGAGTATACTATATTTTCATCTGAGAAAAACAACCTCTACCATCATCCACTCTTACTTCTATGTGAAAGGAATCCATCCCCACCATCGCTCTCTAAGAATCCATAGATTCTCGAACAACATCCTTCTATGAATTTCTTCTCAATGAATTATTTGCATCATTTCCTAATCATGAGGTGAAGGGGATCTCAAAATCATATTGCTAAAGAATATCCATCCACCTCAACTATCATAGATTCATCTCACGTTGAGAAAATATATATCTAAAACTCTTTTGATTCCTGAATAACACAATGTTCTCCCCAATAAGATAATGCTAGTTTGAGTTCATCACAAACACAATGACTACTAGGGCTAGATAAGTGGAGGAGTAGTTACTCCCATGAGAACATAACTTCCTTGAACCATAAGAGATCACCACTCACTGCCTCATTAGAGTGAATCCAAATCCTGAACGTGTAGTGTCTCAAAACACCACAAACATAACTCCTTCCATTAGAAAATATATCACTTGAGCACTAACGATGTTCCCCTTTATGTAACCAAACACTTCCTGACACTGATTACTCCAAAAAAACATGTTATTTTCAATTAAAAGATGTTAATGGGGATGAAACTTAATAGGAATTGGGTATAAACCTCATATAATATCCTAATATTCCAAGGAAACTATGAACCTCTACCACTTTCATAGATGATTCCCAAGAAACAACTCATTCAACCTTCATTGGGTATACTATAACACCCTACTCGGACACCACAGTCCTAAGGATGTGCACCAACATTGTCCAAAACATACAATTTGACAACATTCCATAGATCTGGTGGTGTCAAAGAACCTCGAAGATAGTTATGAGATGCGGGGATCCTTATTTGAAATCAAATATGCCAATATGTCATCAATGAATCTGTTGAATAAAAAGTCCATGAAATCATAAAAAATGGATGTCATAAGTCCCATGAATACAACTAGTGAATTTGTAACATCGAATGGAATGAATTCAAAATCTATATGCACATACCTACATATGAAGTCAGACTTAGGGATATCTCCCTCCTTCATCCTTAATTGGTGTTATCTAGACTATATCTCGATCTTATGAAACCATCTTTCAACTCTTAGTTGGTTAAAATGTATATTCTATCCTCAGAAGAGGGTAACAGTACATTATTGTCTCTTAAATCAACCTCTGATAGTCTATACACAACCTCTTACTACCATTTTTATTTTTCACGAACAACAATGGAGCACCCCAAGAAGACACATAGGGATAGATAAAACGATTCTACATTAGATCAAATATCTGAATCCATAACTCCAACAAATCATAGGGATCCATACAATAAGAAGATATCAAAATCAGAGAATCGTCGGTCTATAAATCAATCTAGAAATCAATATCGCATCGAGTTGTTAACATCACAACCTATTCAAGGAAAAAATTTAGGGACTCCCCAAATACCCAAGGAAACACTTCCATATTATTGTACAGTGATTCAACTAAAAAATCAACAAAAGAATTAATGAATAGGCTCCACATGTTGACTACCCACTTGTAAACCCCTCTCCCTAATTAAAATAAAACCTTCTCAAGCCACATCTAAAAATAAGAATCTCCTCCAGATGTATTTGATAAAATAATGTATTTAATAAAGAATGTCGATGATGAGTATTACACTGTATAGGTGTATATTTAATAAGAAGATATCCACATGGAACTGATGTGGTCCCAAAATTAGTCTACACGCTAACACACATCAAACAAGCTGGTTTGGCTTCTGATTGGCATAATCAACACCAGGGGAAAGATAATCCTTTATATGTATAGTCTCTGAGCATCATATAGAGAAGGTGAAACAAAGGGGTGTGAATATACATAATCAAACAATCACATGAATGTGTAATGAATAAACTAATAATACCTCTCACGTTTTTTGGACTCACTATAACGGATGGCTCTATTATGTGCAACTGGGTATGCCCATATTTTTTGCATATATATTGATTAAAACCTCCATATAAATTCTAATATTGTGAACCATGAACATGAGTAACATCCTCAAGTAATCCTATAAAATCATTGTTGCCCCTCGGTAGAGAAAAATCTTCCCACCCCTGCTGCTAAAATGGTCACATTGGAAACTGCTGTTGTGGCTGATAACGAACATGTCCACTTCCACAAAACCGAGCTCAGGGGTCCACTAGTAAATGACAATATAAATGATCATGAAACCAAAAGAAATAAAAACTATCAAGAACCTCCACGGAAAATAACAAAAACCACTAAAAATAAGATTCCATAATGGAAACTACTGAGGTCGATTCCATTCTTGTCGAAACCTCAAGGGTTTTGGCCCCTGAAAACATCACCAAAAAACTATTCCTCTAAAATAAATAAATTGGATCCCCAATCAGGGTAGACAAACTCATTATTAAATTCTTTTAATTACAACCTCTTTTATATGAACCACTAGATACATTGGCAACATAAAAAGAGTAACAACATAATAGATAGAAAGACAGAGTTCCTCCCCAAGACAACTGACACAAGACTCCTCATCTAGAAAAAGATATGGGGGAAAACATAGAAGATCTTTGAACATTATCCCAATATACCACACTATAATACTATCCTAAATAAGGGATAATATCTCTAGCCTCTTCTCATCTTTCATGATTCATGAATATAACTCTTCTCGGAAATCCTTTTATAATACGACCCACAAAACGTCTCCCTCCTTCTGCTCCCCCATATACAATAACCACCACTGACACACTGCTCCTCTCATCAAAATGACCTACAAAGGGTCCCATTAACATGTTAGTGCCAAAATAAAACTGAAGTAAATCTGAATATCCTCTAACTAGATCTCTATCTCTATATCTCTAACATAATTCCCTTACTTTACCGAATCATGCCACAATAAAAAACCATAAATCCTCTTTCACTGGTCATCCAATTTATCTTTATAATCCCTATATTGATCATTCAAAATAGCATATTGATTCTCAACTACCTGAGCCACACACAGCTGATGGAAATGAGATATAGCTTGAATGAAAACAATAATTTCCTAATCCTTAGTAGTGTTGAAATTTTTTCATGGTTTATCTAAATTTATTTTACATAGTTACCCCCTATAACCTCCCTAAACAACCCAATTCAAACAAGAATAGAATTAATTATGATTCATGTAACTTTCCTTGGTTTTTAATATACAATAATGTATGTCATACATGACTATTAAACATGCTCAGATTTCATGCAATGGATCATGGGGGACACTAAAATCATATTTCATAGTTAGTCTCCCAGGCCTATGTCACACACCATGGACAACTTGAACTATTGTCAAACCATCTAATGAAATCATCCCTATGCCTAACTCCAAACACCATCCTATCACTCAACTGTCATATGATGCTAATACACTTTTATTATCTCATCCATTAATAGATACCCCTATTAGTTTAGAAATGAAAAAAGGTAGATAATGACCCCTTATGTCCCATCCTCCAGTAAGCCTTGGGTTGGTGACTAGAACGAATGGTGTACAAATCCCAAAATATGGGAGACATTACCATTATATGAATAAATAAATATCATGAGATAATATGAGTCATCCACATTGAAAATACATGAAATAATATAAAAATAAATCCAAAATCCATCCCACATTCATGTGTAAAATAATAATGTTACAATATAGAATTCTCTAATGTAAATACCAAAAATAATGATAATCAGGGACAAACAACTATCATGATGCGAGCTATTATGTTCCAAAATGACCTGAAAAATCCTCTTGGAAACCTAAAAATAGTTTTATGTACATAATACATGTATAATCATGAGGAAAACCAATGTCTCTCGTGTACATGTTTAATAAGTATACCAATTCCCCTATGAGAAAACAACAGAACCAAACAACACCAAAGAAGATATACTAACCACCCTAAACTCACCATGGAACTCTCACTATGTATTTAAAACCGAGTTATATAATAAAAATCAAATCAAAAATAGGGTACCATGTAGCACATTCCAAATGGTATGCCTCTCTTTCCCAACGTTGAATGTCCTAGTGCTCCCATCTCTTTGGTACACCACAACACATTCTGCTCGCACCCACATGGGCCAAATAACCACAACACATCCTACTCGAACACAACTTGTCCTCACAACACATCAAACACATGCACACTTGGGTCTCACAACAAATGAAATATCATCTTTAAGACACCTGGGAATGCACACCACCTCACACACAAACACCTAGGCCATTACATCTTACCTGATAACACTTGGGTTATCACAACCACCTTATAAAAAAAGAATACCTCAATACATCCCAAACTATACCATAATATAATCTCATAGAAGAGTGGGTGGAAAAGATAGAGTACCAACAATCTATACTCCACACAGGATGTTAGTAAATACACCCTCTCCTGTGACAATGGGGGTGTTGGTAACATACTACTCAACCAGGGTGGGGTGTGAATATAAATAAAAATAAAAATTAATATATATATATATAATACAAAATTCCCAATCCAATCATATGGGTTTACAAAACAAATTTCCAACTCACAACACCATCACTTTTCCTTCCACTTCTAAATGAACAACAACACACAACAAGCAACAAACCCCATTTCACATTTCCAAAAAATTTATTTTACCCTTTCTATTTGATTATAAAACTAACCCAAACCCATAAAAACATTATAAAATATGTATTTATTAATTCCATCACTCCCCAAACAATATTCAATCATGACACATATTGAACACTATATAACATTCATGGTAAATTAACACACTTTAAATTAAAGACACATCACCCCACAACATATAGATACATGGTGACGATTTCATCATGTTATTAATAGGGAATCACCTATACCAATCAATACTATCCGTCATTAAATCCATATATCCCAAAAAATAATACCAATGAAAATAAAACCCCAAACTCACAACCACATTTAGAAACATAACATATCACAACTAGTTTCACAGCCCTACTGCATCATCCCACCATGACAGGATTTCCATATAAAAAAACCCCCCTATTCACAAACATACCCATAAACACATCACCACACAAAATAATGAAAAAATGTTAATATTTAACAATTTAACCCTTTTTTAATTAAACATTCTATTTTTTTGGTTATCCCCGAAACTATATGATCTTGTAGAATCCATTTATTAGCTGAATATACATGTATAACTTTTTCATAATTGGGTAATTGTTCTTTGAAAAGAAAAAAATGCATTCTAGAAGTCATTTTGTGCACAAAAAAGGTCCCCCAATAGTCAGTATTTTATGAGGGTAGTCAGCCCTTACAAATCAAAATTACATCAAAACAATGAAACAGAAACCTACATCGATTTTCCCAGCCTCAATATATTGATCTCAAATAGATTCAATTATCATTATATAGATATATTCATCCATTTTAAAAATGGGAAACATCTAGCTAACCAACTTTTATGATGAAAAATTAAAAAATATGATGGAAAAAATACTTGGAATAAATGGAAATTGGCCCTTCCAAGCTGCAGCAAAATAGTGGTGTGCATGAAGCTGGAATATCTTAATTGAAAATATATACTAAAAGATGAATCCTAACCACACAAATTCTATAGGATGAAGAACTATCTGAATCCCATATAAAGATAAACTAGAAAGGATGAATCAATAGAAGTTGTATCTCTAAATTTGGTAGATCTAAAAAAATTCATAGGTTTAGATACTTTTTTGCTATTCAAATAATGGTGGATCTGATCAGTACCATGTGTTATGACAAACCAAAAGCCCCTGGACTAATAGAAATTTGAAGATAGTATTTATGGGTATTTAATCAGTCTCATATCCTTTAAAATAATAAAATAATATCATTTTATGTCAGATAATATGTCAAAAGATAAAACTAGATGAATTTATAAACATTGTACACGAGTCACTATTAGATGATGTTCAACTTAAGGGTGCACCACTAACAAGGCACTGTTTCGTTTGGCACTACTAATTGATTCACCATATGTGAGAAATAGTTACGAAATGAACCAATCGACGAGGAACCAGAAAATGAAAATACTACCCCATCAGTGAGTCACCACGAGGTGAGTCACTACTAAGGCACACCGGGATAAGAACCCTCTACTGATCCATCGCTAGTGAGTGACTACCACCTAGACACCACCAGTTAGTGACGACCAATGATCCACTACCAACGATCCACCACCAGTGAGATACTAGTAGTGAGACACCTTAAGTGAGCATCCATCAAGGTGATCCACCGCAAGGATGATCCACCACTGGAAAAAATTGAAATCTGGGAATTTTGTAAAGTGTTGAAATGAGTAACCTTGACCTCCCAAAACACCTCAAACACTAGATTATGATAATGTAATGGACCATAGATTTCCTAACCATTATTATTTTGTTTTTGAGGAAGTTGTTCTATTGAGAAATATGATCACACTAAGTAGAAATAAATTCATCATATCAAACTAAGAATCACATCTAAAAGAGGTTTCCATAAATATAATTTTTTTCATATAATCCATTGGTTTTAGGTCCATCGACTTTGATTTCATGATTCACACTTAGTGTTGGATAGAATGTTGTAATGATGATGAATAAGTTGAATTAAGTCAATTATTTCTGGAGTGAGAAACTTCTCAACATTCTAACCATAAGACATCTTATTCTTTTTCAGTTTTTAATTTTAAAATATCATAAGTTTTATATTAAGCTTATGATGAAGGCCTTGTGATGAAGTTGGAGAGAATTTTTCCATAAAAAATTAATGAGTTTTTTTGGAATTAAATAAGGTTATTATGAAATTTTAAGTCATAATACATTAAAATGTAAGTTAAAAAATTATTTTCTTATCATAGAGTTATCATAAATAATGATAAGGTCTCATGAAAAAAGACTTTTAAGAATGGATGATATTTAAGTTGGTCTAATAGATGAAATCAATTCTCGAAACCTATACATGGAAGATCATATCCAGAAGAATGTGACTCAAAATTTGTCGTAAGTCAGTCTGAGTAAAGATTATAAATATTCAAGATTTCATATGTAATTTCTCTATCAGATGTAGAACATCATAGTAACTAGATATTGACCCATTTTAAATAGAGGATTTCTTAAAGATAAATGGTTCAAATTATGTTTTTGCACATGATAAAATGTAAAATACTGATGTTATTTTTGATACATATCCACCGGATGGGGAAAGATATTTGTTCCAATGGATAATGTATCCATACTAGAAAACCATCAGGATAAGTGATTAAAAAAATTAATTGGTACGAAATGATGTTATCAAAATGTGAGGATCATCATGATGAGAGTACTATTATAATGAATAAATGATTCAGAATGTGATAAGATATTGAGTATTTTATTTTATATAAATTATTTACATGTTTTATCCAGGTTTATGGATGATTCACTTTATTTTTTTACTTTATTGGATACTGAAAATTTATCGATATTCCATCAGATACATAAATTTCATCAGATGTTGTTTTACAAATAAATTCATTTAGAATGAGGAGACAATGCTCCATGATAATGTGTAATGGAGGTTCCATCAAATTTAATAAAGGATAATAAGTCTAAAAAGGCTGGTTATGGAGAAGGATCAACAATATACTTGATTATGGGTAAATAGTTTAATTTTTAAAACATGAAATACATAAATTAAATTATATGAAAGTTTTCTAACATTAGATAGTAGGTATGGTGTTCCAGTTTCCCACCATTGACATTAGGATATGACTATAAATGGATTCACAATACATTCATATTATATAACATTTCACATTGTAGTTTATAGACTGATATCTTATAAGAAGGTCAAAAATGTGAATGAATTTTTTACTAGACTAATTAAGATCAGTCTAAGAAATTGAGAAAGGTTTTAGTAATGATGAGTTATAATGGGTGAATTTTATTAAGAACATAAGACTAAATTCATTAGGGAGAGTCTATCATACATATCCGAATTAAACTAATATTATCATAACCGGCCACATCAGTTTATGGATTTTGGATAGATCATGTGTGGTGATGTTTTAACAAAATCAGTAGTCTTTTGTTTTGGAAATTGATTTTTGTATAAAATAATTCTAAACTGAAAGGAGTCCATATAATTATACCTATTATGAGATATATAGTTTACCAAGGGATTTGTAAAATGTTACATTCCCTTATTCATTATATTTAATTTCCATAAACCCATGGGAATGTCGATGTAAATGATTTAGGTTCTCACATGGAGGAAAATCCATGTCAATCTATTATTCTATACAATCTTTTATTAACTTCATTATTGATTATTTAATAAAAAATATAATGTAAAAAAATTAAATTCATTCATGGATTATGTTTTTAAAATCCTGGTAAATTTTAAAATGTAAACAACATATTTATCCCCGCCTCTAAATTGTTATTAGATCCATTGGAACATTAGTGGCACTACTAGAGGTAGCACTGGTGGATAATGGACCACCACCTCTGTATCATGGTCATTTCCTCCCACCTTGAGTTTGTCTTGAATATTTTGTAGTGGTATAGATATAAAAAAAAATCTAATATCACACCTAATAAAGATACCAAATAATACTGGATTACTGATTGAAACAAAACTAATGGAAAGAGTTTACAACCCAACCCCCCACATCAGAGGTTAGGGTGTAAGAAAGTGATCATGTTTATATTTATAGGGATTATTATATAAGTATTTTAAATTTCAATTTAAGGATAAAAAACTCATTAAATAACACAAGGAAACATTATTTATATGAAAACATTTCGATTATAATTAAAAATTAATATCATAATTTTAAAATTGAGATTAAACATAATTAATGGTTCAATTGAAAGATTTTTCCCATTTTATAAAGGAATATAATCTTTATAAAATGAAATTTAATCCCATTTGAATCCAACTTATTCCTTTATATTTGGTCTCAATATATAATGGGAAAAATACAATGGTTAAATTCAATGAATTTTCATTTTTCATTTATAGAGCTACATATAAATTATAAATTGAAATTGGTAGTCGCATACTCTCAACCAACATCTTTCTTATTTAACCAAGGTTATATTGCACACATTTACCAAAATTTTCTATTTATGATTCCTCAATTAAAATGTATAGGATAAAACCAATTATGATGATTCTTAGGTTTTTTAAAACCAATTTTTGTGTTATGCATAAATCATTAGTGACAAAATCACAACCATGGTACACTCAATAATCATAGGAAACCCAAAAAAATTAAGTAATAAAATGAACCTATATAGAAAGTAATTTGAATGGAATATATATACCTAGGTTCTTATAATGATTAATGTCACAATATTACGTTCCATATATTTTAAGGTATAATATCTATAATGAATAAAAAATTAAAAAATTACTTTTAATCACTAATTGGTAAATGTATATAAACATTAATATGTCAAAAATTGAATAAAAATTTAATATCCCAAGGAAGCTAAGTGTTTAACAATAATGTGAGTCAGATACTCTGAGGAATATTATATGAACAACTTCCCACTTACTCTTAGCCTGTGATCTATATTCCAAATCATTATGAAAATTAAAGGACTTCCTCTTATTACACATTGTGAATTCTCAAACACGGATCTCTCACAAGATGCTAAACTCGATTGGACACATTGCCTCTTGTTCCACTCCCGATATTATAGTTTACAATGAATAATAGAAAGGTAAAATGTTGTACTGGTGAGGAGACTATTCTCTCATGTTATGGTGGTGAACAATATATAAATTTATAGATAAACAAAAGAAGTGTAAAAATTAAGAATATGTATATGGATACAAAATCAAACATTAGCATCAAATAAATAAGTAATAAACTCCAAGGATGATTAGTATCATAAACAAAATGATTTAATTTCTCATGTAAACAAATAATATAAAAAATACGTAGATTTTATGAGGAATACATTAACAATAAATGATGTACAATGGAATCAAAAAAATGGAAAAAAAACAATTAAACCATCTCATGTATTATACCAATAATATATGAAAAATCACATATACTAAAGAAATCCACCAATGTGTGCAAGGTAGGATGCTCTACTTTTCCTCACCTATGATCATATTATCTTCATAGGTGTCAATGGTGGCCCAGATAAGGTGTGATATAAATATCATTAGGCCACAACCAACAGTGTCCACACAATTCAATCTATGAATATAAACTGAAATAGTGTGATGGTATTTATAAAAGTAATGAAGTGATAAAATAAATATTGGATGCCTTCTTTGGTCACTATTAAAAATTTACATGAATATGTAATAATTTAAAAAATTACTATATATTTTATAATATTGAAATTATATGTAAAATGTATCATTAATCCATTAAATGAAAATAATAATTGGGGAATCATGGTCTAATTATGGAATACATGGCCTCAGGGTTCAAGCCAAATCATAGTTCTAACTCATTCATTCTAACTATAAAATTTATTTGTGTAACCATGGGGTACTGAAAAGGAATCCCAATGTAAAATAATATAACTCAATCCATAGATCTCATCCATAGTAATCAGGAGCTATGTATGATGACGAAAAACAATCTGAACATCTGTCTTTTATTTTTCCAAAGACATTAAGTTGAATCTGACCAGCATATCCAAGGAATTCAAATATCCAAAAAAGAGTTATGTGAATCTCCATTACAATTCCAAAGAATTCAAATAATAATACAAATACCGAAATCTATGGTGGCTAAATACTACGACAATCAACTCAATTAACAAGAATGGAATCCTTTGACAGCTCATGGCATTCACCTAGGAAACCAAGGTGGTCCTAATTTTGACTACTCCATTAAAGATGAAAAATTACTAAATATAGAAGGAACATTATGAAAATTTCAAATATATATATATGTCATTATATTCCATGTAATATGAATTCCCTAAATAAATTATTAGGTACATTATTTGACATCTAATACTAAATGATAATGTAAAATAAAAAAACACACCAATTATCAATTCAATTATTTTTTAAAGGACATTTAATGTCCATATATATTTATATATATATTCAATTTAATAATTTAATGTATCATTTTTTTTGGGATCGAACACTTACCTCATCCAAGGTTAAGTAGTGAACACCATAATAGTGTCCTGTGTAAATACAAAAAATAGAGGCTATATAGTGAAGTTCATACCTAGAGTAATCCATTAATAAAATGGAAGGTCGATTCAGATGTTCGAGGAATAATTTGTTGAATACCATTGTTGGAGAGGCATGGGGAGCTTCAACATGTGAAAATAGAGGCTCTATTTCATTAAAAATATAACATATATAAGGAGGTTTATGATCTAAAAATGTATGTTCAAATAATAATTTTACCCCTCCATTAATGGGTGTGTATTTTGGTTTTATTTTTGTCCAAAACGGTCACTAAACATGGATCGCTTATTTTCCAAGGGCATGCATGGTTTATGCACCCTAATTGGGAAAACATGTTTCAACCATTTAATTATCATTTTTTATTTTTCTTAGTTATCATGAAAATGTGAGTGGACATGGTCACATCGTTAGAAAAAACCATGTGTACTTATTATTTAAACTCAAAACACCTCACAATTTGATCAAATTTTTCACACTGAGATCCATGGTTTCTACTAATTGTGTGTTCTAGTTGTTTCTTCAACTTGTTGGGGATTCCATCTCTAAACAGTCCCTAAAAACCCAATTTCCCATTATTAATTAATTATGAACCTCTATTAAAATAAAATCATAGAATTAAACATAAAATAAAAGCATCCATACCTCAATGAAAAACTAAGTTCTTTCTAATTAGATCTAATGATGGGTAATATTACATCAATAATCGGATGTCAGTTTACCAATAACATTAAAAAATTGATAAATTTTGAATGAAAATATAATTTAATGATTAACATGATTTGAATCATAAATCCCATTATAGTACATAAATATTGAAAGAATATAATTATTTGGAAATAATCCAATATTATCAATGTCAATGTGCACAGCAATAAATCTTTATCCTGAAAATAAATTAATGATATAAAACCTGTACCATAATTCATAAAATCCAAAAAACATATTAAATAAATATAAAAAAAGAATTACCAAAACAATATATTAATGAACCATATTTATTTATATTTATATTTTATAAAAATCTTATATATTGTCCTCTACATCTCTATTTTCATGTAATTTTCAATTTCAATTATCATGTGTGAGAAATCTTGATAATTTTATAGTAGTTTAGTAATGTCATATTTTTTTTGAATTATTCTTTGAAATATAATCATTCCAATATGATACACTAGAATGGAATTGATTATTTATAATTATTTATAATTTAGAATTTTGATTTTATGTTTGTATTGGTGATGATTCATAAATATCAATTTGATGAATATCATATTGATATATTTTTTTGACAAATGATTGGTTGTAACATAAATGATTATTTTAATGATATTTGTACCATTATAGAACCAAAATCATATAATTAGTTTATTATTTATATAATATAGTATCAGTAATAGGGTTCTCAATCTAATCCTTGATAATATCATATAATATTATTCATTATCTTTTTAGACCGAACCAAATATAAACATATTGTAAAAAATGGATGATTATAACATTGAAATTGATTTATTTTTGGATATTATCATTTTTAAAAAATAATATATATTTAATTTACATATGAATCAAGATGTGAATAAAATTTATATATTTTTACATTAATAACTAAATTAGATGAACAAATAGGCACATTTATTTGTGTATGTGGTAGTTCATACAATCCATAATTTACATTTACATTTAATGGAAAATTAATGTAAAAGAAGGTGGATTATAATTTTTCTCACCAATTTAATAACATATATATAAATATTACTTTTATTAATCAATTTATGCATTATAATAAGTGAATATTGATATTGCTGAAAAAATGATTCTTTATTGTAGAGACGGTAGTCTAAATATTTCACAAATGACTATTATGTTTTTCTTAATATAAAATGATAAGGTTATTTAAAAATAAATCCTTTATAATAATAAAATTTTGTATACAAAAAATTTTAATATTAATTTATATGAATTAATTTTTTTTTTTGGAATCTAACAATTAATAGAAATGTTGTTGAGAATAAAAAGTATTCATGTTGATCAATTGGGATTTCCCTTAGAGGAATCCATGAATATAAGAGGCTTAAATAAATATATTTCGATATATTTATCAATGATTTTAAATAAAATTTAAATTTAAATAAAATATAATTATTTCTATTTGGAAATAAAATTCATTGGATGTCTCAAGGGGTGATTAGTGCCCTATTTAGGAACGATGGGAATGAATTTTATGTAGATTTATACAGTTATTATCAAAGTTTCAATAACCAGATATCTAATCTAGAACAAATTATTTAAAATAATAGATTTGGGGATGCGATAAGGTCCCTCGTCTCTTAAAAATCACTTTTTAATCATGTTTTATCCTTTTAGTAATATATATTTCACTTTTTCATTTTGGGTTTTACAAATCTAAAGAATTTATAATTATATAACAAATTTTTGGTAAAGAAAATATTTCTCAATAAAATATATATTATGTAATATTTTGAAATTAAAAATTTATGTATTTTATAAAATTTGTAGTTTTATTACAGATTAATTTAAACAAGATCACATGTAATATACGAATGAATTTTTTTAGATAAAGTGTGTTTCTAAGAATAAAATATACGTGAAGAATAATGTTATCATGGTATTTCATTTCAACAATTTATATTGGTTGATTAATATACTGAAAAAATTTATATTTCTTTAAAATTAAGAAAATATTTTTGTAAAATCTAATATTGAAAGAATTAAATAAAAATAATTTTTTTGGAAACTATTTTTATGTTATTAAAATATATATTCTAGATTCAAAAATCTTTTATCAATGATATATATTTACATCATATCAAATATTTGATCATGATAAATGTTTAATATTTTCTAATGCTGCATGAACATTTTTTTATAAATGATATGTTTGTATTAAAATTTATATTTTAATTACAAAAGTAAAAAATAATATATTTCATAAATATATAAATATTCATCAAAACAAAATATTTATATTTAATGTTCATAAAGAACTTAATTTTGTAAACATTAAATTCTAAAATTTAAAATTTTTTATTTTTCATGAAAAATAAGAAAAGTTATTATTTCTTTTATCGAAAATTATTGTGTTTAAATGTTAAATGTTATTAATATTATTTGACATACATTTATAATTAAAAAATTTTAATATATTATTTCATATATTTTAATATAATCTGAAATAAAAATAATCAATAAAAGTTGGTATATTTAATTTATTATTTTTTTAAAACAATAATTAGAGATAAAATAATTTAACCATAAGAATTTTGTATTCTCTAAAAATCTGATATTTGAATTTATTATTATCGTTATTTTACTGGACTGTTTATTCCCCATAAATGTTATTAATAATGATTATATAGTATATCCCAAATGATTCATTTTGGTGTTTCATGTGGTGAATTTTATATAAAAAAGTTTAATAAATATATATCCTCCAAAACCCAAGGGCGATAAATTCTTCACCCGTAAATAAATTTCATCCTAACTATTTTAATTATAACCTACTTTTTAAAATATTTATGGGTATCTAAATTATACCTAACTCAAGATAAAATTTCTTGATAAATATCATCATCACAATGATAGGAAAACATATAATTTTCTATAGAATATGTTTATCCCCAATATTAGGGTTTTCACCAAATATTTGACTAAGGAGTCTATAGTTATATGGTATTGTGGCCAAAATTATATAATTTTATTAAAATTGTTTATTAAAATTACAATAACATTGATAGGCTATAGTAGGTTGATAAGATATGCCATTCCCATTTTTCAAATAACTATTCCTTTAATTATGGAAGATAATTCCAATGCATTAAATGCATTTATGGGTGAATAATAAATTTTTAAATTTTAATTTTGGAAAATTATTAAAAATGCTATAAAACACATGAATAATTTATCTTTGATAATTAAAAAATCAGGGTGGTCATTTGATGTTTTCAACAAGATTTATTTTGACAATATAGTTGGTTGAAGATGTATCAAATATGTCTCTCGTGTTTCTTTATTGGATGATCAGTGTGACATATTCTATTTTATTTTTAGGACCCATATTTCTCATTGGGATTAAAAAGTATATGTACTTTTATATTTTCATTGTAGTTTTATAATGTGAATTATTTCTATAATCACATGGATTGGAGAAATAACTAACAAAATTATGATACTCCTCACAATTTAAACACTAGGGTGTGTGTGGTGCATTACATGAAATCCTATTTCCAATGTTTGTCTTACTATCCCTTTGATATCCATTTAGAAATAATAAAATTCATTAATACCCTTTCTATATTTGAAACCCATTATATAAAGTTAATGAAATTTTCCAGGTGAATCCTCCATTAATTTTGGCTTGATGTCAGCATTTTTCAATTCACCCTATCTGACATTTAATTTGAGTATCCAATAAAATCACCAATATTTTTTTGTCTGTAAAATAATGAGAGTCTCCTAATCAAATTTACACATCATGTATACCTAGAGATACCTCTTGAAATATATTAACTAAACATAGTACTAATTCTATTTGTATGTATTTTTTACAGGATATTAAATAATAATTCAATCATACATTTGGTTACTATAATAAAAAATGGTTCATTAATTGATAGTATTGTGATGTTAACCTATTAAATGAAATTTGATTCTTCACCCTTCTATTAATAAAGTATAAATTTTTTCCGAATTTATATATATTGAATTTATAGAAAATACTTAAAAATAAAATATATTCATAATATACTCTTAATCCATATATTATCAACTTATTTTACCCTTGAATATATAATGAAAGCCTACCACTAGTTAGAAAAAAAATTTATTAAATTGTAAGAACAATTATCTAATGTTATGGGTACTATAGAATATAAAATATCATTTTAGTCAAATTTACCCCTACTCAATATTTAATGGATTACAATTCTAACTAAAAGTGGGTGTAGGATTCCTCATGAATGTTTCAATATTGTGATACACCATAATTGGTGTTTTTAATAACTAAACACAATTAATGTTTTTAAATATATATTGAAACGAATGGATAATAAATACTAATATTTTTTTATCCTATCCATATACACATTACATTTCATATTTCATTAATTTCCAAATTATCTATCAAGAAAATTTTTTAAATCATTTCATCCATGTTCCGAGCACTACCATTGTAAAATTTTAATGTGTAATGTGTATAAAATATTTTGTGAAATTTCATATAATGTAAATATATTAATATAAGTTGGATTTCATATATGACATCAATATGTTATCTAATGTATCTATATGATTCAATCTACATTATCAATGGTTAGTTATATAATTTATTGTTTACATTTTAAAATGAATCACAGTGGGTCATATAGATAATTGGAATAATAAAATGTATATCATTTTTATTGTTTCAAGATAAGAGTAATATTAGGATTATTTGACATAGACTAGGTTAAAATTGAGATTTAAAAAAATATTCCATATTCTATTTTACTACCACAACATATATCTGTTCTTGATGAAATATAAACATGTATAATCCATTAAATGATTTTTTCTAGAAAAACCAAAAAAATATACTCTACCAAAATATCATGATAGTATCCAATACATAAATATATACAACAGACATATCTCATTGGAATTTACTAATGAATTATATTATATTATGAAACAAAACTAAACCCTCAATCTATACCATATGAAGATAACATAGATAAATTAAAAAATTATTTAATAATTTTAAAAAAATTAAAATCTCATAACAAATATAATTTCACATACTAATGATACTCTATTTTAGTGGCATGGATGAATACATACATAAAAAATATATTTTACAACAGTCTACAACATTTACTCAAAACCACTAAAATATAAACCCCCTTCTAAATAACTCGCTTGTAATACTAATCATTTATCTAATGGAATGAGTATATAAAAAAGGGGTTGGAAAAGATTAATTGTGTGGAAAATAAAAGATATAAACAATAAGGATCAAATTTGAGAGAATGATAAGTATATGGGTATGAAATGATATTAAATATCCATGGATAAAACATTAATAAGACCTACCCATATATAACATAGGGAAAAAATAATTGTAAAATTTTACATAAATATGCTTAAAGGGACATAAATATAGAAATAAATTACCATATTAATCATAACACAGTTGTTCATGAATAATAATTTACATTCCATAGTTTATTAGGATCCAGTTACCTATTTCCAGTGATTGATCAAGAATCAATAACCTATTCCTCCTGGTAAATAATTTATCACAACATGATTTGAATTATCTAATGATATATAAAGTTTTACCCAATGAATTCTTATTTTATATATGTCACAAAAATTACTTAATGAAAAACCATTCATTTGACTTTAATTTGATATTAATAATTAATCATATATATAATAACTATGGAATAAAAATTGATTTATTCTTATCATTATTATGAACCCAGGGAATGAAGAATGTGTTTTACACCATTTCTATACAGTAAACAAAATTTAACCCAAGAATATAAGTGGATTATACCCCCAACTCACTTATCCAGAAATATTATTTTATAAGGACTTGCATAAGGTTATTTGTAAAAATATATTTAATTGAAAAAAACTTCATTATAATTAAATATAAAATGATTGGGAAATTGTAAAAGTGTTTTTTAAAAACCCATTATAATTACTATAAAAGGGGAAGTTACTGTAACATTGAATGTCTTTTATTAGTATTATCAATTTTAAAAAACAAAATGATAGAATTATAAAAATCCATAATAATAATTAAATCTAAATATAAAATCCTTAAAAAGATATATAGGTAAAAAACTGCTGAAGTGAAGGATGTTTGATTACATTTAATTTAAAATAAAATATTCTAAGAAGGATCTTTTAAAGACACGACCATGTTCCATAATGAAAATTGATATAATAAAAAAACATACATTTATAAATTGAACATCAATATTATATCCATAAAATGATAAAAAAATATCAAAATAAATTTTAAGATAATGATAAATAATTTTACTTTGAAACAATATAGAGGTATTTTAAAATACCATTGTTTAAAATCCATATCCGAAAAATATCTACAAAACATCCTTTTGAAATGTGGAGAAAGGAAATATGATGTTCACATGAGATAAATTATAAATTGGTATCCAAATATACAGAAGTTCATTAGTGGAAAAAGAAAATATTTACTTGGTGGGGATTCCATTTTGATGGATAATGTGAAATATTCTCATCAATCACATTATTTTCATGGTAAATAAATTCATCATCGAGGATTATTTTCATCAAAATTGTCCATTTCCACAAATAATAAGATATATACCTATAAATAAAATATTAGTGATGAATCAACTAATATTAGATGAAATTAAATCGGGATTAAGGATTAAAACTCAAGGTATAGAATTTAAATTACTAAAATCTCATTTATAATATAATCCATTAAATGGAAATAAATTTAAGAAAAAAACATTAGTGGCTCCTTTTACTCGATTAATTACATAAATCTTGTAAAATAAATTCATTATGTTGTAATGAAACCTTATCAGGGATGTCATGGGTCAAAATTATCAATAATACACATGAAACTAAATATGAGATAACGAACCTTATACCACAATCATGACTCCCACTAGAGAATTATATTTCCATAATGAAAAATATTAATATCATAATAACATATTTGAAATTATA
Source organism: Viscum album (assembly GCA_963277665.1). Taxonomy (NCBI): domain Eukaryota; kingdom Viridiplantae; phylum Streptophyta; class Magnoliopsida; order Santalales; family Viscaceae; genus Viscum; species Viscum album. The sequence continues at coordinate 1,879,334,570 of OY728148.1, read as the reverse complement.
ATATACATAAAAGTTTTTTTGATAATATTTATTTCTAATTTTTCTAAAAAAATATATTAATTTATAATATTATATTTTTTATATCAATTTTATTTAATTTTATTTGTTTGGAAATAGCATTATAATAGCAGTTGTTTTCTTCATTTTTCTCACATTGTTTTTATTCCCATAAAATAAATTTTTCTTTAATTCATTCGTCATAATTATTTATAATGTAATATTTCCATCCAATGATTTTTTTAGGATTCATAATGACTTAATTGATGAATGAAATGTTTGAAAGATTTTTAATTAACTAACACTGGTATCATATTTAATGAGTCAAATATTATTAATACATTTCAATAAAAAATAAAATAAATATTTACTTATTTTTAAAATAAATTATTTTTAATTACATTCACCTATTTATCCAAGTATGTATCCAATTTCATAGTTCATTTTGGTAGTTACACAGACCCAAATATTAACATACCATAATTAATGGATTTTTATTATTGGGAACATTTTTTTATTTGTAATTACATAATTATTATATATGAATAATGTTATTTTTTATATAATTTAATGATTTTTAATTATATTTATATTGTTTTAAAATGAATAATAATGAAACAATATAAGAAATATTATATGATACTTTGTGGGAGAAGTAATTAGCATAATACATAGTTGATGTTTTCATTTCATAATCAAAGAGAGGGAAAGAAGTTGACATATTATTTGTACCTTAAATATAAAAACAATATAATATGACTCGTATATTTTTCTTAATTTTACCATTATTATCAGCGAAGGGACATAGTTATGAAAAACTCACATCATCGCTTTGTAGAGACGGTAGTCCATACAATGAATGAATGGAATTTTTTTTCTTAACAGTAAATGGGAATGGAAATTTTTAACTTTTATAATATAATATATAATTAATGTATGAAAAATATATATATCATAATCTATTAATTAGAAAATTATTTTTTTGATGTAATGATGAAAATTAAATATGTTTTGAAAAAGGTACTACTATTGAGATCTTTAGATTTCCCTTAGAAGAAAACATAAAATTGGAGGTCTCAAGCTAACCTAATAATATTTTAGGCACAATAAAATATAAGATGATTATGTATGATATAAAATTAGTTCTGTTTATATTGTAACTTTATTCGTTGGTTTGTCTTTAGTTTGTGCTAAGAGGTTCCTTTTATATGTTTTGTGAATTACAGTTTTGAAATTATAATCAATTATAATATAATAGAGTTGGATGAAAACATTTATTATTGATATTAAAATGAACAATAATAGATTAAGGAATTGGATATGGATTTGAATTTCCTCAAAATTTTATTTTTATAAATTTTATACGTGTTTTAAGCCTTTTTGTCTTATGATTTTCTCTTTTATATTTTTTTTTCTTTTACTATGGTATGAAATTTTTACATAAGTAAATTTCATTAAATTTCTAAAAATGATAAGGCCCTTATTAAATAATTTTATAATAATGATTCCAAATCTCAAAACGATTTCATATGATCCAATTTCTATTCATATGAAAATTTTATAAATTCACAATCGTATTTAAATATGTATATATTTACACATTAATAATATTTGATAATGACATTTTTTTTAAATTCATTATGTGACACCAAATTTTTAATACCTGAATAACTCTATGCTTTTAATAAACAAATTTATTTTTCAGTATTCAAATTAAAATAAATTTTTTTAATAAAAATCAATAATTAAGCTTAGGAAAATTTTTAATTGTTTGATTAAAAATGAAGAATTTTTTTAAAATTAAAATATAAAAAATTCAAAATATATATTTTTTATTAATTCTAAATGTTATGAAAATTTAATTTTATTAAGAATTAATTTTTTTAATTATTTCTTCTTAATATTGTTTAAAATAATTTTTTATTTAAATAATGAATATACAGTAGTTATTTTTTTATATCATATATTTTCATCATCATCATTTAAATATTGTTTATTAAATTTATTAACAATTTAAAAAAAAAATTGAGATAAAAAAATTAATACATATTAATTATTTTACCAATTTTCTTGAGAAGTTAATTAATTTCAATATATTTAATTAATAGATAACTTATTATAAAATTTTATAATTGTTTTCATCAAACAATTAATGGATCATTTCGGATTCTCATTATTCATTCAGAAAAATGTCAAAATAGTATTATTTAAAATATATATATTATAAAATATCAAGAGATTATAGTTATTTTTTTAATGCCACATGAGATTATCTAATTATGTCATTGGATTTGATGTTCTTAGTTATTGGGACTTCATAATTAAATTCTATTTTAGGATCTAACCATACAATGATCATTTCTATTTTTGTAAGCATTACAGAATAAGTATTTTGATGTGAAGCCATTTTGGAAATGAGGAATAGTGATACTAAAAAGTTAGTAACTATAGAGAAAGTAATTATTAAAATGAGTGGTACCCCTCAATGATAAATGATGAATTCATTTATTAAGATAGTCAGAATAACCACCTGGTAGGGGAATCCTCTATTTTATTTAATTAGTAATCCTTTACTAAAATAATTATGAAAATATAGATATTATAAATAATAGGGGCTTTAAAACCATACATCCAATTATAGATACATTTATTATACACTTTATCATTAATATCAATTAATATAGTAAGGATCCCTTGACTTAGTGAAAATATAAACAACCACTTATTCTTAATATTCTATCCATCAGCTTCTATCATTTAAATCTATAAATTTTTCTAGTTAATATTATATTCTATACCAAAACACTTTTCTATAGTATTATGTCAACTTTAAATTATAAATTTAAATTTATGTTACATTAGTAAAATATTTCAACTCCTCTTTAAAACTCAAGCTGAGGATATTAAATCAAAAGATCATGATAATCCAATTTGAAATTCATAGTTATTATGAACTAAAAAAGACACTATACTCATTAGATGAATCATTGTAAAAATTCTCCCTAAAAGTATATGAAATTAAATTTTTATTTAATTTTCTTGGTCATTATGAGATAAAATTTTCATTTTTATATGTTTCCAAAAAACTATCATGCTAAATTGTGATGTGATCAAGGAAAAACATCATGGAGGTTAAGAAATATCTAGAACCCCTGAAATATAGCAATATCAAACCTCTTAAATTGATAGATCATTGTATATTATTCCTTTACCCATTTAATTGACTATGATGTGGACAAACAACAACGGTGTTGTTGTCCTAAAATTTTCAAATCCCTCGAAATACTTCAAATTAATATTTTTGGTGTGGATAAGATACTACGACATGGGGTCATAAAATATCTAGATAAAAATATATACCTTTGAATCCTCTAAATGGAGTGGTATTATCACTACTGTTTTTCCATGTTTTATACACATGAAGACGACATATTATAAGGGGTTGTTTCATGGAGGTCACTAAAATTATTGAACCATAAAAATTATTCAATATGAACTCTTTGGTGATGACCTTAACTACACCATGGAAAAAATTAGTTTACTTATCTTCTATAGAATATAAACTTATGATGTGTTTTATTCTATTATAATGTGGATTAGTCCAAGATCCTACAAATTGGAAGCCTATTCTACATCATCTCTATGTCTCCTTCAATTATTTTTCACACCATGAAGTCCATTCATGATATATAGACACTAAGAACAGTTTACATGGAATCATATTATTCAATAACCATTAATATGATTTATGTAATTGAAAACAAAATCTAGAAAACAAAATCCTTGTCATGAACCATCCTACTAGGACCCATTCCATGACTACCCCAAACTTGCCTCTAATTGGTATGGGTCTTATATCTAGCATTGAGTAAGAATATCCCAAAAATGGGGGGAATTGTCCGAATTTACAAGTACACACCCACACACACAGCATGAAGCCAAAAAATGATTAAATGTAAAATAACTACAAGGTTTCATGAATATATATAAGATTCTACAACATATTATGAAAGAGAATGTATTTTAAAGTAAAAATGAAGAAAATCCCACTACAAACAATATATAACCATAATTCAAACAAAAACTAAAAGGGTACTATGAATGATATCTGAAAACCATAGGAACAAACCTCAGTCATTTCATTCTCACCAATCACCCTCTGGTCTTGGTCTACCAAGAACTCTGTCGAAAGATCGATCGTCTGTACATGAAATGAAACATGCGACAAGACCCATGTAGGGTTGAGTATAAAATTCGCAATAAGAAAACCAAAACCAAATATCAAAAAAAAGGAAATTAATGTCAGCTCTACATAGTTGTATGTCTACATAACATATGATAAGGATATTCAGATATAGTCAAGAGAGACACCACACCATCATGAATTCATAAAAAACTACCAGCCATTGGATTCAATTTCACACATGATCATTTCAGGATAACTCAATCCATGAGGCATTATATCATAAGATAAACTCAACAAATAGGTTTATCTGATTTTATATTTTCCTAAAAATAACACATTAGTCAAGGAAGACTATGATACATAGATAAGGTATCATGAACAAAGCCATTGGGGGATGCCAATAACTGAATCTGGATCAACCCACTATGTAGGGGATCACAAGATAATGATTTCACAAACCCTAATGATGTTCCCCTACTTGTAGGATAATTTACGTAGTCCTGGATATAATAATGATCCCACAATCTAAAAAATGGGTGATAGAGGATCAAAATATATTCTCACGAAGGGATACCATAACTTTATCTAAGAATCATCCTCTTGAAGGGATTATAATCCAGTTATGTAAATGCGATGAAATACCGAACCGTCGAGGATAGGATGGAAGGAATGCTCTCAAAATATTCTAGTCTGAACTAAAAATCCTCCATTGGTCACAAAATTTCCATCTCAACGTTAGGGTCACATCGTCGTAGATGTCTCATTGATTAGACATTTAGTTGAGAAGTAATGCTCTTTTGAATGAAGCGGCACACACACCTGCATGTGTCGAAAGACATACCACCACGATAGGTCCCCCAACCATTGTGCAAGATAGATATGGTTGGCCCCCCCACCAATTGGGTGATGAAGCTATGGTCTACTATTAGGTTTGACTGTAGTTGTTAGTGTACCCACAGTAGCTCAAGCTATTGTATCCCCTTGATCAAATGTTGTAATCGATGGTAGGGGTCGGCCACAACTAGGCTCTACCTCAGTTTCCCTAGATTTGAATTGTGTCTGATCTATGTGTGATCGTACCTACCAAACTGACTCGACCCACCGACACAGATTGTCTTGTCTTTCTGACTCAGGCCTCCTGGACTGGCCCACTCTATGTCACTACCGCCTATCCATGTCCATCGTGGACACCACTCCACATCCACTGCTTACACTACCACATCATCCACTAATTCCATGTACACCTTCTTCATTCGCAAATGTAAATGGCTCCAACATCCACATGAAATCTTCAACTACGTGCTACCTTCAGCTTCCGCTCATTTCCTCTACACGATTTCTCACTTTCACAGACCATTATGCCTCCTCTTATTCCATAAAATCAAAACAGTTCTAGATCTATGCTTTTTGGTTACTGATCTCCATAGATCTTGTCGTTGTTGTCAATTCAACTCAAATATGGGCATCCAATCACGTTCAGAACCACCCTGTAACATTGATATAGGAATCATGGGGTTCTCATAGGGAAAACGTGGATAATAGAGAAATTAAATGACAATCAAATTGAAACTGATGATCCTAGAACAATGTTCATGTTGGACTTGGTTCATCGCAATTCAAAAGGTATATTGAAATCCAAAAAACTCTAGAATAAACACATGATAATCCCAAAAAATAACCCATCCTGAAAACACAATCAATCCTCAGGCTAATTTGTTTATGGATCAGCCTACGTTCATCATGGGAATCAATAATTGGGAACATCTCGAATGGTCACCCATATGGAATGGTGTACCCGTACATATGTGGTAAACCTAATTAAAAGTACATCTATATCGCATCCAAATTCCATTCTTTCCCATCAAATAGATGAGATAAACTCTCTAGAACCCGGTTTCTATACATTACTTACTGAAAAGTAAGTCATCAAGAGAAAAACATGACTGCTCTTTTCATCATTACTAGCCACCAAAACTAATATTGAAGGTTATGATATATCTTCCCCACACCATGATGTACCAACAGAGGTCATATATGAAACCACCTTAGAAAATACACCCATAATAACACTGGTACTACTTTGTGCCCTCTGAAATGGAAAATGTGTTCCCCACCATTCGAATATTCATCAGGTGCATGTTCCTTAGAAAAATGAGCATGTAATGTCTCACAATCGGTATCCCCATGTTGTTCCTCGAAAACTCACTATAATAGTGGAGGGGAGAAAGAAAAATAATGGAGGTAATATCCTACATATACACCAATAATAGATATCCTCAATGAGGCTAACTTCTCAAATTCTTTATTCAACAACTGCGAACTGGATTCCCCAGTCAGAGCATATGTCACCACCTTCCAAATACCATGAGTATAGAAAATCTCAATGTCATAATCCAGGAAGAACCCTCACCATATCCACATCCTAATGTTTATGTCCTTTTGAGAGAATATATAATTGAATCTCTTATGATCAGAGTAGAGGATAAACCAATCACCATTCATGTAATGTTGCCATACCATCAATGCGAAGACTACTGGTACTAACTCAAGATCACAGGTAACATAATTATTTATATGTGGTCTAAACTGGTGTGAAACATAGACAATAAAAACATTCCTCTACATCATTACACAATCAATCTTACCCCATGATGAATCACATAACACCAAATACTTTACGTCTTCCTCTAGTAACAACTTAATGGGTGTGCTCCTCAACCCCACCCTTATCCCCTGAAAGAACTTCTATAAATTTTCTATCCACAAAAAAGGATTCCATTTCATGCCAAATCTGTCATGGGTGATTCTGATCTAGAGAATGTAGGTAAGAACCTCTGATAATACCCATACAATCCAAGGAAACTCTTCACTTGAGTAACTCTCGGGGATGGCTCCTAAGAAATCACATCCTCAAACTTTTCTAGATCCACTACAACTACCGCCTCCGTAATTAATTGTTCTATAGAATAGATCTATCGAATCTATAAATAACACTTATAGAGATTCCAGTACAGTTGGTGCTCTCAAAGACTGTCCAGGACCATCCTCAAGTGTCTCCCAAGCTTCTCCTTGAATTCTGAGTACACAATGATGTATTTAATGAATAAAATTGTGAAATGGTAAACTTAAGGATAAAATATCCTACAAATGATTCTAATGAACAATTTTGGTGATTTACCCATTCCAAAAAGAATAACCAAGTACACATACTGACCTTAATGACATATTAAGGCCATTTTATGTGTATCCTCATCTTTTACTAATAGTTTGTGATATAAATATATATTGTTAATCATTGAGAATGATCAAGACACTTTAAATTGATAAAATATGTCATCAATACTTGATAGTGGATACATCCTTTTCATGGTCTTTTAATTTAATAACCGGTAATCCACACATAATCTCAAGATCCCATCTGAATTCTTAATAATAAAAACTGGGGATACTCATGGAGAAACACCAGGTCCCATGAAGCCGAAACTCTAAAAGTCCTCCAATTGTATCCTCATCTCATGAAGATCAGCGAGAGCTATCCTGTATGTAGGTGTATATATCATTTTCATCCCGGGGTGTAGATCAATGAAAAAGTACATGTCTCGATGGGCAGGTAAACCTAGAATATCTTCAAGAAAGAAATACTCATACTCCTCTACCACTATAGGACAATGAGGACTCGTATCATCCACTACCCTAAGAGAGAGGCAATCCAACTAATGAGTAATCGTCTGCACACTACTATGTTTGAGTCCAACCTATGTTGACGGGGTTTCTTTCTCACCAACAATGAAAAACCGGATTCTATCACTACTGAAACACCAAACTCTTTACCTAAAATATGAAATATGGGAAAGAATTGTGGATAGCCAGTACATACCAAGAATGAATTCATATGACCTCGACACCACTACCAGGAGGTCCCAACAAAAACTCTATCCTCCAAGAGTCATGTCACACTATCTTCATCGGTGTGTGATCATCGAGTCTCTTCTATTAGGAGCCTCCAAGTATACGGGTCGAGTAAACTATTCAACCAGAATCTCTGATCCTCAAACATTATTCGTGGAACTAAAGGATTGACTAGAATGTGTTTCTATCAAAACCAAATATAAGATGGAAAATAAAAAAATATTGTCTTGCATCATATATGGTGCCTTAGGGTCATAAGCCTCTATTACATATAGTTATACTCATCCATGTACGCGAGATCCCTAATCCTTGTATAGAGAGCCTGGGGGTGGTGGTATTAGGTTGATCCTCCAACCACTTCCTTTTTCCAAGCATGCCCATTTTCCATATCTGATAACCTGCAAGAAATCTTGATTTTATCTCTTCCTCTTCCTTGTAAGTCCCTCGACCTTATCCTGATCAACTGTACAATAGTTCAGGACATCTCATGCCAGATGTCCCCAAACACCGCATGAGTAACACTGTCACTCACATGGCTGATTCATGATACCCTAGGAGCTATACACCACTAACCCTAAGTCCTGGGATCACCTCATGAAGCATCAAAACAACTTGGATCCCTGTAAATATCGATAGATACCTACTACCGAGGTCTAATTTATCAGGAGCCCACTACTCTCCCCGACAACCAGTATCATCTCTTCTAGAAAACTCTCCACTATCAAGGTCATCTCAAGTACCCCAGTATAATTGTAAATGATAAGGAGAACAGTAATGCACTAATTTCCTATTGTAAGGCTTGTATGAAGGTCCAATCCCTGATGAACTGGTCTCTTACCATATCATTGGTGTAGTGAGAAATATCATTAATGTTTTCTGAATACTCTGCCATGGTAATGTTTCTATACATGGATGAAGGAGATCCTGTATGTATAATAATATCAATGTGGCCAAATGGGACTCTTCTATGAAGTGATACTAGATGTATATATAGGAGAGAGGTGTCTGGTCATGTGATTGAGTCACCCAGCTCCACCATCACCCAGAAAATCCATGGATAAGACTCGCGGAAAGGACTGGCATCTAGTCACCATGCATTCTCACAGAGTGGAAAACATGGATGATGTTGCCTAGCTAGTCCTCATCCATATAGGGGTCTTTATTTCCAAGAAACCTATGATTTTACATCCTATAAAACTTATACAACACAATAATCCTTAGATCATCCTCAGCTGGTAGTGCTGGTAATAACTCTTTCTCGATGGGTGGTAGTATGGTTTGTAACCAAACAAAAGGTTCTATCAGGGGTATAGGCCCCAGTAATGATGCCTGAATTCTAGGAATATCATCCTCAAGATTAATTGGTCGAATCCTAGCTAGCAATTTACATAGAGGCATCCTGAAATAAAATGTGATGTACCACAACCAATAGAGCATATATAGAGAGTTGACTCAGAAATGACATGGAACGCACAACCATTCATATATGATGCATATAATATTGTTTTTTACTAAAAAATGTTTTTTCATGTACTGAGTCGAAAATAAGAAAAAAAATTCCTAGTGTATGGATATGTTTGTTACCAAACCATCACCAGGATCCCCATCCTAATAGATGAACTTGAAACACTTGACACAGTTGACCCAAACCAACCTCACAGACTCCCAGACCTAATGCAGGCATGATCTTCTTTTGTTACCACTATTTCATGACCCATACCAGAGGGTCCCATTCAATGACTACCACAATCATTCCTATAATTATCCAAGGGTGGGTGACTAGCACTGAGTAGGAATATCCCAAAAATTGGAGGCATTAGCCTAATGTACCTATACATAGGCACATATCACCAACCAAAAATTCTAAAATGTAAAAGAAAATAATGTATGTATAAATACATCTAAGATACCACAATAAACTATGATAGTGAAATTACTGCAATGTAAATAGGGAAAAAAGAATCATACAGAAAGATTCTATAACCAAAAGTACCACCTGAGAGTAATGTTTAGTGGGACTTTTTTCTAAAAACTACTTGAACACACCTAATATTGTTTGGTCTCACTAAGAATTGTCTAGTCTTGGTCTTAATTGGATTCCATTAAAAGGTCGATCATCTACATAAGTGATGACATATGCGGGCAAGGACCGTAAATGGGCGAGTATAAAAACACTCAGTAGGACAATCTAAAACCAAAAAGAAATATAAAAAATGAATTTATAATTATATCTAGATATGTATATATCTATATCATATATAACAAGGATTTACATATATACTCAAGAGATACACCACACCATCATGAGGTAATAACCAACCGCCAGCCACATAATTAAACTCCATGCATGGTCATTCCATGAGAACCCACCCCTCGAGCCATCATATAATCAGATATTCACAACAAAGAGGTATATATCATTTGGACCATCCCAAATAGAAGGAATTGGTTAAAGAAGACTATGATTCCTAGAGAAGAGATCATGCCCAAAATCGCAGGGGGATACTATGAACCCAATCTGGATCAGCCCACTATATAGGGGATCACATGCCATTGATTCCACAAACTATACTAATGTGGCCCTCTAGATTGAGAATCATATCCATGCTCTGGGAGATTACTCATATGATAAAAAATCCATGATGGGTGATAGAATATCACACTCGAGTCTCATAGAGGGATACTATAACTCTATCTGAGACTAGACCTCTAGAAAGGATTATATTCTAGTGATGCGGATGTAATGTCGCACAGAAACATTAGGAGAAGGGACAAGGGAAATATTTCAACCTATAAAGGTCTGAATATTAAAACCCCCCTTGGTCTCAAAATTTCTGTCTCAGTATTAGGGTATAATCACTGAAAATTGTTTATCGTTTGGACACTATTTTTGGAGTTAAGATCATTTCAACAAAGCGTCCTGCATACCTTCCAGAACCTCGAGATCTACTTCTATTGTAGGTCCACCTATCTTTTTGGTGGTTCCAACTACCATGTGGTCACTACACCTGTTGTCAACCATCATGGTCATCCATGATCGGGCTCCTCCCCAGTTTCCGCAGATCTTACCAGGGTTCAGCCTTAGTCGCTAGCTTGACCCGACCCAGCGTTCTCACCCATCCTTTCTACCTTACCCAGACCCCCTGGCCTGGGCCACTCCATGTCGTCTTCGCTCATCCCACTCCTCCTCTCCAAACCCACTCTGCTTCCAAACACAGCCGCTAGCCACTGGTCACCAAAACCGGGTTGGTGGTATCTTTCATGGACCACAACACCTCCTTTGATGCCTGAAAATCGATACAGTCCTACATTCGAGCTCCATTGGTCCCAATCTATAATGATTTGGCTTTAATTTTTTATTCTAAATTAATTTGGTGCTTCGATCCAGTTGATAACCACCCCAAAATGTCAAGCATCAAACATCAGGGTTACAAAGGAGAATAATGTAATGAATGGAGGGAGGAATAAACAATAAAATCAATAGGGATGAACCTCAGTAGATGATTCTGTCGATCAAGGATTTTTTCCATTATAATGGCTAATAAAACCATAATAATACTCAAGAATCAACTCATGATAATCCAGCAAAAACGATCGATTAGTGGGCCAATCAGTTAATAAATTAGTCAGTGTTCATCATGGGAATTATGAACAGGGAAGAACAGATTAAATCTAAATCCCTAACTCAATTTGGATCAATAACTGATGAAGAATTAACTATTGGTCATCATATTTGGTGATATCTTCCAAGATAGGTTTCAATCAATCTCTGACTTAAGGATCCATTATCGTTAATTAGAAAAAATTTCAAAGAATTATCAAATGATCCTCTAGAAGTTTTATGGTAATGTAGATAGCCATGGTATTATGACAAAAAGGACAAATTTAAGGGATATTGAAAGTCATTATCTAAAAAATAATTTTTACTAAATTATATTATTTCCTGTATATCAGCGACAGGCTTATCAAAAATAACCCATGTGGACTGAAATCAGTACGCACCTAGGGTAATTTTACTTTTATGAAATTAACCATGCACTTATATTTATGATTCAAGAACCTATTTAAGAGTTATTACACTTTTCTTGAAAACCACACACTTGATATTAAACATTTTATTTTTTTCAAACTTAAGTTCCATGCACACTGGGTCTCGAAATAACACATCGTTTGATCGGATGGTCTTGAAATCAATCCATATAATATCTAAAAATACTACAACGAAAATACATGACATTATAATCCTATCCTATACTAAAAAAAACCTTAAAAATCACAACAACCATCATATAAATATTGGGCTTCCCAATATCCTTTCTGGATTTTATTGAAAACCAATTAAAATAAATCACTATTAAGGTAAGAAAGTATCAATGTATCAACATTGAATAAGTATAGAAATACGTGAGTGAAATTAATGTATGAAAAATTAACATTGAATAAATAATACCAGATATTCTACAATGTAGGTTTTAATATGAATGTTTCTAAAACATTAAAATAACATTCATCATACAGAACGCCATCATCACATCAACATTATTTAAAACCTGAAATATTTCAGAAAAAATTTTCTAAAAAATGTTAAAACTATTTATATAGGATGAAATAATATCAAAACTATGTTAATAACTCTATCTAAATATATTTTTTCAATGGTAACACATATCAATGGTTACTTCACCTGTATTGTATACAACACCTATGAATAAAATAGGAAGACAAAAATAATGGATAAATTTATTTTATCTATTTTTTACCCCTTTAAACAAAATTTTAAACAAACATTAGTAGGTAAATTGACATTATACCATAATTGTATAATGTATGAGGATGAATACCTAAATTAGACCTCAAATTATAGATTCCTTCAATTGATAGTATATTGGAGAATATATTTTCAATTTTCCCATTTTTTGGAATCAAATTTCAATGTCATATCAGTCTTCCAAACTAAATATTTTATGATGATAAATATTATATAATCGTTTTATACCATTAATGATAGACAATAATTTTTTAAATATTACATTAATAGAAATGATCACATCCTAAAAGTAATGAAAATATCAATTAAACATTTAGATCTTATAGTTGAGTCTTCATACACATATTTTACATTAATTCATGGGTAGAAAAAAAATATTCAGCCTCAATAGTGTCAAAGGTATCTAAATTAGACCTTCCTGAATGTAAATAAACACATAATTTTTCTATCATGAATTACCCACAAGATAGTGATATTTTATCATCAAAAAAATCCTTCCCAAACAACATTTTAAAATCTAATCATATCAAGCATCCATTTTTATCACATTTCAACAAAAAATCTCTTTTATATCGATGTATCTATCTATTAAATTTATATAAATAAAATGTGACTCCTTTTTGAGCATTGATACTTTTAAATAATAGTGTCAGCATACATAATATTTGGTCATGTTATTGTTATGTAATGTAATCTTTAAACTCGACTTCAAAAGTTTATTTAATCGGCATCATTTACTTATTTATTTTTATGAACATAATTGTTAAAAAATGTTTTATAAATAGAAATTAAATCCACTATTCCAAAATTATTCATCAATTCATTAGAATAAAATTCTTCATTTATAAAAATATTGTCCTTATATTGAGAAATTTTCAATCCCATAAATTATCTCATCTCTAATTTTGAAATTCAAATTCTACATGATGGTTTCATGAATTTAATACAAATAAATTTTAAATTTCATTAGTACATATAAATACTTCTATAATATATAAAAAAATTATCATATTCATTGTGTGGAAAATCATATCGTTGTTCAATATATACATTATAATTTAATTCAGAATTGATAAAGGATATCATACCATCCATTGGAATGGTTTAGCAATGCCTTTGTACATTAATGGAAAAAAATACATATTATTTCATATATTTTGGTATGTGAAATTGTATCATCAACTCATATTTTTTTCAAATAATGATTTGCATTTATACATCCAACTTGGTTTATTTTTCATGACTTCCACCATATTATATAGTTTTCTCAGAAAACATAATTTTTCCTAAAAATGTTCCTTCCATAAAGATCATATTCAAATTCCCATGGCCTATTATTTTATTTTTTATGAGACTCGACCTTCATTTAATATATACACTCTATATATTTAATTATTTCATTCCAAAAATTTTCTTCCACCAAAGAGAGCAATGGGGTATGACATTTTTTCGGCATGGTTTTTTTAAATATGATGTCTTAAATTTCAAATGTTATTTTGGACCCAATTTTTTTCATCGTATGATAATTTGAAAATGATTTTTCATCGTCAATTTTTTTAATTTAACATTTTAAAATATAACTTCCTCATTATTATTCTATTTTTTAAAGTTTCACCATTATTTTTAAAAAGAATTAATTCAACATAATTACTTATAAAACATGAATTTATCATGAGATATTAATTTATTCATATTCCCATCAGTTTCAAATCAAGATAATCAACAATATTTTATGTTTATTTGATATAGAAATGATATAATCTTACATTTGGTGGATAAATTGTTTTCCATAAAAATATCTTGTTTCAATATTTAAAACATTTTCACATTTAACATTTATAATTCATGGTTATACGAATATTCATAAAATGTAAAACATATTCCACTAGTATAAAAAGAACAATTATTAATTTAATTATTCTTCAATGAGTTACAAAAAACATTCTCTATAGTAATATTGATTCTAATAAAATGTTATATTTAATCCATTTGTTATTTGAATAATATAACACATGTAATATGATTATTTTAATCAATAAAGAATATAAAATCATTATATCCATTTTTTGACTGCCTCTTCATAGGCTAGAAAATTTCATATTGAATCAACTCTGACACATGAGTAGTATTTATTTCTAGAATCATTTATGAAGTATTAAAAATTGTTATATTTTGAATAGTATAACATATAGAATTTATTTATATATTAAACATATAAAAAATCAAAAAATTGTGTATATAAATATTATATTAAATGTTCTTTTGGCCATTATGGCCATGTATTAAATGCTACAGTCAAATATATTCATTCATTCCAATAAAATAATAATTTATGGAGTCAATAATCTGAAACAAATTTAATCTTCTTAATTGTACTTTTGTTTTGATATATAAATCATAATATATCTTCAAGACCCCATTTTTTCTTATAAATAACTTCCTTCCCATTGAATCATAACTGAGACACACCAATAATATAGTGCTTCTCTCCATAGACCAAAAAAACATGTTTTGATATTCCAATTGATCTATGTAAATTATTTTTGACCAAAAACATTTTATTTTCAATGTACCATCATTTTAAAAGTTCACCAATACATATTTATATTTTCCATTATATATGAGTATTTTCCTATTTCTGGACTTATTAGAAGAATAATCGATATCCAAAATCTCTATAAATTATCCTTCATATTCTTTTTAGGTAAAATCATACAGCTTATATTTTTTATTTCCACTCTTTTTCATATTATGATAATTGTTAATACTATCATCTGACCACATTAGTTCTATTATAAAAACAAGACACCAATTTTAACAATTAAAATGTTTCTCACATGAATAACATACATATTACAACTGATGTAATCTATATTATATTTTCATTTTAGATTTCACAGTTTTCCTATATACCATATTATTTTTAGAGAGATGAATCACCCAAAATTTATTCCTTGTAGAATATCTAAACTCAATATTTTATTAGAAATTAAAACAAAATAGGCCTTCCATGGTCCAAAAATATAAAAATTGAAACACTATATATAATAGAACAATGATTTTTTATAGTCATCTTTTTTCAGAACAGTAATCATGTCTTTCTATATTCTTTCCATAATTATATTTTTATATAATATAATTTTTATAGACATCGATCAACTTATTATTCTTATCAATATTCACTTTTACCCCTTGTTTTCTATCTCTATTTGTAGAAATGTTTTCATTCATTTTTATGCACTCAAAATATACTAAATGTTGTGAATAAATTGATTTTCAAACAAAATTTGTTTTCTTGATTTTAATGTTTTTATCTAGAAGAAAAAATTATTGATCAATATTTTTAATTTTATTTGTGAAAACACATTGTTTATGTCATTTATAATTGTAATTACATAAAATTTTTCTAACATAAAAAAATATATTGGAAATTAAGGCAACATTTTTTAATATCTTTTTCCATATCAAATATTTTTTTGGTAAAATATTTAACTCATATTATATATATTTTATTGATTCAAATATAATGTATCATGGCCTATTAAATTCAACAAAAAATGATTTAATTCATATACTTGATTATCTATTTTTATTTTATCATCAATAAAAACGAATTCATATTATAAAGAAGATAGATTTTATATCTTAATGTATTTTATCACTATTTAAATCATTAAAAAAATTTAATAAAACTCATTTAGTTCTCTTTTTATGAATAATTATTTATTATTTTCTTTAATTTCATTATCATAAAAATAATAATGCCAATTTAATTATTCATTATTAACCTTTTCGGTGAGATTTTTTCATTAATATCCATTAATGTGTCCATTTATTCTTCCTAATCACTACAATAACTTCTTCTTCATTTCGGTTTTAAAAAAATTAAGGAATATGAAAAACTTTCATTACTATTATTAAAATAAACCCATTATATTTCAATATAAAATTCTTTCTTTTTAAAGACTCTCATCGAGGCTTTCTTTTATTCTTTATTGACAATAATTTCATTCAACTAAGGATAATTTATTCAAAATTCCCAAATAATCCATAGAGAAGTAATTGTAGTATAGTTTTTAAATAAGAATTTACCTTTCCACTTACCACATTTCTAGTGATTATAGACATCATCTAATCAGAATTATGACCAAAATCAGAATGAGAATCTGAAAAAAAAACAATATTTTTTCATCATAAAATTCTTAATTCATCCCTTTCATTAAGGCCATCAAAGATATTAATTTTTTTATCCTTCTAATACATCAGGATGGTACCGTATTTCAGTTTATTATTAGTTATGAGAATAAATTGTTAATCATATAATGGAATTGTTTCTAAATCACATCCTTCATAATAAGATAAACTTTCCCCAACCATCCCAAGAATATAAAAATTATTTTTAAAACATTTTTTATCATCTAATTTATCACAGTAAAATATAATTGTAGTCACAATATTTTTAATTACA